>VZRQ01009257.1:52067-307201 GCA_013397975.1 Machaerirhynchus nigripectus | reverse complement strand
GTTATCGAGTCAAAACAAAGTTTAGTATAATTGCTTATTGGACCAAAAAGTTATAAATTGCCTTGTAACCCTGAAACCCGTGATTATCTTCTGTTATGGCGACTTTTTACTTAGCCTCACGACCTCTGAGACTGATGGCTTGTTTGTTATTTTAAGTAATAAATCGTGTATAACTGTAATAGTCCCATCTCTTTAATGAAAACTCCGACGGAAAGCATCGGGCTAGTGATGCATAAGCGACAGATTTCTGAAGCATGGAATACAGACAAAAAACAATTGCAACCAATGTTTGATAATTGAAATGTACATTGGTTTTTTTTATATAGCCTAACAGATTGAAAGGAAAGGTAAAATGAGAAATGAGTATGTTCTAAGATGTTAAGAACAGCTACAAGATTGGTTCCTCTTTAGGAATATGACTTACTTAAATTCAGATACTATGACCTATGAAGAAGTTTCACTGATCCTGCAAATGGGAACCTCAACATGACTATGTTTAGTGCCAGGGCAGAGCTGTGCTTGTATTCTAATCACAAATCTACAAAACGGCAAGCAGATGGATCTAATTTTGTCACCCTTTGTCTAGACAGATGAAATCTGACGTTGGTTTGGTTTTTTTACCCTAAGGTTATGTGATTCAGCCTTATCTTGAATTTTGTGATTCTGTTGCAACTCTTCATGACTTAAAGTTTTTTCTCAGAAAAACATGTCCCTAATTCATCTCTACTTTCAGTTTATTTTATAGCTTTAGCTTATGAAGTGTGTATGTTTTATCATTATTATAGATGTTTGAAGGGTTACTAAAAAGTCTGCTAGCATTACCATAGCCTTACGTGCTCTGTAGAAGACAAGCAGCATTTTGATGTGTTTACACAGCTTTTAGCACAATAAAGCTTGTCAGTGAACAGAGATAACACATACTTTAAGAAATCAACAGTACTTTTCCAACCACAAATTTATAAAGCTATAGAAAGGAATCCTCCTCAATAAATGCCAGTGGCACCTCAGGGTCTCTCATACAATCTTATTTCAAGTATCTATCTGTCTAGATAATACTGTGATTAACATTTATGACTGCCATATGACCAGTGCCTGTGCTCATTTGGTCCCATTTTAGCTCAGGGTAGCTCTGGGACAGGTGACAGAGGCCACCTTCACCACTAATGCCAGTGGAGCCCCACCTTTTGATGCCATCTGGAGGCTGGGAGCTGTGGGGTGGCTGCTGCAAGCTTGGTTGCAGAGTGGCTATTACTGCCTGCCAGTACACCTTCCATGGGCCAGCACCGATAAGTAATTATATATAAGGAGAAACGGGAACAAGGAACAGCAGTAGCTGAGGTAAAGCTTCATAGCTCACAACCAGGCCACTTAAGCAATCTGTTCAACAGGTTCTTTGAGAATCCCATTAGACTTCTCTATTGCATAGTCAATTTTTCTTTAATTGGACACATTTTTCCTTATTTACACTGTAGATAAAACTAGTACCCCTTGGGGCTTATTTAATTACTTTTACATTACAAAGTAACATGGCTTAGAAGTGCATTACTTACTTTATCTATTGTCTCAAAAATGTTTGTTGCAGCCCCACGACCAGTGGCAAAGGCTTCCAGACAGGGAGATGCCTGGCCAAGATTTAATGCTCCTATTAAAACACCAAAGAAAACCTGAAGAAGTGGAAAAAGAAGTTAACAAAATACGACATCACATTTTTATTATAGATTACAACTTGGACAGGCAAACCAAACTACAGCATCTTAATGACTTCTCATGCATCTGCTGAACTGCAGTGATTCACTATATGAGCATTATTAGCCAAGAAGAAAGCAAACTAATGCATTTTAGAAGGTATTTTTGCTGTCTTTCACAGCTCTGCTTAAGGCTGAAGTAGATCAACTTATATTTGCCTTAGCATACAAAAGTATGCATCTAGGTATTTACTGAGATGCCACTGATGTATTTTGAAGCCTTCTCAGCTTGACTGGGTGCCTCTTCCTTGAAACAAGGTCCGGAACAGAACATTGGTGGGAAGTAGATTATTTTGGGGATGCCCTTTACCAGTAAGCAAAAACAGAAAGAAGCTTAAAACCCTGTATTACAACCTTTGTATATTTCAGTTCCTGTCTCATCCAATACTCACAAAACTTAATTTTGGAGGAGGTACCAGCTATAGAGAATACTTTTTCTCTATCTCACAGAGAAATGAACTGTAAGGGTGGCTACCAACACTGGATAAGCCACTATTTGAGGTGAGATAATTCCATCAGTGTGGATGGACAGATTCCACAGGTAGCACATCCCCAACGTGCTCACTGTTTCACGTTCTTTTCTAACAACCAAAATGAAGAGTTACTCACTAATGACCCTCTTGTGAAAGCCCCAGGATCCCTTTTTGCCTGTCATGTTAGGACAACATGACAGAAAATGCGCCACAGCGTCTGCTCTTCCTGGGAAGACTGACAGACAATAAAGGTAGCTGGATACAGTACTGAATATCAGAGGATGCTTGAGTCCAAGAATTCAGCCTTAATGTGTGGCCTTGCAAATCAGAAGCAAGTGAAGCTGTAGCATATCAGCTAAAATACCAAAAGTGTTTGTTCAAAATTTCCTAAGAGCTGCCAATGCTTCATTTCTATGAAAGGTTTTTATGAAGGTTCTTAAAATACAGGAACCTTCTACGACTGAAAATGCTGGCAGGGGCTTCAAAGAACAGGACACTGGAAGGTGGTGAACATAAAGAAGGTAGAGGCTTATTTAGCACTTACACACCACACAGATGCAAATTGTTTCATGATCTGTTTCTACAGCAAGGAGCAAACTGCACTGTATTGTAAGTATAGCTTATTCTTAGTGCTACCATACTGGGGTGTGCTTTTGAACACTGTTTGACAGGTTTGTTCCTAGAATTTACTCTGTTTTACTTCTTAGTTTTTCAGTTACAGAGGTGTTTTGGCAGAACAGGTTATAAGGGTTGGATAATGTCATTGGTGTAGGCTTTTGGTCCATTTTGTTGCTTTGTTGTGGGTGATAGTTTGAACATTCACCCTGCACATGAGGAGACACGGAACGTTATGTCTGGTATGTAACTCTTTGCTCTCTTTTGTCCTGAAAATTCTGCTGAGAAGCAATAAAGGACCCTGCTAAGCTTTTGGATACAACACAGACAGAACTCAGGATAAATGGCACAAAGTGTATAAGGAAACACTACTGTTGACAAAGAAACAACAGTATACAGGACTCAGTTCTCCTTTGCACCATAGTGATGTTTACTGGGAATATCCCTATAGTTAAAGTGGAGGAATCTACTGAACACATACTGTGCACTACAAATGTCTGCACTGGGATGTAGAGCTCATGCCATATAGTTACACTCAGCTTTACTACTAACTAATTTTCTTGCATGAGTGAGTCTCAAAGCAAGGAGGTTCTATGCCTGTCAGAGTCCATCATGAACATGTAGGAGCATGTTCTGTACCTGGTAGAAGAGGAAGGGAAGGCAATACTTACTATATCCCAATGCAGTATGGCTGGTGCATGACTTTTTGAGAGAGCAGGAAAAGCATATTTCAATGTTTTTTATCTACAAATCCCCTTTCCTGCCCCCTGCCATACTAGGAGTGTATGGTAGAAAATAGGAAGTAGACAAAAGATGACTGGAAACTGTGAGTAAGGGGAGAATAAGGGAGAGTCTCTCCATTGACAGCTACAGGTTTTCAGCTACAGGGTAACTCCCCACTGTTTGCCATTTGTCATTTGGAAGCACTGGACTATAGTTACCATGTGCAAGGCAAGGAAATTGCTCACTTTGTTTTTCACAGCACTACCTCACATACCTCACAGCACCTCTCATACTGGTGTTGAGAGCAGGTATAAATTATTTCCTCCTTGAACAGAATGACCCAGGTTTACAATGTTCTCGGGGTAATTTGCCAAGTTCCATTTAGCAGGAAGCTTTGCACTACATGCTGCAGGTGGTTGGGAACTCTCATGGTGTGCAACAGGCAGAGAAGGAGCAGAAATAGATGTCTCATCAGAATACCCAGAACTTAGTAAGATTCAGGAAAAGTTGTTCTGGCTTTGAACTGGAGTCTGCCAGATGTTGGCATTGTAGCATTGAGGCCAGCAGTATCTAAAGCACCTACTGTGCAGAAGTGGATGCACGAGTGCCATGCAGGTGAGCATAGTTTCTGTACACACTGCAGGAACCACAGCCAGGTGTGTTTTTATCTGCATACGTGTTTACATGGCCTTTGTAAAAAAAAACCAACAGGAAATGGTTTCTCCAAGGAACACCAAGTGTTCATGAGAGATTAGATATGACAACACTTTCTTTGGTTAGGTGTCTCTTTACCACAATGTTTTTCATCATAAAGTTGTCCAGAGAAGCCAGCATCCCAAAAGCACCATGCTGACCCACAAAACAGGAAAGCTAGTTCCAGGCCTCTGATAATTGTGTAGTGGGCTGTCAAATGAAAGCATTATTCGGATCACAGTAGGCAATGTTCAAAATCTTTAAACATGGATTTTTTTTTTAATCTTATCCAGTTGTTTCATATGTATACAGAGTAATGATCTTTAAAAGACATACATGTTTGTTACCACTGAGCCACCAGATACCAGAACAGATATGTGTTCCAGAATTATTATTTTAAAGAACAGTCTAGAAAAGTTGCATCAAGCTAAAACGAGTACCTGCAGAAGAGTGCCAGGTGAATACTCTTCATCTTCAAGGACAAGTTTAGAGCCATACCAAAAGGCTAATGCATAACTTAGAAAAATTATAAACCACATGTAACCAGTGAATAATCCCATTATTATTCCTTTTCGAATTCCCCAGTGCTGAGCAAACACCAGGTTCTTATCATATCTGTATATAGAGAGAAAAATAAAAGGGAATCAAATAAATTTGAAAGACATTTCAAAATGAGAAAAGACCAACAAAATGAGGCACCACTGATGACTCAGCAGAATGTCCACACAAAGGGTCAATACAGAACCACTCTGAAGTGAGAGATTACTGCTGAAACCAGCAATGCTCCCAGATAATGAAATCTTTGTATGTCCTAGTGTCATAAGCACAAGAAAACCCACACTCACTGCAGATACCTCATCATGGGGCTTGGAGTTTTAGCAGAGTAACACAGGATTTGAGAATTTGGCCAACACTCCAGAGCACATCCTACAGCCATGTCATGTTTTCATAGATTTAAGAGAAATTTGCAGAAACATCACCAACCCTGTCTTGATGAACCTAATTCTCCAACTTAGCTTGAAACTACTCAGAGTTTTCAGACTTGCTGCAAAAGTGATGTATCAGACAGTGTTTAAGGAAAAATTTGACAGAATGTTCCCACAAGTAAGCATGAACTGAAGATAGTACTGCTGATGCTTTATTTCGCTGATAGACTGAATTATAAAATATATTAGTTTTGTGTACATTACTTGAAACGTAAATTTCTGAAACATACATGCATATAAGTCTCAAAGCTAATAGATAGTCATAGTTGTGGAATATAGAGATTAATTGCAATGAATCTGATGTGCATTACAGCATTATATTGCTTCAGGAAAAAGAAATCAGAGACCTTACAGTTTGTTCAAACAAACCTTTCAACTTCTTTCTTCTCCCCACCAAAAGCAGCCACTGTTCTGATGGACGAGAGCACTTCGTCAGCCACAGCTCCAGCTTTTGCATAAGCCTTTAATTCTCGGCCTGTTAGTTTTGCCACAGCCTACAAAAGCATAAGCAGTGCTGGTTACACCTGAACTGCAGGTACAGAAAGGACAGTGATAAGCAATGCTGGCTGTCACTCTGTGCTGGCTGCTCTGCACTGGGTCACCTCCTGCACTCCAAGCAGACTTTCATTAGGCACGCTGCACACTCGAAGACTTTGGTCTTCTAGTGCCGGGGCATACACCTTTGTAGCATATGTTTTGCAACAGCTCTCTGCCCCAAGTAGCTAGAAAGATCAGCTGTCAACTCCTGCTTTCCCTCCCTCCCTCCATCTGCTCTAACGGGGCCGAAGCAGATTGCAGACTGAGGGTTTGTGCACATTGGGAGGAAGGGGCAGCTGAAGTGCCAAGAGCAGCCCATTTATCACTGGCAGACCCCAACTTCAGGAAGAAGAGGTAACTGTAGTGGTGGGGGAGGATAAAAACAGATGTTGCCCACCACTGTGCTTTGGGCTGGTAGCAAACAGGTCCCTACACAGCAGCCCAGAGCACAGTGGATGCCAAAAGCTTACTTAGACTCCAAAAAATGCTCAAATTAATGGAAGAAAATGTAGTCATTTACAACTGTACACAGAGATAGCACATTGACTTGGGAATGACATATCATTAGAAAGTGTAATGTGTCAGTCTTTGCTTTCTCTTTACAAATCCCTACCCCATGCATCTATTAGCCCCTTTTGAAGACAGGAAACCAGGCTAGATTGACCTTGGGTCTATTTTCTTCATGGTGCAAAACAAAGACTTGGGCTGGAAAGGCTCATGAAGAAACACTTAACAGTAGGTATGTGACTGGAAAGAGATGGGTACAGAGAAATAAGAATGGAAAGGGAGAAAATTACAAACATAAAGGAAATAAGGTCAGAAAGAAATCAAAGATGAAGGAAAAGCATTTTGGGTTTTATTTCATTCCCTGCCAAGTTTCTGCTCTCCCACTTCACATGAGTCATTATTCATGTCATCTACTTGCAGCCAGCACAAGGTGCTAAAGGAGAGCTGGAAGACAAGAAATTCATCACCGTTACATTAGAGGTTGGATAGGAAAATGATAGCAAGCTGTTCCTGATGTGAAAGAAATGAGATTGCCAGAGGGCTGAATGAAGAATGCAGAGGATGACCAGGAACTACCCAGCCCTGCTGAGTGTGGGAGAGAAGTGAGAGGGCAGAGGATCCTGCAGTTTCCCTTTTCACTGTCCTTCCTCTGTGCAGTGACAGGAAGTTTGTAGGAAGTGGATGGAGACACAGAACAGGAAAAACTGGGAGAAGGTGTAGCAGGTTCTGGGATCAGGGACAGTTTGAGGTAATTTTGAGTAGTTGTTTTCAACCATTTTACATCTCTGAAACTTATCACCCAGAAAAGTCACTAATTTACAGAGAGAAATCAAGTCCTGTATCTTGTAACCATCTAAACCAGGTGTGTAGTAATAGAGAAGGTAAAGGCCAGCTTCTGATCTCAGCAACAATACCCATCCACAGGACCCACAAGAAGGCATGCTTACACTCCCATCTTAGAAGCAGGATTTATTATTCTGGGAATCAGAATAAACCAAGTGTGAGCAAAGCCCACTTCCCCTCTACCACACCTCTCCCTCCATCCCTCCCCCCTCACTCAGTGCTACTGGGACCACAGTTTGCCTCTCGACTTCAAAGGGGTGTAATCAACTTCACCAATCCTCACAGCTTTCTGGCATGATCTTTCCTGCTCATTATTGCTCAACATGAACCTTTCACAATTCACTTACCAAGCCATAGAGAGCTGCTCCAACCCCAAGCAGAGGGCTGACTGCAATGATAACCAAGGTCAATTTCCAGCCACTGACAAATCCCAGTAGGAACCCACACACAAAGGTGGTTATGCGCTGGATGAAGATTGCTACTTGGTCAGCAATAGCCTCATTAATTTTGTTAACATCACTGGAAAACAAAAACAACAAAAATCAACAGAAGACTGGTGAGCATAACTTTTGTGTTGCAGGTCTTGGCCGTATTTGTGTTAGTTGTTTTTCACTGGAGAGGGCCCTTCCTTCATCCCTATTCTTTCACCATCACCCCATACAAAGACCCTGGACTACGGTGAGAAAATCTGATGCCTTTGCAATGGAGAGGGCTTTTAGCTATGAATACTGCAGAGAAAATACTGTCCTTTCCCAGGAAAAGTTGTCCTGGCAGCAGACTCATTCACCATCTGGCTCTTACTACCATGCCCCAGCTGAGGATGGGGCAGAGACATAGCAGCTGGATGCAGCTATGTGATAAAGGAAGAACAGCATAGCTGATACAGCATTCCTTACATCATGGGGCATTGAGAATGTACCATACTGGCCTGCTGAAGGGGCAGGAAAAGGGAAGAGGGCTCTAACTCTCTTCTAGTTCCACCTTCCACCAGCTCCCAGTTCCTCTCCTCTCTCTAACAGGTACTTTGTTCTCTAAATGAGAGGGAGAGTGGGAAGATCAAGGGCTACTTTATGACCGGAGACAGTGAGAAAACATGACAGTTCTATCATATGGAGGACGGTGGTGCAGCAGTTGACATCATTTGGCCCCAGGGCAGCTTCACAGTTCATTTGTTCTCTCTTAGGCATTGCCAGCACAGAAAAGCAGTCTTAAAACAAAACAATCATTATGGTTCTGTCACTCTTGGCTACTACCTCACCTCTGAGATTAGAACTACTAGGAACTCCTGGAATAAACTGTAGCAAGTGGCCTTGAGATTTAAAGTGCAAAGTTGTAAGCTTATTGATAAATCAAGTGAAATTACAATCCTCTGTTGTAAGAGTGTTGAGTAAATGAACATGTTTATATTTCTTCTGGCGAATGTTTTTTGCAGTCAGGAAGCTTTTGTAGGCACAAGACAATCTTGTTCAAAAACAAGGGAACTACGTGTTATTTATTAGACAAATACAGGATTAATTCCTACTTTTTCCAAAGAAATTCTTCCCAGTGACTAAAGCTAGCCATTTATTCTTCATAAAAAGAACACTACAGAAAGTAATAGAAACCAGTGAGTAAAATAAAATCCCTTCCAGCTACAGAAAATCTTCTGCCTAGGTGACTACTGCGCAGGCATGACTGAGAACAGGAAGCCATCTACAGTCAGCATATTCGCCCCACAGAGCCTGCTTTATCTTTTTTAACAGAAAATTAAGCAAGGCTCACTCTTTCCTTCTAAAAGCTAACAAAAGCAAAATGTGCCCCTAATGTAATTTTCCTTTCTGGGAATTAACAGAGGGTTCAAATCAACATCTCCAGACTCAGGGAGTGTGCACTGGCAGCTAAATTATAGATCGCTCTGAAAGGACTGGGCACAAAAGGAGAAGAGAGGAGAGGACAAACTGGAAAAAAAAACCCACCCCAAAACTCATCCAACTCCTACACACACATTTACTGACAGACAAGGCACAAAAGGGAAATAATTGTGGTTTAACAGTTATGGTACTTAGTTCAAAGATGGGGGAGCTAATCAGTCTGGTTGCTGCTCCCATAAACATAGCTATATTTCTACTAAAAGGTGTTTGTGAAATGCCTGATTACTGGCACTCTGCAGTGTTTGGAAGGAATTGCGAAATGTTTTCTGCAGCATATGGGTTTTTAGCTTACTTACTCAGAAATGCGGGTGTTCAGTTCTCCTACAGATGTACAGTCAAACCAGCCTATATCCATTCGCATTATTTTCCTGAAATAAGCTTTCCTGATTTTCTGTATCTGACGAGCTGCAGACATAACCCAAAAGCAGATCTGGGAAAAGCACAAAACAGCTGCTAAATTGCAGTAAGAAGTCTTTCTACTCCCAACAAATTAGAAAAAACAAATTAGCTAGAATGGGAAAGGCTATTGATAAAATTACTATTTTATCAATAGTAAAATATATTCTGGCTACACAGACATAATAGTTGTTTTGATCTTTAAATAATGCAACACTTTTATATAGCCTCTGGATCAAGCATTTGTCCCAGTTATAGGATAGATATGATAGGATGAGATGAAGAATAGGATAGGATAGGATGAGAGAAGAGGCAAGTTAAATTACTTATGCTGCTACATGAATGCCATATGGACAAAATTTTTTCCATCCACAACTGTAAGTAATACAGGGATGGCAGCCATCCTACCTCAGCAAAATTCTTGGATAGTTTTCAGGAAGGAGATTGACAACTGGTTTTTGTGATTAAAAAAAGCTTCAAAAGCCATGGACCCTTCAGCAGACTATGCAGGATTTGTCCAAGCTTTTGACTCACTTCAGTCATAAGGACTGACCAATTACTACAGAATACGTAGGGTACGATTCTTCTCCAACATTAGTTTTACATTAGTATTGCTCTGTAATACCTCTGTAATACAAACAGGGCTCAACACAGTTGAGATGCCTACTGGGAATCTGCATGCCCTTCAGCTGTTATTTTTGGAGGGCATGTGGATTCCATAGTAGCCACACTTGAGCAAGTATTGCTTGTGGTGTGGGTAAAATTCATCCTTTTACAAAGATCTGCATGCACAAATATAAGGAGCTCTCAGACTGCCAGAGATAACATTATTTCAGCAATAGAATGAGAACTGAAAGCATCTGTTCTGCTCAAATAAGTAGCTAAGCAGTTAAAATGAACATAATTATTATAAATTTAACTATCTAGTGATTTAAACTTTGAAATCAAAACAGAAACCAAAATACTAACTTGGAGGTATCCTAACACAAGTATGGCACAACCAATTCCTGCATAGTATCCTGCAAACTTGGTCATCTCGTATTCAATGTCCAACAGCCTGAAAAAAGGGAAAAAAAAAATAAAGAAGCGAGTAATACTGTTTTTAGTTTCTCACAGATTTCTAATCTGGTGTTTCTTCAAGTTAGAGTCAGGCTAGGTGGAAGTCAGCTTGTTTTGCTAACAGAGGCATTGTCTCCCAATACTGAGGCTACTGCTAGTGACTGGTTTCCTTGTTCTGCCTGTTGCACAGGGGCAGAGAGCTGGCAGGTACCAAGAAATGCTCCTCCCTCCTGGAGCAGCCCCGCAATCTCTGGGAAACACCCCCCAGACTGCATGCTCTGAAACAGCACAGGTAAAAGGGTGTTTCAGAGAAGATCTGCCCAACAAGTTTTCATTAGATATTGAATATGCTTGCTTTGTGCCATTATAGCAACTAATAGCATTCAGATTTCAACTGCATTTTATGGGGAGAAGTGAGGGCTGCTAAAGTCAATTCAAATATTACTTTGTACCAAAAACTTGCTAATCTGAAAAGATAATTTGGTTTTTTACTCAAGTAGGAGTGCTAAATTACTCTTAATATCAGTGAAGGGCACTGAATTGCTGCCTTTGCATTTAATCCACTTTGAAATAGGTTGTTATAGGTTATGCCTTTAGACAACTTTTAAAAAACATCCTGCAGACAGCAAATTTTATGTAATTTACCCAAAATTTTGTACACTGAAATTTTAAGCCAAAAGGGAACACTATGCACCTGACTTGATCTCTGACAAAAAACATTGAAACAACATGTCATGGAAACAACTCAGGTGCCTGACAGATATCCAGTACAATTTTTCATTATAATTAAGATCACAGAGCAGATCCTCGTAGAAAGTGTGCCAAAGCACTTGATGAACAAGGAGGTGACTGGTGACAGCCAATGGGACTTCACTAAGGGCAACTCCTGCCTGAAAAATTTGGTGGTCTTTTATGACAGGATTAAGGCATTGATGGATGAAGGAAGAGCAACTGACATCATCTACCTGGATTTGCGCAAAGCATTTGATTCTATTCCGCATGACATCCTTGTCTCTAAACTGGAGAGATGTGGTGTATGGACCACTTGGTGGATAAAGAATTGATTGGATGGTTGCACTGAAAGAGTTGCAGTCAAGGGCTCGATGTCCAAGTGGAGACCAGTGACAGAAGGTGTTTCACAAGGGTTGGTCTTGGAACCAGTGCTGTTTCACATCTTTGTCAATGACATGGCCAGTGGGCTTGAGTGCACCCTCAGCAGGTTTGCTGCTGACACCAAGCTGTGTGGTGCAGTTCACATGCTGGAGAGAAGGGATGCCATCCAGAGGGACTTTGACAGGCTTGAGAGGTGGGACTGTGTGAACCTCATGAAGTTCAACAAGGCCAAGTGCAAGGTCCTGCACCTGAGTCGGGGCAATCCCAAGAATAGACACAGACTGGGTGAAGAATGGATTGAGAGCAGCCCCGGGAAGAAGGACTGGGGGATGTTGGTGAACAAAGTTTGACGTGACTTATCAATGTGTGCTCTCAGCCTAGAAAGCCAACCGTGTCCTGCTCTGCATCCAGAGCAGTGTGGCCTGCAGATCAAGGGAGGGAACTCTGCTTCTCTACTCTGCTCTGGTGAGACCCCACCTGGAGAGCTGCATCCAGCTCCGGGGGCCCCAGCATAAGGAGGACATGGACCTGCTGGAGAGAGCCCAGAGGAAGGCCATGAAGATGGTGAGAGGGCTGGAACAGGCTGAGAGAATTGGGGTTGTTCAGACAGGAGAAGAGAAAGCTGTGGGGAGACCTTAGAGCACCTTGCAGTACACTAAGGGAGTTTACAAGAAAGCAGGAGAGAGACGTTTTACAAGGGCATGGAGGGATAGGACAAGGGGCAATGGCTTTAAACGAAAAAAGGGCAGCTTTAGGTTAGAAAGAAATTCTTCAGTGTGAGGATAGTGAGACACTGAAACAGGTTACCCAGAGAAGTTGTGGATTCTTCATCCCTGGAAGTGTTCAAGGCCAGTTTGAATGAGGCTTTGAGCAACCAGATCTAGTGGAAGGTGTCCCTGTCCATAGCAAGGGGATTGAAACTAGGTGATCCTTAAAGTCCCTTCTAGCCAAAGCATTCCATGGTTCTGTGAATGTGTCCTGCCTGGTGTGTAGTTGCTGCTTAAGAGGTAGAGAGATCAGTAGTAAATCCTGTATTCTAACTGCCAGCCCATCTCCTAAGGCTGACTTGGACAGCCTGGAGCAAAATAATTTGGCCCCAGTCACCTGCATCTAATAATGTGAATCGCTTCCCATGTGCTCTGAATTTCAGAGACCTTTAGACAAGTAACTTTTAATTCCAATTAACTATGTAATGAAATGTCACTCAGAGATTAGAAAACCCTTGTAAGGATGCACCACAAAATGATTCTTAGGAAAGGTTACAGGTTCAAATTTGGCCTTAACAGATACCTGTATCTGAATGTATTATCTAGACTCCATTTATTATATTTAATGGAAAGAAACAGGCAGTC
This sequence comes from Machaerirhynchus nigripectus, assembly GCA_013397975.1. Taxonomy (NCBI): domain Eukaryota; kingdom Metazoa; phylum Chordata; class Aves; order Passeriformes; family Dicruridae; genus Machaerirhynchus; species Machaerirhynchus nigripectus. The sequence goes on along the minus strand of VZRQ01009257.1, from coordinate 294,249 downwards.
TTATGGGGCAGTTCTTTTGATCTGCCTCAGACATCCCCCATAAGCTGAATTGCATTCTAGAAATGATTATTTCTCTCAGTGACAAAAGTTTAGCTAACTTGCTCAGAAGTCAGCAGGCACCTATAGGTAACTAAGTCCTGACCAGAATGACCAGAAGTCATTATTACCTACAGTGTAAGACCAAGGTCCAAGCTGACCTTCTGTCCCTCCAGATAATATCTCCAGGTTAGAAACAGGACTATGTAACAAGAACCATGCCTCTTTCCTACCTTATGAATAGAAAATATAAGATTTAGAGGCTGAACAGGACCTGCAACAGCAATGCATTCTCTGACAGGCTATGAAAACAATGGAAAAGAAACAAACACATCCATTACTTACCCACATCTTATTGTAGCATTCTTTTCATTCTGATGAATAGTACCATTAATCCACACTATGGTGTTATTTACACATGTCTTGTTTGGGTCTTTAAGCTCTTGCATTTCAATGTCATATTCAATAAATGTGTCTGCCATTGCACCAAACACAAGCAACACAGCTGGTTGGGCTACTCCATGAACAATAGCACATAAACTACCAGCAACCATCATTAAAATCTCCATAGATGATGAAAATCGAAACTAAAGAGGGAAGAAAAAAATGTGGTCTCTGCTGAGAGGCAGTCTTCATATTGGTTGTATAATGATAAATCATGAATTAGGTGGATCAAATAAAAAAACATTCTCTTTAAATTTCAGAATTATCTTCATTATGGAAAGAAGACAAATCTCTCTGTCCAATCTAATCTAATTACATCTGTGATTACAGCCTCATAAATTATTATGAGCTTCCTTTTAACATGTGAATGAACGTATTATCATATAACATTAATAGCTCAATATCATTCCACATTATCATCATTCCAGAAACTAGCTAAGAGATTATGAATAGTAACTATAATTCATATATATAGTCTGCTTCACAGATTTCCTGTGGGGACAGAGAGAGAGCAAAGGGAGGAAAAAGCCTTAGGGCATTATGCAGAGCCTCTGAATAGAGTTAGGCAATTTCTCAAAAGTCTGAGGTGCGGTGGTAGAAAACCAATTAAATACCTCAGAGCAACTTCTCGTAATTAATATTCTAAAATGCATTGGCTGAGCCAGGCAGTTGTGCATTGACTCTTAATCTGGGAGCAATGTATAGAAAAGAGCTTTCACACAGGTAGCTCAGCAAACATACAGCGATTTAAGTTACCTTCGCATGATTGTATGAAGTCTGATTCTCAGGGTGAAGTCAGGTACAAATATATAGATTAAACTGTCCATATAGAATATCAGTACCAAATGCTATACATTTTGAAACAGGAGTATCAAGAGGAATCAGAGCCTGCTGAAGAACCTGTCCAGGTTCTGTAGCTGCTATAAGGTGCTTAAGAGGAGAAAGGGTGGGAATTTACAGCACATATGGAAAGGGACATTAGGGCAAAGACAAAATAAAGGGAAAACCAGTTAACACAAAAGAGAAATAAATAAAAGGTTCTTCTACAAAAAAGAAAAGAAAAAAGTCAGAAGAAAACTGTAACACTACCACTGTTTTACGACCCTTGCTCATAAAAAGTCTAAGAATTCCCTTGATTTAAAAAAAAGCACACAGAAAATGCATAGATATGTGGTATCTGATCTCTCAGCACATCTGAGGCAAACTGTGTTTACCAACTGCACTTTAGGAGTTAAATATCTGTGCAAAACAGGCTACAGAATTCAAAACCCTCAGCTTGCCCTCTGTGGGGACAGACTGTTCTCTCCACTCAACCAGGAGCTGAGAGACTTAGCCAGGTACAGTGCCAGGGATGTTACTGCACTAGCCCAGTACTGCAGTCAGGACTATACCAGTTTGGTTACATTAACTAACTGCCTGGACTATGTGCAAAACAGAAATAATAAGACCTCTTAGCTGCATGCTGCTGGGTTGGACAACTCTTGACTACATTGATATTAAAATTTAGAGGCACCCTATGGAATTACATCAAAGGCCAGATGTAACTCATACCATATGGTATTGTGCATCCATAAGTTTCCATTGCTACCAAATCTTCTAAAACCCATTGAGCAATTATGAGGGAGCTAAATTATCTGCCAAATATCACACAGCAAGTTTTTCACAGAAAAAAGAATGAACCAAGGTCACCTAGATCCCTGCTGTGCATCTACCTCATTTCCACATATCTACCTGTAAGTTAAATATAAATATTTAACAGACAATTTTGACACCAAATTGACAAGACGACAAGGGGTTCTATTGAATTCCCTCTGAATTTTATTGGTAGGATTTCAGGCCAAAAGATTAAATCCCTGAAAGTCTGGCTTAGTCACAGCTAAAAACCTTAAAAACCTTAGCACCCCAAAACCTTATTGGTTATTGTCACTTATTCTGCAGCACAGTACAATACACATAAAATATTTATAGACATTGCTTTCATTACCAGCTGAAAGAAGCCAATACGAACACTGTTTTCTTTCTTCTCTGATGACCTTCAACAATAGAAAACATAAAATTATAAATTTGTATTTTAGTACTTTTTTTTTTTTAATATGCAAAGTATAAAGAACTGAACTTCACTCACTTTTCACTTTTCTTCTCTATAAAAGGTTCTTCACATGCATAGAAATTTCTGGCAAAAAGGATAAGATTTTGCATTATTACTTTTACTCACTTGGTTACTTGTCTGAAATTACATCTTATTTTGAGACATTTTGCCCAGGATTTTAAGAGACAAGCTGTTTCTTTCAGATTTCTTTGGAACCAGTAATTGATGGTTCTTTTAAATTTTAGACAGGGACTAGAATGAGGGTTAGGTTAAAATTCTCTAAAAGTTTATACTTTGTTCCACAAGCACCTCCTTAAAACACTGTTTCTATAATGTGGATTGTGGGTTGAGGTCAGGTAAAGAAAAACCTACTGCCCAAATTGTTGGTTAATCCTTTCTTTAAGACAGAGAAAGGTCCCGTTCCCATAGCAAGGAATCATCATCAGCTGTGTACATTCAGTGATGAATGAGTAGGGATATCCTATTTGTGGTGGGTTGTTTTGGTTTTTAATGAAGCAAACTAATTCAAGCTATATTTGTCATAAACTGTTTTCATAAACCAGATCCTATAAAGCCTAAAGTAGGCTTTCCTTCAGGTATGTATAGATCGTATGTGTGTTACATGTGAAAGTCCAACAGAACTTGGGTTTTAAGGGGGAAAGACGTGGTAGACTTCTAATACTGGGCTGGTGTTATCTTAGACAGGCAACCTGACAACAAGAAAAAGTAGAGATGCTCTCGTTTCTCTGTTCTAGGAGTAGCTCCCAGACTGGGTACATTGTGTCAGAAAGAGCTGGCTCAAATTATAGCATTAGGTTGTCAAGTCTGCTACAGGGTTGTCCAAGGGTCTAGGAAGGAGGAGGCTCTTAATCTCAATCAGATCTCTGATAATAGCTGAAGGTCAAATTCTCTAAATCATCCCAACTTCTACCTATTCAGAATTCTACATTTAAATCTTAATATCTGAGATAATCCCTTTTGTTTTAAAATCTCACAGTTAAGTTTTAAGAGAAATTAATCAAGGCTGATTAAAATTCCTGAAAAAGTAATTTCTCAGACTAAAATCACTGAAGAAAGATAAATTTGAATATCAAAAACCTTTTCAGAAGGAAGATTTTATTGCTGGCATTTATGTTTTTAAAGGTTTCTAGGACTGCTTTGGTCTACCTCTTTCAGTTGTATCAAATAAGGCAGTTCAACCGCTAGAGAACAGCTTTTCTTTAAAAAAAAAAAATTCCATCAATTTGATCCAATGACATTAACTTCTTTGAAAATTCCTAGAAATATTGATTGTTCCAATCATGTACATGACTTACTCTGATTTCTTGAAGCTGTTACCTGTTAGGGAAAATAAATGCACAGTCTAGTTAATGATTATTGTTAAAGTACATAATCTTCTGTAGACATGTGAAACATAAACTCTAGAACTCCATGGGACCTGATCATTCCTGAGTTATAAACATGGTATACCCGCTAATACATATAATAGCCAGCCCATGGTTTACACTAAAAACATTATTCAGGACATTTGCCAAAAGTCATTTTCATGAGAATACTACGCTAAGCTCACTCCCTGAAAGGAGGAGTGGTAGCTCTTCACTCTTGCCTGCCAACAACTTAAGAGACTGCAAATCCTGTGGAAGAGGGCCAGTTGTGGTCTTGGAGGGTAGGATGAACTTGTCACACTGGTGTCTACTCTTGGGACATCATCTAAGGAACCATAGCCTAGAGAAATGGACTCACAATACAAGACGTAATTAAGTTGTAGGACGATTCCTTAGTCCCCAGAAAAGGTCTGGATTTAGCCCCCTTTCGAAAGATGTTGTGAAAGACATAATAAGCACAGCTTCTGTTGTCAGGGGCCCCAAAGAAGTGTCATCAGAAGGTCTGATGTAGAAAATACTTGCTGTACATCACTTGAGATGACAATGAATACAGAGTTAGTTTTATACATACATCACAATTTGGATAACCTAAGGGCACTGAGCATATGCACTTTGCTCAATTATGATGCATTTGCCAGTTCAATATTTAGTTCAGAACCATGGTTTGCATTTCAAGCAGTGCCTTCCTTTCTGCACATCTAGAGACACATCACTGAGCATGCACAGGGCTGCTTCACAGAGCAGACACAGAGGAAGTTTGCATCACAATTCACAGAGGGTACAAAGAAGTCCCTGCAACCACAAATTTTGCCTCTTATCATTTTTCTACCCAGGGGAAGAAGGCTTTTCCATTACCTCCAGGGTTTCTCAAGAACACAATGTTAGATGGAAACAGTCTGAGTTTGGGACTGAGGGAACAGCTGATGACATCTTTTTGGGGTTAATAAGATAACTTTATTTGGCTTTAGTTAACAATTACTCTAGTGGTTGTATTTTGCTCTCTGTTACTTGGGGATGGTAAAAAAAAATTATTTCAGTAAGGGCACATGTATCCCAAGAATCCCAGACATTTTCCAGGAAAGTTCCTATTTGTAAAACTATTATTACAAAGGATCATTTGGTGTTAGAAAACCTTTCTTTTGTGAAGAAGGAAGAAACATCTGGTTTTTTGACGTTTGGCAGCAGGTAACAACAGCAGCAGTTTGAAACCATTTCTGGAAGATTCTTTAAGTTTTATCAGAAAAGTAAAGGTTTAGAGAAAGCCTCCTCTATAGGCTGGTAATGCAAAGTGTTTTGCAAGAAATGAAGGAAATGGCTAGTGGGAGGAAAATGAGAGGAACAAGAGCCCAGTGAAGAAGTTATCTGAGTCATGAATTTAGAGAGCAAAACAAGCACTCTCCAAATGTGAAAAATCCCTAATCTATGAATTTGAAGAGGGAAACGAGTATACCAGTGCTATTCAAGAGTGCAAGGAATTGCAGGCCAGCTCCTGTGGGCCAGCAGTTTTTAAGCAGGAGAATTTGGAAGGATGTTAATTTGAAAGAAAAAAATAGATGAGTAACAGTTCACACTGTGAGAACTGAAAAAGTAGAAACAGAGGACAAAATATGATTTTCATAGAAAAGAAAAGAATATAGGGAAGATAAAATAATTTATTAACCCAAAAGGAAAAAAGCTATAGTTATCTTTGAAGGCCATAAAAAATTTTGAAAGAGGAGTTAAGGCATTTAAGAAAGAAATTTTACAATTTGGAAAAAAAAAGCAGAGACTCAATGAAAAGCTGAAAAACAATGGCAAGAATTTGAGTGTTTACTGCTATTATGAGAACACACAAGGAAGAAGATCTGTGAGTCAAGTGATGAAAAATTGTTCTCAAAAAGTTCCCAAATAAATTTGTCTCTTAAGTACACTTACAGGTGTGGTGTTCAAGGGTTGATCCAGAGAGGGCTAATCCTAACTAATTAGTACAAAAGGTGGTTATTGAAACAAACCTCACTGGAGATGAGATCAATCAGCAGAATCCCAATGAGGTTTTAAAGCTTTATCTGCTTTGAGAAAGGTGTTTTGCCAGTTCAACAACCTGCTCCTTAGATTAAGCAGAAAACAGAGTGTATTTCCAAGAAAACTGAGAAATCAGAGACAAACTCACTTGATAGGCCAAAAAAATCCCCCAGCTGTCAAAAGAAGAATAGTCTTCTGCCAGTAGGTAGTCTTTTGCCAAAATCTCATAACAAGTAAAACAACAAGTATGTAAAACAAACTAGCAGACAGAAAACAACTCCTCAAACCAGCAAGATAAATCTAAGCAACTTGGAAGTTCCAAGTAAGTGTCTGGAAGAGATGAACAGTTTTCTGTCCCAGAAGGTAGACATATCCCCTTAATTTGTATTGCAATTTAGCTTCCATTATGGGCTACTGTTTTGCTTTCCTTGGTACTTTATGATCTGTATAAATATTTAACATCCTTTTTTTTTTTNNNNTTTTTTTTTTTTTTGCTTTTCTCAGGTCTTACAAACAGAACTCAAAATATTTAGCAGTTTCTCTTCATGTTTCTCCTTGGCTCTTGCTGCATTTGGACTGACAAAATGGAAAAATGCACATTGAAAAGGAAAAATGGAAAAAAGGAGGACAAGCTCTGATAAGAAGAGGGAATGCAGATCTTCACTTAGAATTAGGTCATAAGAATTCTGCCTAATATATGTACGACTGCACATATTAGTGTTTGCTGGAAAAAACTATGGAAGACAGCACTTTTTACTTTTTTTCTTCAATAAGAGCCTTTTACTTGTACAACAAAGTACTGAGTGTAAAAACCTATGTAGATACCTTGAACTTGTTAGTTAACCTCTAAAGATAGTCCATGAGTAGGGATTGTTATATGTATTTTTTTACAGAAAAGTTGTTTTGGGGGCAGCATACCTATGACAGCAGGTACCACATAACACTATTCATTCCACAGACTATTTGCTTTGTATTCTGTAGAGTACTTGCTTCACTTAGGCCACCCAGCACCTATTTTACAAGCTTTATAACATAAGGAGGTAACTGAAGAATAAACTTCTTACATTTGCCATCCGAGTCAAAAGCATAGTTATCCTCTCCCAATCTCTTGATACTGCGCAGAACAACTGGGTCAGACATGATGATTATTTATGTCAATCAGAAGTCCTGAAAAGAGATGGGATGTGAGGATGGGAAGAGGAAGAGTATCAGCATACATTTGTCTGTGAACATGAAACAATATTATGCTAAACTCCTGCTTTGCCCTCATGATCCCAGGACAATATCACTGATTACAGCACAAGTAATAACAGGACAGATGTCACTGACTCAGTGAAACTGGAGTAGAAAAACAACTCAGAGAGTGCCCAACTCACCCCTCAGCACAAGGTCTCTGAGGCTTCAGTGCCTCCTGCTTTGAGTGGAGGCTGCCCTGAGGGGCTTGGCAGCTCCCAGCAAACAGCCCTGTCCCCAGGGACGGCTCTCCAGAAGTGAACTACTGCCTCTGTGAGGGTGGCATCTGTGAGGGCAGGTTAGAGGCTGAGACATTACCAGGACAGAGCCTGTCTCACTTACAAGGGAGCAGCAGGACCTGCCCCTGCCTTGTGCGGTCCCAAGTGGCAACAGACAGGAGAACCATGACAGGGGACAACTTGGGGCACAAGGAGGAAGAATGGTGGGAACCCCAGGGCCACACCGACATCTGCATCATCACCACCACCAGCTGCACTCCCACAGCTCTTGGCTACCAGAGCTGCTCCTCTCGACAGTTTATTCCTAACTAGTCCCACTGACATGCTGAGCAGATATCATTCATAAAAAGAACTAAGAAGACAAAGTTAATACCTTTTTGTTAAAGAAGTGCTTTTGTGAAGCAAAGTCTGCCAGATAAGCCTGGCATCCAAGACGCACCCAGGTGAAAGTGCTGCAGAAACCACCCCCAAAATACACTTTTTCATAAACAAAGTCATCTCCTCCACACCTTTGTTTAAAGTAATGTATCCCAAGGCATAGTTACTACACCTTCTTCCAGCCTTTAAGTATCAACATTTGCATGATTATACTTCTGTATAAATCTCTTACAACCTCTTATTTTAAGCATATTAAGCATTTAGATAGAATAGTTCAATGATTCTTATTTCATTTTAATAATGCTTATCAATTTTTAATTGATTTTTTAAAGCCTGAATGCTGATACAATTTTAAGTAACAGGAAAAGTGGAAAAGACCCCAATGATTGATAGACTCGAATAAGAATTCTAGCTGCCAAGATTTGCTAGAGCTAAATTTTCTGGAATAATGTTACTTTTCCAATAAAATTATGATTGTCCCACATTTCTGAAAGGAAACATTTTTCTTTTTTTTTCTAAAGCTCAGCACAGCAAATACTGTCCTGTTCCATAGGCATCATTCATCATCTTACTAGATACATTAGTATAGCAGATTAGCATGCTGTATCAGATTATTAAAATAACCTTCTTCAGGGTCTGAATGTTTAGCAGGGATCACTTAGAACATCTTGAAAAATACCATTGCTGATGTCTGCATTTAAAATCGAGATAATAGAAATCAGAAAAAATAGACGGCAACAGATCATCCCATCTACCCATGTGTGTGCAAAATACAACCTAGTAGCAGAGAATACCTCAAAAGCTGCACTCAGGTGAAATAACATCTTACTCTGGCCAGTTACAGTATGGTTGCTTGATTTTTGAGAAACAAAAATCATTGAGGAATTCAAAATCCAGATTTAAATAAGTATTACTTGAAAAATGTGAACAAAGTAACACATCCTGTAAATGAAGTGACATTAGGACCTGATCCAAAGCCCTCTGAAATCTATTTCAAATCATCTCTTTATTCGATCAGATCTTTATTTAACATAAAGAGGGGGGGAGCGGAAGAGGGGAGAAAAAAAACCAATTCAAATTGGCCCTGAAAGCACTATCCTTCATGTTTCGTTAAAGTTAGGTTCCTCACATACAAGTGATAGCATTTATGCAGAAACACACATATTGCTTCAAAATAGAACTTGAATGTCTTGTTCTTTGAACAGTCCCATTAAAAAAATTTAAAAGCCCAAAACAACACTTACTGTGCAGAGAAAAGCAGCATTTAGCCTAAATTGTCCCAAAGGAAAAAATGTAAGTAGCTTTCAGTTCAGGAAGTGTCATCAGTTAACTCTGAAATACTAAACAGGATAAATTTGTTACTCACCTGTGACTGTAAAAAATCATAGAATCATAGACAAATTGCAAGGACCCTGTTCAATTAGCCAGTGAAGCACCCAACAATTTCCCAGCATATTTGCATTATTTTAACCCATTTGTCAGAACTGAATCTTTCAATTGGGCATTGGTTATTTGCACCTGGGTCAATAACCATGCGGCCACAATGTTTTCAGTTCACTGACATCTAATAGAGTGTTTAAATTGAACTAATGCAATCTCACAGCAAAGTCAGAGCATTTGGAAAACAGCTATACTTGAGGAGACCAGACAGTTTTCTGGAAAACAACTCACAGTGAATGTACGGGAAGAATTATTATAGCATTATTTTATCAGCAACTTTATTTGCCAGATGGTAATTGTGTATGCTCTTGTCCCTGCTGTACATAGCAACATCGGCTGAATAACATGATAATTGGTTCAGAGATTAAGTTAAATTCAGATTAAAAACTTGATCAAAAGCTTTATTTTATAACTAAGCTTGCCCCTCTCCACATGGTTTCTAACTTTTTACAATTTTTCCTTTGAAATTAAGATTTTACAGCCTGGAAGCTCCTGAGTAGTAGTGAATTCTCATTGGAGACAAGCCCTACATAGATTTTTCAATAAGGGACACTGATGAGGACAGTGCTATGACCTCAGACAATATCACCACATACCTTAGAGGGAAATGGCAAAGAGGGTTTAGTTCCTCTCTGAAATCAGTTCTCAGTACAGAGGGCCCTAACTGATAAGACAAGATAGAAAGACAATGTCTTAATCACAGTGACTGCCAGCTCTCCTCAAGTCTTCTGTGCTCTCAAACATTCCATGATAAAGCCTCATGCCCAAAAGTGTGTCACAATTAAATGTAGCTAACCAGAAATCCAATTTTCCTTGTTTAGCATCATTACTGTGTTCACACTGACAGCATAACTAAGTGCAAACCTGCTGTCTTCTCCCACTATTTTAACAAAAAGAAGTCTTCATCTATACCACTGTACACAGCACAGCCTTGAGATTAACACTATAGGATATTACAGTGCTAATCATTTAATCTACCCTAGCACAGAGCCAGAGAAAAACAAACAGTTACTTGCAGTTCAGGGAGTTACAGTTACCTTTATGGTAGTGGAAAGGCTGGAAGAAAAATTATATGAGGAGCAGAACTCTGCTTTATTTCATTCCTCTCTGACAGCTTCTTCAGAAGCTGTGGCCAAAGACAGTGCAATGCCTTTGATTTTCAAGGTACTTGAGCAGAGTTGGCACTTGCACACAAAGCCACCCAGTATCTTCAGACAAGACTTGGCTTGACAAAGACTATATAATTTTAGCTTTACACAAATTATTTCAGTACTCTCACTTAAAGACTTTGCTCACTTAAGCATTCAGAAAGTGTGCATAGAGCTTGTTTCAAACTGCTAAGGAAGCATATGAAGGCAGTGATGAATTGGAGCTGAGACCATAGGCTACCCCAACCCTTTTGAGGAGCTCTGCTCCCTTGCAAACCTCTGCTTTTCTCAAATCATCCTTACAAAAATACTGGAGATTAATAAATTGTGACCTGACTTTATGACATCAGCCATAAAAATGAATCTATGCTTAAAAATCATCCATTTGTGAAGAGCAAAGGGGAGCATATAAATCCCACAGAGTCACCTTCCCTGTTTTACAGCTGCTAGTGGAAAAACTAGCCAAATCTACTCCATATCCTCAAGTCCTCTTGTACTCTGTTTCCTTTGGATGTTCTGGGAAGGGAAAATTCAGTTTTCTTGCTACAGTCAGCCCTTCAGCGAATGAATAATTAGCCACTGAACTAAACCAACAGAGAGTAGGGACTTCAGTAAATAAAGGAGACTGTGATTTATGCTGTTAAAAACAGGATTATGTCAATTCCGTGAGATGCATATGTATATTATTTCCTTCAACACATCCTTTTAAAGCATGACTTTAAAGAAAAATTACTGTCCTATCCAAAGATCTTTAGCAAGTGTCCTTGTCTTTTACACTTAGGAGCAAGACTTCCTCGTTTGATGGCTGGGTATATAATTTTTAGTGCAAGCAAAAATCTGTACATTGATAAGAAATCCATTTCCTCTTTTGGTTTTTTTTCCCTCCAGTCAAACTACAATTCTTAATACTGAAATGGGGAATAGCAGACACTTTCCTTACAGTGAAATCAGGAAACTACCTAGGAGCATAAATGGAATGTTTCTGTTAAGGTGCATTTATCTTGTTATGAACAGTAAAAAGTCCAAGTTGTTGTTTGCTGGGAGCAGACACCTGCAGGTGGGATGCTAGCTCAAAGAAAGAAACAAATTTATTTCCTCTTTCACAGTCTAAATCACGATCCAAGACACTAAATCATAGTATGTTCATTTCTTTATCACAACGATATACTATACTGAAACTAGAAAATACTGCCTGGAGCGGGTGCAGCAAAGAGGCCAGGAGGGAGGCAGCAGGGACTGACTTACCTCCAGTAACTCGCCTTCTTCTATAGTTAGCCTCTCACCATCTGCTCTTGGAAATTACCAGAAGCAGGACATGAATGTACGTATCCCATTGATCCTATCCAAGTCTGGCAACGCGTAAGGATTTTTTCTCCATTCCAAATACTTGTGAAAACAAAAATAGCAGAGATAGCAACATTTCTGAAAAAAACCCAAACAAACCAACCAAACCAAAACAACACTATGAATTTTAAAAACGAACAAAAACTGTTACATCAATATTAGTCAATTGAACATGTTAAAATAAAAAATTCTTTCAAAAAGACATCTTTCGGAGTGCCTGCCCCATGCTCCGGGTGACCAGCCTCACAGGTCACCTAACCTGTTCCTGTCAGAAGCTGGCATGTCCATGTCAGCCTGCATCTCCCTTGTGCTTCAGTCCAGCTAAACTGGCTTAGATTTTTGTTTATTGACCAGATTACAGATCAAGCCAAAACTTTGTTTTGTTTATATTGATTTATTAATATACGTTATAGCTGATACAGGGTGTGATGAAACACGGTTCTGCCTCCTTATCTAGAGGGACTATTCTCAAAATGTCTCTGACCCTGGGCCCCTGGGTGGCTGCCATGGTCCTGCACGAGCTTTAGCAGAGGTGTAGCTCTCTGGCATGGCTAAAGTCCCAGGACAGGTAGGTGTAGGCAGGCAGGAGTGGCAGGAAAACAATGCCTCTGTGCCAAGGAGGGCAGGTCTCCACACAGCTTCCAGAAGAAAGCCTGGACCTGGTTCTGATGAGCAACAGCCAAGGACTACCCAGACTGCAAGTCAGCTGCAGGCAAACAAAGGCTTTAGCAAAGGAGTATGGCAATGTTGTGGTGGCCCAGCCCACCTTTGGGCTTCAAATTAATGAGGACATTCAGTGGGTGGACTTTCCTGCAAAAGATAGTGACTCTGAGGGTGGTGCCAAGAGGAAACCATGCCCTAAGGCCGCCAATCTTTGAAGATCTCCTCCCCCATTCCTCCCATTTCTCATGTTTATGTATATTATTTCTGGAAAGTTCTGTTTTGTTCCAATCCCCATTGGTTCATTCAAATATGTTCCTCCCTAACTCCCTTACCATTGGATACCTGTCATTGCCCATCAATTCCCTATTGGTTTACCCCCTTGTTCCACCCCTTTACTTGTTGTATAAAATCCCATACAGCCGCTTCTTGGCTGTTTTGTTGCTTCCCCTCCTTGCTTTTTAGTTCTCCCGACCCTTTGGGCGGGGCATGAAGACTCGGATTGCTGCAACAAAGAGTCCCTCTCTCCTCCTTTGCCTACTCGTTACAGTTTCCACCGACTGCTGCCAGCTGCACGCAGGGCTCAGGGCAGATGGCTCTGTCCAGAGCCTCCATTCGGCTGCTAAGCTGCAGACTGTCCTTTCTACCAGGACACTCCAGCAAGTCGCCTTCGTGCCCACCAGGCGGACAAGCGGTCAAAGTGACATGGCAACTCCAAGCAGAGTAAGGGATGTTATAAAAAAAATAATAATTTTAATAAGCTTTGCAAGACAGGGAAAGCCCGCCTCTGTGCTGGGTCTGTTCTGCATGCATATATATGCCAAGAGAAAAATTTCCTTGACCTAAAGGAACTTTGAAATACTATACAAGGAAGGCAGTTACGTAATCACTTCTTCATACTTCCTTTACTACTGATGCTGCAGAGGAAGTTAAGCAATAAAAACTAGCATCTCTCAACTGTAAATTTTACACCATGCTGGGTAACTTCCAGCCAGCACAAAAAGCTGCAGTTAATTGGCACATGAGTTTACGTAAAGCACCATAAGCAGCCATAGGGCTTGCAGTAAAAATGAAGATCTATTGAATCTCCCATGTCAGAGCAGAATGCAGATGTACAAGCAGGAAATAAAGGCAGTGATCCTGTTCCTATTACTATGCTTAAAAACTCTGTCAAACAGTGATTGCAATTTCCTTTTAAATTAAGCTTAGCCAGACAAGAATGATGATAGTAAGTGCAACTTCATTGCATCTTGCCCTGTAAGAGATGGATTGTCCATAAGCAATCTCTAAAAAGTTCTGTACTCCCTTAAATCTATTTAGAATTACTTCTTTTACTTGATTGCATTAGGCATCTCCTGGTTTCCCAGCCAAGCGTGCTCATGGAGAAGTAAAACTGAACTTTTTTCTCTAAGCGTAATTTCATCCATCATCAATAATTAGTTATAAATTCACTGTTAAGTCAATTGGAATATAATCCCAGATATGCAGGATCTTCCCAAACATACTTTGAAGTACTGATGTTTTCACACAGCCTGAGCTTCAGTTCAGCAGGTGAAGTGCTCCAACCTGCATCCTCCTTCCTGTGCTCAGGGACCACAGGCAAATGCCCACAGCCTAGTGGTGCAAATTTATTGCTTCAGAGGCAAAGAGGCAGTACTTTCTCCCTTCTTTCCTGAGAGTTCGGCATTGACAACCAAAGGTTTTAGTAAAATAAAGCATTTTTCTGGGTAGCATTACTTCAGTATCCACAGTAATGGGCAAGGTTCTGGGTGCTGCTTGCTTTGCTTGACATTATGTTGCCTGTTGGTTCAGTCTCACTCTTACATCACCAACTCTCATTTCTGCTCAAGAAAGGGAAAAAAAGGCAGGAGAGTTTTCCTCAAAATACCATGCAGCATTCACAGCTTATTTTACTTGACATTTGACAAGTGTGTGTTTGTTGCTTTTCATGGAAGAAGATCTCACTAGAGGGATGTTCTATACATCTAGTTAGTGGCAGATAAATATTTGGGCATGTGCTGAAAAAGTCAGGTTATTAATACATCATTGTCAGAACAGAAATCCAGTTCCTGGAATCTTTGGTGGCACTGTTTGCACTCACGTGCTTATCTAGGTTATGACCCAAGTGCTCAACATCTCCCATGCTGTGTTACCCAGCTCGGGAACAAATCAAATAAATTCCACTTAACAAGTGTGGTTTTGTTTTAAAATTCGAATACCTGTAATAAATGACTTCTAAGTTATCACTCAATCTATCAAAAGCAAAAATTACATATGCACACTACTGAACAAATCTGAATGTAACGGTTTTGAAATACTGCTTGCAAACCATCTGAAAAATAGAAAAATCCTATATGTCTGACCCAACAAGTTGTGCAAGACAAGATGCTGCTGCCATTCTCAATGCTAACTGATTACAGTAGGAGCAGTACTGCAGTAGAGCTTGCAAAGGCCCAAGATCCTACCTGGGTGGATTCTACTAAATTTGAGTCTTCAGTCTAATCTATTATGACGTGCCATAGTACCATTTATACTTACTGCTAAATTCCAATCTCCATTTGACCATTCATCTCTTCATAAGATTGCTTATAACTTGACAAATTGCTTTTATTTGAACTATGCATGCTTTCAGGCCAAAAGTGATTTTTTTTCCTCTCAAGAAACTGTGAGTAAAGTCAGACCAGCAAAAGTATTCATTCACTGAACTCTAAGAGCTGATACGAGCTGGTTTACAATTTTGAATTTTCTCCTCTCCCCCCAATTTCTGAGGGCTCAGAAATGTTTTTCACATCAATCCAGTAGTTTTTCCCCTACCTCCACTTCACTGCTTACACATTTTCTATCACCCATTATAGTTGCTCTTTGCTGTACCTGGTCTTCCTCTACTGCCCTTTCTTCCATAACAAGCCAACACCACCCCCTGCCCAAAATGCTGTAGCCGGGTGAAGACTATGCAAAGGGTGATGGAAAGCACGGTAATAAAACCTGGACACTGAGAATAAAGCTGAATACTAGGGACATTCTCAAGCAATTCCTTCACATCACTGCCTTCTTGGTCCCACACTGGCTTTCTGTGAAGTCTCTCCCAGGTCAATTAATCTAACACATTAGGTTAAAATTTGCTTCCTCACTTTGATCTCTATTTCTCTGCAGGTCTCTGGGGACTTGTCAGTGACGCCCGGATTATGGGGCCATCAGTGCTTGCGGACTGGATGGATACTGAGCATTTAGAGAACCAACTGAAGTTAGTAGGACTCACAAATGTTACAATAAAATAGTAAATGTATCCAGTGCTCTAAGTCACCTAGCACTTAGTAGTGCAGGCTAATTTCCTTCAAAAGGGTTTAATGACAGCTTAAGGTACAACACTCTCTATGAGAAAAGACCGCTCTTTTCCTTTCCTAAGGCTCATGTACTAACTAAAAACTGGTACATGCAGCGTAACAGCTGATTTACAATCCTGGCACTTCGCCTAAATTTGGAAAACATTACCCACTTTGGACTAAATCTTCTTCTGCCACTTTGAAATGGTACAAAGCTTGTTGGTCTCACCAGCTTTCCTCAAGTATTATTGTAGTGTAATTGGTATTCTTACAGACTCACAGCTAACCCATCTTAGTGTGCACAGAGGCCTTATTACAGAGGAAGCTCTACTCAAGGGAACTGAGATGTCTTTGCAACATGAAAAGTGTGCCTAGACATTTCTCACAGCCACCCATACAAGAAAAGAAAATATACCATGACTTACTGCATGATAGTAACCTCTGTCTAAGCTTTCTTCCATGACGTGTCTTCTTTTAGTTATCACAATTGTTAAAAAGATCTAGAAAACACAACAAACTAATTCAGGGGACTACCAATGTGGCTTCTTGTAGCACAGACAAGGAACAATTTGTGTGCCTAAAAATATATAGTGCCATTTTAGATACCAGGACACCTTCACAGGACTGACAGATAGCAGATGGGGCCAGAAGAAACCCTACCATCAGCCAGAAGTCTTCCCTAAAGAAGGGATTTCCTAAGATACATAAATTGGCTGTACATACTTGCATTTAGGCAGCCAGCTAGTCTTTCAGACAAGTCAGATAACTACTGATCTACTGCATTGAGAACTAGGATCTGAAATACACTGTCAGCAGTGTACATGCACATTCTCAGTCTGGGAAGCAGGTTAGATAGCTCACACCCCTCTTTCATTTATAGATAACAAGCTGAAAGTTCACAACCATGAATAAACCTTGCAGTATCTGTGTGCTGAGTGCCATATAAAGACAGAAATAAAAGTGTTAGCACAGCAAAAAATCCAAGAGTATAAATAATAATAATGTCTAAAGCAATTAAATCACTGGGCTGCCTTTTCAGGAGAGATATGAAAGCTTTTGTAGCAAAGGTTTGTTGCATTCAACCCAGACTGTTCGAAACTGCATTATGTAATCCAGCAAAGATTATGAAAGAGAAAGAAGTTATTTGGAGCAAGCTTCTCCCTGATATTAAAACGCAATATGGAAAGGAGTATTTTCAAAAAGGTGAAGCGATTTCCAGACTTTTTTGTCAAAAGAAGCAGTACATTTCTCACTAGGGACATTCTCACTAGGGACAGTGAGAAAGCCTTGCGAAGAAGCATTATATCTCCTCATCATTCTGACTTTTTGGTAATACTGTGATATGAAAAGCTAATCTTAAATGCACCTGCACTACAAGATGACTATCCACACATATTTGGTCTAGGAAGATTTATTCAAATCTCAGTTAAAGATTAATTATTCACGTTGGCATGTAGTTTTTGCGTGAACTCCCAAACAGAAAAACTTCTATCTGCTGATATAACCAATGTGCTCAGTGTGGTTTTTCTGTCATCATTGTTTGTTTATTTATTTAGAAATCAATTCCCTTTCTTCTGCTAACCCCAGTGATGAAGCAGCCATTCAGGACCTGTCTAATAGACACTTGCCAAGCCTGTTGGAACAGGGGCTGTTTGTCTTTTGATCCTTGGACTTTCTTGTTTCACACTGTCCTTTTTATTCTTTTCCTGTGTGTTTGTTAAATAAATAGTTTATTCCCTTTCACTTCCCTCCAAGGAATACTTCTTTCCCGAATCTGGTGGGGGAGGGGTGGCTGTAACCTGCCTTCTGAGAGAGGATGTTCAAATTTGGATGTTCCTCTGAATTTTGTCTCAAACAGGGACACACAGGCTTTCTAGAAGCTAAAACCTTTTATCTTTTTTCCACCAAGATTATTCAATCAAAAGGATTGATTAGGGAAACAAACTGTGAAATGACACCACCTACTCTGATCTTTATCTTTAGAAATTAAAGTTTGACTGGTTTAATTCAGTCCCTGTCAGACCACAAGGATACCATCAGCCGCTGTGAGACACTATCACTGCAAATGTTAACATTTGTAAGAAAATACAAACAGGATTTGAGACAGGGCACACTAGCTGTAAATACATTATTTAAATTAGAAATGCAGGAAGAAATATCAGTTGCCTAATGTATTACTTCTTGCTGTATGGAGAACCAGATTCTGCTGACATTTACTCTCCTGGGATCAGATGCCTCAGCTTCTCACATGCCAGCAAGAGAGGCCAGTGACTTCTGGAAAGAAGCAAACCATGGTGGGCTCTGCTTTGAGTAGCAAAATCTTACCTGCTCACAAGGCTGTATGAGGAAGGTGAAAACATATTTAGACATACGTTTTTAAGGACTAGAAGGCACCTCTCATGGGGGAAGACCCATAAAGTCCACAGGGGCAGAACGTCCTAAGGGATTGCATCCACAGAACCTGGATTTGGTTTGCTTGTTAGAGTCAGCACAATGTGCGCTTCAACACCTTTGCCTGTCCAGCAGGAATAACTCCAGCTTTTTGCTTTTCCCTGGAGAACCAGATTCCCTTTCCGAAACAATGTTCTGGTTCAAGTATGGCCATTTTTCCTTTCTAAGAGTCAGGGATTTCAATACAAAATACACTTGAAGAATCAATAGGAAATCAGACAGTCAAGGTCTGCTTTCTGCAGAGGAAAGCCTGTCTCATGCCAAGCTAACAGAAAACTATGTATAGAGCTCACATTTTGCTTATGTGATTTCTTTTCTAGTAAGCTCCCTCACATACTGTGTTCTGAGAGAGTTGAATGATCTTCTGTGAAGAAGGGAACTTACTGGGAAAATTCCCCATTAAGCAGGTTCTATTCAGCTTTCTGAAATCACTTTCTGCTGTTTAAAAGCAGTTTGCTGAGAAAAAAAAAAACAGTGGTAGAGAAACTCCTCTTATGTTTTTCTCTCCTACATTTGCATGGCAAAAGATTGCTACCCACAATAGCAGGACCCCTGACCTGGCAGCGATTGAGCAATGTTTCCCTGCAACAGGCTTTGCATGCTGGTGGAGTGCTGTTCTGTGGTCATTTCAACCACCATATAGAGGCTATCATTAGAATCAGGCCAGACAGGGCTATGCAGGCACTTCTGCCAGGGTTGTTCTGGAGAAGAACTCTTTGCGGGTCACCTGTTGAAACCCCACGTCTCCAGCGAGCTGCACGCACCTCCTGACTGCCCCAAGAATGCTGAAAGTACAGTAACAACCAATACCGCAGCTTGTGGCATGAAAGAGTGGCAAAAGAAGCAAGAATTTACAGGCCCAAGCCAAAGGGAGCAGGGAGAGAAACTGGCAGGGAAGAGCTGCCCACCATGCAGAGGATGAACTAATAACTCTGCAGCTCTTGTCAGGGACCAGCCAGACCAGGTGTCACCAGCCAGTCTGGGACAGGCTGCCATTGCCATCATCCACTCAACTGTGTGGGCAAGATCATTTCCAGCTCCATCCTACCACTCTGCTTGGTTTCCCCAGTTTTACTTTCCTACTCATTCAGTTAGTTTCATATCAATTTTCACAAAAAAGCTTATTCATTCATTTTGCTGTTGAGAACGGTCTTTGCCCAAGCCTCCTTTCTTACTGCAGCACCTGGCACTGCACAGCACTGTGAGTGAAGAGATAGGAAGAATGGGGAAAAGAAATTCTGCTGCCATGTTTATGCAGAAGTACTCAAAGCTGGATCAGAACTGCCCACCAGACTCTGGGCCAAAGACTCAGCAAACAAGCCCCCCAGCAATCATATATTAGCATCTGTGCCCATTCAAACTGTAGAGATTCTGTTTGTACAGTTCGTAGTATTTGAGCTTTTATTTAAGGAATGTTGAAATTGTTTTGTTCCTAATATCAAAAAACTGCCCCTGGACTAGTTAAAATAACTTCATCCCTGAAAGTTTTCATATGTCAAGAAGTATCTTAAAAGATTAAGTTACAACAGCAATAACTCCCATACAAGAGAAAAGAGGGAGGTCTGAAGCAAGCTCTATTAAATCAACAGAAAGACTCCTGCTGTTTTCAAGACAAAGCACAGATCAGTCCTTTTAGTTCAGTAGATTAGTTCTCCTTAATGAGTCTTGACAGTCCCCCAGGCTCTTTAAATCACTATATATAGCCAGCAATGCTTATACAACATAGGTATGCGAGAAAGGCATAGAGCATAGCCAGATTAACAGCAAGTTCATCCCTAAAATAGACAGATCACAGCACAAATCATTAGCAACAGCAGGGAGAAGGGCCCTGCTGATTTGCGTCAATCAGGAAAGTACCACCAGACACAGAATTTACAATAAGATTTTTTTTTTAAAACCAAAATGCAGGTCTTGGCACACAAGTTTATGAGCAAATTGGGCTGTTTCTTTGTTCTGACACTGGAAATAACTGGTGAAGGCAACTCATGAGCACCTGGAGGTATAGATTGAACTTGGAGATGTCTCCCCAGAACGTGAGTAGAACTTGTGTCTATTGTTATAGTGAGCAGTACCTATTATATGCATTTGCAGGATATCTAAGAGAGATAAGCATTTGTTTTCTAGTGCACAGACAAGAGAACATGCAGTCCTTTCCCTTCTAGAGTAATTTTAAGAATTGTTGCTTGTCTTAAAACCTACAAGATCTGAATAAAACTCTAACTCAGACATGCTCTTCCCAACATGTGGAATCTTTCCTTACTTCAATTTTCAGTGACTGGGTCAGTAACCTAAGATTCTAAATGGTTTTATTTCCCTGCGGCTTTTATGATGCTGTGATAAAAATATGAAGTGCAAGACATACAAAGAAGATACAATCATGCTGAAAACGCACCGTACCAGACTACATTCATCTCCCTACAAAATGCTGTGTAGGAGAGTTTGGAAGTGTGTTTCTTTTCAGATGACATATTAATAAAGATCTTAAGTTATCTATTGGCCACCAAACCAAATTATCACATTGACATATTTACACAGCATACAAAAAAGCACTCCTTTTCCATGAAACAAAAGTGCAAAGCTCTGCACATGCAGGAATAGCTCACCTAAGAGTGAGAGATCTGATGTTCTGTGCCTGCCTATTTGTTCAATTAATTAACTGAAAACTAGGGGGCTTGTAGCTAAGGCAGGGTGAATCTGGAGAGACGTTGGACGATCTTTCAGTGCGCTGCCTGATACATCTAAACCTTCCACTGAGTGCTACGTGAGTGCTCATTCTGAAGAACCACAGTGCCTAAATTTCCCATTGGCAGTTCTTCCTCAGCATGCCTGGCAGGTCACTCTACCCATTGCAGAGCACTGACTTGCAGGGTTTTGCACTGCCTGCACAGTGGCGAGGGAAGGAATCCAAAGCGCACACAGACCCCAGACTTCACCCCAGCCTGAAATTCTTTGGCATAAGCAAACTTGCTATGGGAGTAAATCAGTAACATCTTCCTTCAGTATGGGGTCTATATGCTTCAGTTTCCTTTAGTGCAGAGAAGCAGAGGAATGCTATATTTTGCAGTCATCTAAGGATCTTAGAGCGCTCTCAATGCAGTCATGCCGCTTTTCTCTAAAATCAATTGCTTTTATAATGGCACTTGTCTAGGCACGAGAAGCCAAGCTCTAACACACAAGTTCTCAGTTTGCCAGGCAAATGTAGTTTTGATGGAAAGTAGAATTTGCCTTTAGCTATTTACTGGCTACATTTATTAATCCAAATTCAATATTTAGGAAGATATGTAAATAATCTTGAAATATCATGCTGACATTTTCTCTTTAAACACACTGTTTGCCTCTCCATGCAGCTATTTCAAAATCGATATGATCACTGAAGCCAGGTGGCTTTTTTTGGCTTTTGTAGAACTTCTCAATTATCGAACGAGACATTTTGGATAACATAGTACATTCACGGAATCAGAGGATTTTCTTGAAAGAAAAGTTTAACTGCAACTGTTTCTCTTGGTCTGGACCCCAGGCTCCTTCCAGCAGTAATGACATCATCTAGCAGAATACATAGTGGCAGAAAGCTCCAGCAGAGCAAAACCTACAGTGATGCTCAGGTCACTGTGTTACCAGAGAATGAGCACTAGTTCATGGGAAGAACTAGGCAGTTAGGAATTACAGACTTAGTAACACTGGCCCAGGGCTGACAGGGAAAAGAGGAGCAGTGGAGGCTCCACAGACAGTGCTGCCCTCTCAGCTGTATCCCCTAGAGCCTTTTGTCTTACAGAACATCTGTGCCAATTATTGCTACATAAACACAGTGGCTAACACTAACCAGAGCAATCCCAGGTGTTTTTCTTACAGAAGCCAGATTGTAAAAACCAAAATACAAATAGAAAACTAGTAATCAATTATCAATGATTTAGAGGCAAGAACTGCATTCTACATTTATCAAAACATCTTGTAATAAGCAAACAGTATCCTCCCCAACAGAGTTAGGAAACCTTGAATTTCCTCAGTGCCTTTTTTTTTGTTCTTTTTTTAAAAATGTTTTTGATGGCAACTTCTCAATGCATTTCCACATTTCTTTATACAAACACATTTCTTATATAGTACGTTCTGCTGTGCTGTGTATCACTGCTAAACAGGCAACAAGTGACAGAAGAGTCAGGCTCTGCCCCAAAGTCTACCTTGTCTAAGGGGCAGAGAGCAAATCACTCACTGTCGCGCAACATGAATCACATAAGAAATTAGTCATCAGATCCACCACAGCAGCTTACACTTCTCTGGGGTTGTTCTTGGGGTCACTCTGCTTCCATGTTACAGATTAGAAAAGCAGCCTGGGAAGCATCATACAAGAGGTCAAAGAGAATCATCCTTTTTCCCAGGGGAATTTCTTTCTCTGGTATCAGCACAAATAATGACCAGTGTCCACAAAAAAGAACTTTCAGAACTGATGAGGTCATTCCTTTCAGTCTGAAATGTCCTTAAAGGACAGGGCTGACTAGAAAGTTTGGTCAGCAAAGCTTGAAAACAGTGAAATCTATTGAAAAGTAAGATAGGGAAGGTTTTGTCAAGGCACGTATTATTCATGGATCCTAATCGCGTTGTGCCAAAGCTCCTATTCCTGCTCTCCCCTGACATGCAGTGGTCTGGAAGGGCTGAAACCAGAAACAAAGCCCCTTACAGGAGTTATGTCTCAGGAAGTTGGAGGGTCGGCTGAGCACATTTGCTTCACTGCACTTCTACATAATTAACTTGTTTGCTTGTAGCTCTCACTTTCAGACTCACTGCACATAGCAATTTTGGCTTCCATACTTTCTCTTATCATTTACTGGCTCATCAGAGACAGATACAGAGTGAGAAACCTGAATGGAAAGCACGTCTTCATAACAGGCTGTGACACTGGACTTGGAAACTCACTGGCTAAATGGCTTGACAAAAAGGGATTTTGTGTCATTGCTGCATGTACCACAGAAAAAGGAAGCCAAGAGCTACGGTCCTGCTCTTCACTCTCACTGAAGACAGTGAATCTGAACTTAGCAGACTCCAACAGCATTGCCAGGGCTGTGGAGTTTGTGACTGAAGAGACAGCTGGCAAAGGTAAGTGACAAGGCAACTTCTCAGAAAGATGATTCAATTTAACCAAATATGGTCTAGCTAAAAGTTCCGTTGCCTCTCCGCTCACTGCAGAGGCATTTTTAATGTTACTGATGAAACATTCACTCTTCAGTTTTATCATTTCTCAGTTCAAAGATATTCTCTCCAGCAATGCTTCCCATTGCTTTCACCAACAGGTGAAAGGTGCCTAAAACTCTACTTACTCAGTCTGTTAAAAACCAGATCATTCCCAGGTGTGTTTTTTAAACTCTTTTTGGTCTAGTTGAAGAATGTCAGTGGAAGGAAGGTACTAATGGGTACCAGAAAATTTTCTTGACAAATTCAGCCCACTCAGTTAATTCAGGGCCTCTGCAGCCTTCCTCTAGTAAATAGAAGAGTGTATTTTTGCATGCCTGAATAAGTCTGACATTTGCATTGTACATAACAATTGCACCAACTGTAACAGTAGAACTCTTGCAATTTCAGCCAGTTTTCTTGAAGTTGTTACATAGGTAGCTCTCACTACCACTATCATACACCTCTGAGCACTCCTATAAAAGAGGAAGAGCTTACCCTTGGATACCTATGAGACTTCAGTGATGGGTTTGGCAAAGGGTGCTAAAAAGATCTTCACAGTAAATATATTTTAGCTGTGGCAATACACATTTATCAGCACTGACAGCTCAGACTAAAGGCTACCAAAGGGCACCACAGCACTGTAACTACCAGTTGTAACAGACAGTTATATCAAATATTCAATAGGCTTATTCATTAATTCAATATCTAAAACAGCAAAACATGTATCTTCTACCACTAGGAGATACCACTAGAAGACACTGTTTTCTCCTTAAAGCTTGTAAAAGGCTTTTGGCCTCATCATGAGTATGCCAGACCGTTCTTGAATTCAGAGACTGAGAGCAAGTTTAACAAAATTATTACCACTTACCTCCTCCAGCAGGCTCTTGCTCCCAGCTTGTAGAAAGCCACACGTTATCAGCCAGGATAACCACTGCTAACGCTTTCACCTCAGTGTGTGAGACTCTTTATGGAGGCTGAGTGCTGGACTTTCAGCCTCTCCCCTCAGGCACAGGCTGTCCTCAGCAAACTGCTGGAAACGTCACTATTTATCTAAAGTTCCTCAAGTAATTTATAAAGGTAGTAAAGCGGTATTATCAATACACAGGGCTAAGCTAGTATCTTTAGAAGCATTGACTAATTCTACACATTTGGTTCAGACCTTTAGACCCCAAACCAGAAAAATCAGTCACTCCACTTCTATGCAGACTATTTGATTTTCACGAGAATACAAATGCCTATGAGGAGCCTACATACTTTAGCAGATCTGGATAATATAGCCCAGTATGGTGGCCAGCATCTCCAAACAATATAGTTTTCCATTAATACTTTACCCATGCTCTTCAGTGGTACAAAGTAGATCATCCAAGCAAATCCCAGATAACTATATTCATCTCATTGAAGTTTTTGCAGACTGTGTCCTTGGTTCCCAATGCACACATGATACTCCAGGGTAAGATATTGCCATATACTGAGCTAAATGGTTTTGCAATCCTCCTAGGGCTTTTTGGCTTGGTGAGCAATGCGGAAGTAACAGCACCTATAGGACCAACCGACTGGCTGAAGATTGAAGACTTCCATTCAGTCCTGGATGTTAGCCTGCTGGGACTGATTGAAATTACACTCAAGCTTCTGCCACTTCTGAAAAAAGCTGAGGGAAGAGTCGTCAATCTAACTAATGCCAAAGGCCTCATGGCTTTTGTAGGGGGTGGCTACAGTCTGTCTAAATGGGGCATGGAAGCTTTCTCTGACACCTTACGGTGAGTAGCCAGAAACACATGCATGAATCCAAGAACAAATTCCAGACATGCTGAGGAAGGGTGACTGTATGTTTGCCCATCTTGATTCCTCTCTGGAAATCTTGCCTAAAGGGGAAAAGGAAACTAAGAGGACTGGTCACTTTTTTAGGATTTCAATCTCCAGTACTATGGATGGACCCAGCGAGGAACTGCACTTTGAAAATTTTCATATCCTAGACAAGTTGTTAGTGTGCAGATTTCAGGTATGTGAATCCACTGCATATGTGAAAGTAAATCAACAATATAGCCTGGTCAGACATTCAGTTTCTTGGGCAAGTTGTACTTGTCGTGTATTTTGCTCTAATTCTCCACAACAATCTGAGCTGGGTGATTTCAGACAGCAACCACATTACCAAAGGTACTTGTAACTTCAGAAAATTAAGCTGAGCACCCTTTGCCGAAAGCAATTGTACTGTACTTCTTCTAGAAAGCTAAGGCCCAGCCCAGTGAGTCAAGTCTTCAGAAGTCAGAACGCCTAGGAAAGCTGGTTTCAAACAATTATGAGTACTTACTTAAAGAAAGCATATACCCCAAAGAAATAGAAACTCATGGCTAATATACATGCAGTCTGTTCCTTTACACACTGTAGAACAGAGCTGCCTGGGTCTCTTGAGCTGCCCAGCAAGACAAGATGCCATTTTCGACCCAAAGGAGTTGCATTGGAACTCAAAATTACATAGAGGGAACCATACTACGAGGAAACACACTGACCTTTATTGCATTAACATTTAATCATTTAACCATAGCCATTTAACCATAGGATAGAGAAAAAAGTTCTAATCCAATTGAAAAATTTTTTTCACTTTCACTTTTTCTCAGACACTTTAATAATGTGCTCTTGCTGTGAATTAAAATGATGCAACAGTATGTTAAATAGTCAAAAGTTTTAGTATGATAATACATGACTAAGATGCTGCCGGCTGTTGCATCCTTTGCATGAGTCCAACATAAACCACACAGAGAGCTGTGAATCTACTTGACACTGCATTTTTTCCCTCAGTTGTCTGCTCTGTTTTCACACAACACATACACTCCTATGAAGCTAATTTGAACATCTCAAAATAATTCTGATATATGAAGATAAGAATCAAAGTCTCAAATATTCATGTGACAGATTTTCAACTTACTTATGATTCACAGTTATGCCATTATTGGGTGGTCAGGGAGGTTATTGGTTTTTTTTCTTCTAGGATAGAGATGCAGCATTTTGGAGTGAAAGTAAGCATTGTTGAGCATGGTTTCTTTAAGGCAGAAGTTGTTAATTCAGATATCATTGAGAAACACCTCTTCAAACTTTGGAACAGACTGACTCCTGAGATCAGGGACTCCTACGGAGAAAAATACTTTGTTGAATGTAAGTAGAAAAAGGACTACATGAAAGCTCATGGGGGATATTATCAGCATATATAAATACCTGAATTGAGGCTGTAAAGACAACAGAGCCAAGCCGTTTTTAGTGTTGCCTAGGGATAGGACTTGGGGCAATGGGCACACACTGAAACACAGAATGTTCCTGCTGAACATTTCAGTGTGAGGGTGACTGAGGACTGGCACAGGTTGCCCAGTGCAGTTGTGGAGTCCCCATCTTTGGAGATATTCAAAAATCATCTGGACATGTCCTGGGCAACCTGGTCTAGGTGACCCAGCTTAAGTAGTGGGGCTTGGTGCCAGAGGTCCCTTTCAACGTCAACCTATCTGTGATTCTGTGAACATTTACTGGACACCATTAATGCACATTAAGGACCCATCACTGACTGTTCTTAACTATGTATCTATGTGTCTATGAGCTATTAGTTCATACATGAGACTGGTGAGATATGAGGTCATGCTACCTTTCTTAGTCCCTCAGCACTTAGAGGTAGGATGCCCAGTGGGAATGAGCTGCTATGACCATATGCTACATTTATGGCTTAGTGATATCTGAAAAGTTAGTGCAGTGTGACACAACACGTACTGTACAGAACATCTGACTCACAATATGGGCCGGGGAGGTTTATGCTTATTGGGCTTCTGGGTCTGTTGCAGCCTTTATGGTCTCTGCTTTGCTGTAGCTATACTGCTCTCAGCACTTGACAGTAGTTTAAAGCAAGGCTGAAGCTGTAGCCAAACCTTTGGATATAAAGAACACTCTTGCAGAGATGTTGCATATAAATGCTTTCAGGTTTATTTTTTTGTTTCCAGATATAAAAGCCCAAAGATCATCAGTGAAGAGACTGTGTGACTATGATATTTCTAATGTCATAAAATGCATGGAACATGCCCTGATAGCAAAGTACCCCAGGACACGATACAGAGCTGGATGGGATGCAAAGTTCTTCTGGCTGTTTCTCTCCTATGCCCCAAGCTGTTTGTCTGACATGCTGTTGCGTATTACATTTCCAGCTCCAGCAGAGAGCAGGAGATCAGTTCGTGGAGTTCTAATTAACGTCTAGAATTAAAACAGTATCAGCTCTGCAGAAGTAAATATTTATCCTATCAAAACTAGATGTCCTCTTCTTTACCAGTTACTAAACTGTTTAAATTCTTTTCAGAAGACACTTTCTCCATCCCTCACCCCACCTTACCTGAAATTCTGAGTTTGCAGGCAGGCTTGTAAATCCAGCATGTTTTGAAGGCTGCTGCTCAGAAATTATACCTGTATAGGATCTGCATTCATAAAATATTCTGCTAAAAAGCTAGTTAATACTACTCACACAAGACATTAATTCAAATAACAACAAAGTCTAGCTATTGCAGCATGTTCCAGAAATCACAATTATAGTATTTGACCACCTGATTATTCAATACTGCAGAAAAAACCACAAGCAACTTTACAGATATGCAATTCTAGGGAAAATCAAAACTCCACTGTACTATCCAAACAGAGTATTGAAATGCATATTTTAACTTTCTTCCTAATATTAGATTAGTTTTTGGGAAAAATACTAAAAACAATATGCATTCACATTTCTTTCATCCTCAGTGTGTTTTGCAAGTTAAAAGGATTATTATTTCACTTATCAGATGAAGTAGATCATTAGTGTATGCTATAGCAAATTCTTTCAGTTGCATAGAGTGTGTTCAGAATGGCAAAACATTAGTTGAGGTTACTGTGCCTCTTGTACACTATTTCTATCTCTTAAGCTGTTGGCCAGAGGCTCAGAAATTGGTGTTCCTAGAGATATTAAAATTGAAGGGGTAAAGGTTTTATTTGCTAAAGTGCTGTGCTGGTGATTAATCATTAATGTGCAATTCAATTAAGCTTAAAAAAACACCATGTGCAGGTCAGAACTCCAAACATAAGAAAAGAAGTTTTATCACTGTGTGTGAGAGGGCATGTGTGTGTGTTTGTAACGTGCAAAAAAAAGACAGAAAGAAAAAAGTGTTAGTAACCTTTAAGTATTTCATCGAAGTTCTATTCTCTAGCAAATGGCTTCAAGAATAAATTTATTTTAT
Organism: Machaerirhynchus nigripectus; assembly: GCA_013397975.1. Classification (NCBI taxonomy): domain Eukaryota; kingdom Metazoa; phylum Chordata; class Aves; order Passeriformes; family Dicruridae; genus Machaerirhynchus; species Machaerirhynchus nigripectus. Next base: position 265,684 of record VZRQ01009257.1, on the reverse strand, counting down.
TTCATTTCACAACAAATACCTGCACAGAGAGAATTTTTTCTATCTGGCCTGACAGCTCTAAAGAGAACGTATATGAAAAATTTAATGGTATAATTTCTCATCCCTGTAGTTGCAGATTAAAGACAGTTGCTAAGATCTCTAAAAATCAGCTTTCTTTGAAACAGAAGGAGTCCAAAATTTAAGAATTCAAGCAGGGACTGTCCTGATAAGGAAAAAAGAATTCAAGTGAAAAATGAAGTTAGGGGTATAATCTAAAACTTCTGTTGTACAAAGTACCAAAACCTAAATTTTACATAATTAGAAGGGTATACTGTGCTACTGAGAGGAGGAGTCCCAGTTGAAGTTTAGGGCTACTTCACCATCAGATATGCTAAGCAACCAAACCTACATACTACCTATCTACAGAGTAACCCAGGGACTGTTTTCTTCGTTATCTGAAAAGTTGAAATTATTACAGGGGGAAAATATGCATTTCTGATACATGGGTGACATATCAGCAGTTTTCTCCAACACTGGTTCCAAATCTTTGAGTTGACAGAGACTATTCCCAAAACTGACGCTACTTTTTCTCATGGTATGAAACTGCAGGCAAGTCTTTTGGAAGTGTCAGCCCTGCCTTCTCCCTTTAAAAACCTTGGAAACCCTTCCTTAAGAACAGCGCCCTGCATCTCAAAGAAATCCTAACAGATGTGTCTGCTGTGTTGCAGACTCTAAGGAATTTTCTCCATTAATGCACTCAGAAAAGAATGCTTTTAAAAAACTAAAAATGAGCTTAAAGAAAAAAAAATATCAAAGTATCAAATTCTGACATCAGATATGAAAGTTAATTGAAATAAGGTTTTAGTCTCATATGTCCATAGTACCTTGATTGTCAGTCTGTCAATAGTAAGTGTTTCCTGATCCAAGGGCCAGTTTATTGAATGTGTGTAATGGGGCAGTTTTCACACTTACAGAGATACAATGTCAGTATCAAGACAACATCTTACATGAAGAACTTTAGACAGTTGTGTGAAGCAGTGAGCACTATTATTTGACTTTATCTAAAGCACTGCTGTTCTCACCTCAGAGTGCACTGAAATCTCCACAACTGAAAAAAGTACAGTCTTGACACAAATTACGGAATAGGAATGTGATAAAATAATATGTTTATTAGACTTATTCAGCAGCATCATTTTCCAGTAGTCTTTTCTAATCAAAGTCTGTTACAAAGTAATTACAAGCATTCTAATTAGAAATAGTATATATTTTCAGAATTTAGATATAAAACAATCAAATAGCAAAAGTCTCAATGATTATAACTTCAGGAATCTTCTATGTGAGTAGCTAAGCCAGGAATGCTGATGAACATGTTCCTGTAATCAAAGTTTTCTCAAATGGTTCATGTTGTGGAAACTATCTTGGCTAGTTAACAGGAGAGCTAAAAAGATCAACAGTATATTCTGATGGAAGGTTATAGGAACAACCAGATAACTACAAAGACTGCATTAGTAGAAATTGTTTCCCTTTCTATTAATATCCATCTCAGGAAATAAATAGTCAATAAAATTAAATTTTCACATTAAAAAAAACCTGAAGAATTTCTGAAATGGACCAGTATCTTTCATATTTTGCTGTTTGGAAATAAGCTCTTATAGAAATGTAGCTACTTCATAGTACAAGTTTCTTCCAGAGACTCCAGCCAAGAACAGAGGTATTCCAGTGATGAGCAAGAGAAAAGCTCATTAAGTAGCAGTGGCACTAAAATCTAAATATATCCAGTCTTTACAGGAACACTATTAATGGAATTGTGTTAATTGAAACCTAGAGGAAAAGTATGTATCTTATAGATTCAGAGGAAATTATCTCAGTTAAAATATTGTAAGAAAACATTTTTTACAGGTAACTATTCAGCATAATAATGCTGCACTGCCTCTTTCATCTTTTGTTTTAACACAAGATAAAGAGACACCCATTTTTATATACAGTAGTATATAAAATAGGTGGCGAAGACGCCCAGAGCACCAGTAGAAGTTTTAAAAGGTGCTGTTATAAAAGATATACTCTAAAGACCCTGTAAATCAGTAATGTTCCTATGTTTGCCTTGTTTGGTTCTTTTTGTTTTAAGCATTTATAGAATTAATTTAGCCCTAAATATATGACCAATTCCATACAAATTTCTACTAGCAACATCACTGAACAAGATAATCTTAAAAAAATTTACAAATGTACAATATATTTATAACATTACTTTCAGACAGCTTCAGTGCAAAGATATACATATAGTACATCACGATAATTGTTCATAAAAATAGAAATTGGCATTTGTCAAAAAACAAGGCATAGTTTCAATGTACATCTCCAGCCACTGGCTAAGAAATGTATATATTTTTATACAGCATTTGAATGTGAACCTTACTCTTCTGTTTATAAAAAATATATGTGCAAATGGATGTGTCTAATTTTCCCTAAATGAGTTACCTAGTTATACCACAGAGTCCTCTTTAACAAGATTGGCGGTGTCCTTAAATGTATCTTCTGTTGCTGTGTAAGCTAGTGGTTGGTCTCTCTTCAGAATAATCTTGGGAGGCAGTGAAGGAGAACGGGTAGGGACATTTTCTGTGTCCTGTTGCTGTTCCTTTTCCATCTGAAACAGCAATCATAAAATCAAACCTTACATTCTAATGCACCATAGATCCAACATTAACTTTCAGAAACGTTAAATAAATATTCCTAAAGCCAAACACCATGGTGTAAATTATTTCTGCAAATCACCACCTGTTTTGCAAGTTAAAAGGATTTTATTTACTTAATTTCACTTAATTTCACTTCAGATAGTACAGCTGAGTAAAAACAATACTAGAAACTTACTCCTCACACTGGAACTTCTACTTTAATGCTTAACGTCATGAGGAGCTGTGCCGCCTGAGCTGAGTCTGCTCAACAGCTCATAGTGCATGACATTTGGTAACCTCTCACAACCACTTCAGTCCTGCCCTAACCTGGACTGGAATTTCTGTGCTGTTCCACATAGCAGCACAATCTACCAATAATCTTTATCCTATAAAAGCAAGAACAAAGTCCAGCAGTACATTAGCTGAAAAATAGAATTATATGATATAAATACCTCCGCATATATTGGGTTTTCAAAATTAGTGTTTTGTTTCTTTTTTCTCTTGAAGAAACTCCACTTTGATTCCTGAAACATAAAAATTATTAGAACTCTATACATTTTTCTCAAAACTTCTCTGGAAACTGCCATTACAATGTCTTGCATTGACTGCTACCTCAGTGATTTTAGATGGATGTTCTTAGCTCACCATGTTGTAATACTAAGCATGGAACCCAAATTTATTTTTTGCTAGATAACCAAGTTATTTCACCTAGAGAAGTATTAACACAAGGCTAGGCAATAAAATACTAAATTACTTCATGGAAGCCTGTCATTCCAGACAAGTACATTGAAGAGGAAAAAACTGTCTTGAAAACAACATAAGAGAAATTATTGAGAGACATGAAACTACAATAGTTTGACAGAGCTGTCATTTCAAAGTTCATCAGAGGCGCTTTTAATGAAGAATGTATGAAAACAGTCCTGTAAACAAGCCACCATCGGCTCGTTCAGATGGATTTTAAGATATAAAAATGTGTCTTCCATGAATCATTAATAATCTAGATGAGGCAATACTTTGATCTTGATTGTAAAAATGTCCTGCAAGAACATAGGGAACAAGTGTCTTAAATGTCCTTGCTAGTTCTTTTAAATATGGATAAAATCACAAATAAATGAGAAAAGAATGAGGAGAGTACACTGACTAAATGTCTTATTTCATTTTTTCATACACAACCCCCTGGGTTTTCACTGTTTTTAAAAAAATGTGATTTCTTGTGTTTTCTTCTCCTATTTCATAGGGGGAAAAGAAAACTAAAAAACGCCCCACACACTGCTGCTTCTATCAAAGTATAATTGATTAAGGGTTTACAAATAATTGTTAAAACTCTGAAGCAAAGCCTTAGTTATAATAATTTCTTCTGGGGAGCAGTGACCATTTACAGCAGTTACATTACAATTTTCAGACTAGTACCTGTCCTCAAAATGAAGTACAAGAACCAGTGAAAAGAAACTCTCTGTTCACTTCAAAATAACTAGGTGGGCCAGGAAGAAGAGGGGGTTTAATCCCAATAGATCCTTATTGTGTGCCTTAAGTAACTCTGTGCTTGTGCTGCTTTTCTCTTATCATAAAACTGTTACTGAATGGCTACAGTAAATCTTGTAAATACGGTCCAGTTAGCTGGACTTGATGCAGATAATGTGCCAAGTCCATGGCATTATTTAAAGAGAATTGAAACTGTACTGCAGCTTCCCTAACAATTCAATTTTTCTGATCTGGAGCAGAAAATAAGCAGCGTTAGAGCATTTCTGTTTCCTACCTGAGGTACATCTGCACTCTGAGGGGCTTCCTTTGGGCTAGTAGATATCACAGAGGAATACACAGGATTTTCAAAATTTTCATTTTCCTCACTGCCAGCTGCTGCTACCTGTAGGTGAAGAAACAAAATCAATGTTCTCCAAACAGGAAAAGGTGGTCAAAAGGGAAAATGAAAGGTAAAAGTCAAGCCTAAATTTATCTTACAAGTGTTGGCCGAACGACTGTAACTGCACCAGCTGTGCTGGCCCCACCATCTCTGGTTGTATACATTGGATTTTCAAATGTGATTGGCTGTTTCCCTGACTCCACTGCAAAGTTTTCATTCTGTGGAGGAAAAAAAAACAACAATAATTGCAGTGCAATAAGCACCTCCATACTCCTAGGAATTAATGTGTAGTCAAACTCTACATCTTGGGGAATAACACGTGTTTACTTTCACACAGGCTTAGACAAAACCTAGTATCTGTTAAAATCATAACATCAGTTTACTTTTACTCCCTGACTTAGCAGCCTGAACTACTGATTGTTCCAATATTACCCAATTTCCCAGCTGGAAATGGGGTAATATTGGAACACACATTTCAATACTTGACTCAAAGTATTTTATGATGAGGAAAGATGATTTTCATAAATCATATCTTCAACAGCAAAGAGATATCAAAGGAAGAATAATCTCCAAATAAATATTTTAATTTAGACACTTCAAAATGACATACAAATTAATAAGCAGTAGCTGATATATAAAAGAATGGGATTCACTCATTTTGTCCCAGCAAGGAGATTGCTATATTTTTTGAGACAAAGAAGTAAGTGCAGTAAGTCCCCTTACTTATGTCAGACAAGTTACATCAGGTAGAAGGATAATGAAAACAAAACCCCACCCAGAGTCGCTTGTCCTGCTCTTTGGCACAGCCTCATCACAAAACTAGCAAGGAATAGCACAGGAATAGTACAGCAGCTAATTCCTTAAACCTACCTCAGTTTCACAAACCACTGCTTCACGCCACATGGATTCATGCTTTGTGCGACCAGAACATGGTTTTTTATAACACAGGAAACTCTCATCAGCTCCCTCAAACTAGCTTGGCTAAGAATAGCCCCACTGAAAAATATCCTTTTAACATCTACTCATGCATATATGATGTTAAAATTTTAGGAGGAGCATCCCACAATTCTTCACTGCTGTACACCAAACCCTTTCAATTCTTTCCCGGTGAATATAACAATTTTTTGTTTACACTCTGAAAACATAGGGAGGACTAACACCACATAAGCAGAAATAGTCTGGATCCAGACCTCCTACTGGCAATATATAAACTGCATTGCTTGAATCTCAGTATGTCAGTATAAGGCCAGAAAACAACAAGTACGGCCAAGTTTTTTGTACATGAAAAATATTTGGGGTAATATACAAGCCTAAAGCTTTTTTCCCAGTATTTACTGAAATGTTCATGTGGATGTTTTGTTACACCAGCTGCCTAATTTTAACAAAGACAGTGTTTCTTCATCTAGGCAAAGGCCATTTTTTTATATTAGGAGCTTATCTTCTCTAGCTGTTTCATTTCATATCCATTCACCATCAGTTTAGGGAGTTTCTACTTCATACTTGGCAGCAAGTGCTTAGTATTCAAACACACCCATGATCTGTTTCCTACAAGTAAAAATCATTTGTACATTGTACTTCTTGTGGTAAACAGGAATATATTTTCCATGGAAAATCTATACAGTATAGAAAACACAGGGATCTGCTATTTCTCAGATATGCATAACAAAACATGGATGAAGTAGAGTTACACTTTATGATGTCCCCATAACTATTAAAACATGATTTGTTTACACTCGATAAATTAAGAAATTGTCAAATCTATACTGTGTTGCACAAAATAGTGAATCTTGTGGTTAGGCTTGAGATTTGAATTCTGTAACATACCATCTGGTTAACATACCACACATTTTAAACTGTTCTATGGAACACAAAGGTCCTAAAAAAATTCCCTGTTACAATGCTATTATTTGTCAACTCACTCCCTTTATATTTCATGAATATGCTGAAAGAGGAAAGGGGGTAAATGACCTAATTTCTACTATATAAATCTTGTAAAAAGTCACGTTATTTTGAAGAACATCCCATATTTGTCCTTGCCTTCAAATTACAAAAAGCTATTTCAGGAAACTATCAGTCATTGTTCACTTCTTTTCTAGAACTGATTTATCATCTTACTATCATTTTTTAGATAAAAGGCTCCCTTCTATCAGCTAATAATTACGTTAAAAGAACACAATTGAAAAGATTATTTGAGAACTAAACCTTACCATTTGCATTGCTCTGTCTATAGCAGAATCTCCCCCAAAGCCAGAGACTCCTATGTCCATAGTCACATCTGCTCCAGATCGGAAAGTTACCCCATTGCCATTTTCATTAGATTTTACAAGACTGCTTAAACTACAAAAAACCCCAAACAAACAAACAAAAAGAAAAAGAAAGTAGAAGCGATTATACAGAAAGAGAGATCATAATACAGGTTTTTTCACTTGTTCTTCTAAGCATAATTACCACTTTGAATTTTCGCAAGCTAGCAAGGGCACCAGAAGTTGTATTTCTTTATTATTTCAATGATTTTTTAAAAACAAATTAGCCCATTCAGAATCATCTCAACTACCTTTGTGTGCTCATGTGGACATCAAATTATTTCAGTAAATTACAATTCCCCAAAATTTACCTACATTTTGACCACTCTTCACTGTTGATTTAAAGACAAATGCATGGATCCACTCAGTTGTTCAAATTCACTGAAACTGATTTTTAATAAAGGCATTTGAAATTTGACAATATAATTCCACGAACACCTATACTGAAGATTTATGCATTCAAATCATGAAGATAGCTACAAGACACTGTTTTCATACAAGTGAATGTTCAATCTGTGTAGATTTATGCACAAGTGTGCACTAGATACTCATGAAAAATACTGGAAATTGTCTGCAAGCACACTGTTGGGCTCAAAATAATGAGAGGAGTGAAAGATAGAAATCAGTAACCAAACATCGGACATTCCCACACAGAAATCTGAGTGTGTAATTCCCCCAACTCCACAGTTAACCTTTGGTTTCATTTTGTCAAATTTGCCTAACGTGAAGGAAGGCAGAAGCACTGGAACATATTTCCATGTGTATGTCCTCACTGGAGCTGGCTTGTGCTAAAATTATTTCCTATGGGTGGTGCGTTGTGTACACACATTACCAGCTGGCCCTGTAGGCATCAGCTGATTCAATTTAAAAAGTAAATCTTAGCTATGATTCCTGTACATGGACAAGTCCCATATTATAGGCAAAACATAAGCTATAGCTTGAGATAACTACGCTGTAAAGGTATGAGTTCACAGTTAAAGAGGGACTGAGCAATGGCAGCACTAAGACATATTCATGGCAGAAATAAATGCAAACAAAGCCTCAGAGACAAAAACCTGACATCTCCTTTTCACAGTCTCATAATTCATGTGGCAAGCATTGTTGAACAGTAAAGATAAAGTCACTACATTAAAATTTCAGCTTGTTCACTATCTGACAATGCAGAAAGTTTCCATTCAAAAAATCAGGAAACAGGGAATTTCAGTGAGTAGCGTGGAGATCTCTTAAAACCTCTTTCTCCTTCAGAATTTACCTGCAAAATAATTTTTCCCCTATTTAACTACATCAACTCCTGAATAAATGGGATTAGAATCATAGAATCATAGAATTGTTTGCACTGGAAGAGACCTTAAAAATCATCTAGTTTCAAACCCCCTGCCGTTGGGAAGGACACTTTCCACTAGACCAGGTTGCTCAGAGCTCCTTCCAACCCAGCCTTGAATAATGCCAGGGATGGGGCATCCACAATTTCTCTGGGAAACCTGTCCTAGTGCCTCACCAGTCTCACAAAGAATTAATTCTTAATATCTAATCTAAACTTAGTCTCTTTCAGTTTGAATCCATTCTCCCCTTGTTCTGTCATGACATGCCCTTGTAAAAAAGTCTCTCCCCATCTTCCCTATAGACTCTCTTCATCTACTAGAAAACCACCATTAGGTCACCCCTAAACATTCTCTTTTCCAAGCTGAACAAACCCAATTCTCTCAGCCTTTCTATGCAGGAGAGCTGCTCCATCCCTCTAATCATCTTGGTGGTCTTCACCTGGGCTCACTCTGTCATTAGTTCAGTGTAATGCTCCAGTGAGGAAGTAGTTATAGCTTCATCCACATTACTGATTACAGTGATTTAGATTGATATAAAAGCCATTACTGTGAAACTGGTGCAAGGACTATGAAGATGGGCCTTTTAAAACACGTAATTTGCTTAAAGCTAAAAAAATATAAAGCATCATATTCTGATACCCTTTTTAAAACAAAATAAATTTAAACATTTTAAATAAATTATTTAAATAATTTCAAATATATTTCTTCATCTTCCTTTGATTTAAAACTTCAAGTATTTTTGATGACATTCCACAAAGCTGGTTTTCACTGGACAGGATGACTGTCAGCAGTGCAGGCACTGTCTCAGGCTTTGGAAACAGAAGTTCACTACACACACGCCATACTTATTAGCAGATGAACACAGCATTGCAGATGAGCTCGGCCTTTCAATGTTAAAAGATCTCTTCAAATCATCTCATGTCAAAGTTTTATAAAAAATTAAAACATTTAACTATGGTCTTTTGTGTCTTTTTGAACTGAATATGCAGTTTCAGATCTGGTAAAAAATCTTCTATATTGCTCATTATTTAAAAGCTAATTTAGAATGTCAAAGAGTTTTACAATCATCCTTTGCTATACAATAATGATCAGCCATGGTAGTGCTTGGAATGAAAAATTCACTGGAGTTGGTGCAACACTGCACTTTCCATATTCCAGAAGAATGGACACACAGAAAAAAAACAAGGATTTTTCAGAAATATTTAGAAACAAATACACATTTTCAGTTCACATTCCCGCTCTGAAAGCCTTCAAAACATACCTTGGTAGTTTGGGAAGCGCTGGTAGAAGGGAGCCTGTTCGTCTGTAGTTAAAAAACCCTCCAACCACTAACACTCCAATTATTATGATTAGTATGACTGTCAGCAACACTGCTACTGCTGCTGTCAAAGACAGAAGAATAAGAAAACATTCAAGCAAGCATAGTTCAGTGCAAAAAAGAGCCCAGAGAATTAGAAGCCTGACCCTGAACAGGTGTCATGGTGAGGTATTACACATTCTTTAGCTCAAATGTCAAGTGCAATATATACTTGAAGCTTACTTGTTCCAGGAGGGACTCCTTTTGAAAATCCTATTTCACAATAATTCCCAGTGTATCCATAAGAACATCTGTAAATGTAAGAAGGACAGCTGACTGAATGGCTTTTATTAAGTTTAGGATCTCAGCTTTATTATTATTCTTATTATTATTCTGCAATGTTTATCTACAACCCAGAAATTTTAACTCCATGATCAGTAATTATATATTTCACTGACTGTATGTAAATATAGTATGTCTGCTATATTCAGAGAATTAAAAGTGAAAATAAAAATTGCTGAGTCAGAAGGTCTGGTTTCAGTGGAGCATTGGTGGCACCTGCTGGCTGTTCCAAGCTACATTTATTGAGAGTTACTTTTCCACTGTTAAAATTTTTGGGTATAGCATTTTATAAGAATCTTCAGAGGTTTGCCTTTCTGGGTTTTGGTGTTTGTTTGGGTTTTTTTTCCCCAAACTTATGCATTTGCATTACTTATTTGCTGATATTTTTATGCATGCATTTTTCCATAGTTGTTGTAAAAATGCTACTGCAGATGTATGACACCTTCTGAAGTGTTTCCAACAGATTTCAAAGAGTTTAATTGTTTCATGAGACTAAATCACCACAGTCTGAGCCAGAACTATGCTAACAACATACTGACTTACTTGCATTTGGGAAGACTGCTTTCATCTATATAGCATGTTCCTCCATTCATGCACCTGCAAGCTGGTGGCATTGTGGGAGGGGATTCAATAGCTGCAAAATTCAGAAGCCATATATGCATTATCAAGACATCCTCAACAAGCTAAGTAATACCAATAATGCATTTTCTTTGTCTCTATAGATCTTGCATATGCAAACTCACAGGCTACTTTTCAGAATTTTTGGTTTTGATAGCACATGTGCTTGCTGCCAAATCAGCTTAAATTAACGGAAGCACAACCTGTTCTCAGAACATAATGACTTAGTAGAGTGTAGGCATAGTCAGCTCAAGCTGTATGTCTGCTCACTTTCTTTTGTTCATGCAATACAGCCCAACACCACCCTTCAAATCTCTCCATTTAGAAAGCAGCAGTGCTTTCTCTCTTTTGTCCAGACTCTTCCATTCTACCAGCAGGAAGTTGCACAGAGAAGGCCAAATTGGAATGCATTTACTTATGAAGAAAAGCAATAGATGGAAATGCACATACAGGAGGAGCATTATTTGAATGCTGAATCAAGTGGAAAAAAAAATCATACTAGCCCTCAGTAAGAGCTCAGGATATGCTGTCAGAAAAATGTACTTAACATAGGAAAAGCCCTGGATCTGAGCCATTATTACAGGCTATAGACTGAGGATGGACTTTGACAGTCCATCTTACACAGACGAGTCAGATCATAGTACTTTTGTCACAAAATTGTAATCAGCCAGAGGTAGAGGAAGTGTGTTGCTACAATGTTTTTTTCAGGTAAAACTCCCTTCAAGTCAGTGGGGTACAAAACCGGGAAATGCAGACGTTTTACAGGCTGTTTCTCGGTAGCTGCAATAAGAGCAAAGGGCCAAATAAGCTATATCCATGTACAAAAGCTGTTTGGTCACTGCACAAGTGACTGCACAGTTTTCTTAATTCCCAAACATTTTATGTAAAGCAGTTTAAGCAAATATCAAATTCATTTTCTCCAGAGCGATAAGCAGCAATTAGCCAGTGCAATCAACACTGTTATTGATCCCTAACTTAAGCACATATTGTATACCTTCATTGACTATTACATATTACTAGCACCTCTTTCTGCAGCTCACACCATTTGGCAATAGGAAAAATCACTAATAATTATTAAGAAAATGTAACTTAGAGGTAAGACAGTGTAAAAAGTTATGACATTTTCTCTTTCAGTGCAAAAAGAATATAATTCAGAGAAGATTAACCATTGGAAAGATGCCAGACATAATGTTACAAATCATAATACATTAAAGATATGTTCCAAGGACAAGTACAAGGACATCTGGCTACCACCCACACCACTCTAAGCTAAGAATGTAGACTCTTGGCTAGAGAGAAGTAGAAATCCTGCTGTGGTATTTTTGTTCTTCTCAGTAAAGGCTGAGCAATTCTATTTGATTTGTGCTCCTGGAAGCACTGTGAAAGTTTTGCTGCAATACAACAACCAAGCATGAAATTCTACTGCCTGAAAGGCTTTCCAGAGTTCGATAATTATCTAGAAGTTCTCTCTGTCCACACTCTTGAGTTCTGTAAGCCTTGTTTTAAGTTTCTATGATACTGATTAAGTAAGAGCTTTTACAGAATTGTAAACAAAATTGTTAACAATACTTTGTCAGAAATTCCTAGTTCTGAAATCAGTGCATCCTGAAAAAAAATATTTTGAAATTTCAAAACAAAAATCAGAAAGGGAGACCACTAGTTTAGTTGGAGTGACAGACCTATATCCATTTTACAAATGACATGCAAAGAGATTAAAGAAAATGTACAAGGTGACCACAAATCAGTGATGACTGAGAATAAAAGCCAGATGTTCTGACTTATCAGTATCTATTACATCAGTTCTCCATACTTCTAATTCAGTAACACATTTGTATTCCTAAAGAAAAGCTTCTGTTGCTTTAATTTCCAATTTGACGAATTAGTCTACCTGCATCACATTCCGTGCTGCTGCCTTCTAGGAACCGAGTCCCTTGAGGACATGAGCAGGTGTATCCTCCTGGTCTCAGCAAACAGAGGTGGCTGCAGACATCTTTACAAGGATTAAGCACTGAAAAAGTGATAAAGTGATGAAGATTTGAAGAAGCAATATTTCTGAGGTAAGGCAGGGCAATTCCATAGTCAGTGGTGTATCTTGTCAACACACCACATTTATACTAAAACCTTCCCTCTGCTTTTTCTTACATCCTTACATTCTTAAGGGAGAGACAATGGCTACTGAGAGCTCATATAGCACCAAGAACAAAATTCTCCAAGTATTAAATGATCAGCACTTTGCCAGGATAAATACATATTATGACTGTCCTCGTGATGGAGGGGAAAAAGAGAAAGGACAGGGTCATAACTTAGAGACTCAAAAGACCAGTGTGTGGTGTTCCATTGCTGATTTCATTTCAGGTGCGCAGAAAATATTTGTCAGCCTCTATTTCATTTTTAGGTTTTCAGAAACTAATATCATCATTTACTGATAGACACATTATCAAAAGGTTACTAAGCTCTTCGAAGACATCAATACCAACTTCGATTTTCTTAGCAAGAAATGGCTCGCTGGGATCCTGATTACCCACCTGATTGATTGTATCTGTGCTGGTGATAGATGCGCACTTGGGTAAGCCACGGATTTACAGTCAGCACTTTCACTTTTTCTCCACTTCCAAATTTATCCTTTTTCCAGACTTCTCCTCGTTCTTTAGCTATCCAATATAAATGGCCTTCAAAGACATCAAGGCTGTATGGACTGCCTACTTCTCAAAGGAACCAAAGAGTCAGCAAGCAAATCTCCAGTAGAAGTAACAAAACCGCTGTTCTTCAGCTTAAATTCATTATTTATTGCTTTCACTTTAAGCCATATGCAGTCATACATTTATATCCTCATGTGCCTGACCTCTTCATGTCACAGTGCCCACACTGATTAATAGTATACATAAAAGAGCAAGAATCCAGTTTTCCACATTGTCCCCTATTTGGGTCACAAACTCCGCTCAGGGAGTCCAGTTACCAGGCATTGGTGAGCCAGGTGTGCCATTGATCACTGTATAAAGGAGAAAACACTACGAAGACTTAATGTTTGAAAAGCTTCCAAATGTAGCCCCACTTGTGAAGCCCAAATGCTTGTTAGCACATGCCTTGGTTACTATTAATTGCATAATACGTTCTTACCTCCGTGTAGTACAATGGTTCTGTCTGTTCCGTCAGGTCTCATGGATTCAATTGTATTTTCTTTAGAATCACTCCAATAGATCCTATCATTGTTCAAATAATCAATAGAAAGACCAGTTGGCCAGCCAAGGTCTTCAGAGACCAGAGTTTGTCTTTGTTGTCCATCCATCCAGGCACATTCAATCTTTGGCTGCCTTCCCCAGTCAGTCCAATACATGAGCCTGAAAGGACAGAATGAGAAATGGGTATGGGTCAGAATTTGGTCACTGTGATTATCCTTTGGAGTTTCATGGAAAAGGCCAGTAATGGAAAAAAAAGCTGTTCAGAAGCCTGTGTTTGGCAGATGTGACTGGGAAGGTCACAGAGAGTTCACTGAACAAGTACAAAAAATAAATACCGAAAGAATATCCATCAAGTCACAACAAAGCTGTAGCATCCAGGTCACTTCAGGGAGCCATGCTGCTGTACTCCAACTGAGAGAAGCACATATCACAATATGTGATGATCTATCATTTAATTCAAGTTGCAGCAAGCCCAGCTGTTGAATGTACAAGTGCATTTACATTGCTTTTCCCCATGGAGGAGGCTACAACTGCCCTGCTTGGAGCTGGTGAAGAGACACTCCCATCTATTTCCCCGTTTCAGTAGTAACAGAGAAATTTGGTGGGCACATAATAATGTAGAAAAGAGATTTTTATTTGAACCATCTGGCCTTGTCACCAACACAAGCATCCATATTAAATCTAATCCTAAAATGTTTTGCCATGCTCACAAACTTTGCAATGTTAGTAAAGGGAAGTTCCAGAAAACATTCCCTTAGTCTTTCCTGAAAAAATTACTACTGTGGGGTTTTTTGGTTTTGAAAAGCATTGGAAATGATTCTGGTAAGTCCTGCAGTACTCACCCACGTTTTGGATTGACAGCGATAGCTGCTGGTTGATCCAGTTGAGAAAAAATAAGCCATTTTCTATACCGTCCATCTAATTTTGCCACCTCTATGCGATTAGTCCCTGAATCAGTCCAGTACAGATGTCTGAATTACATAAAACACAAAACATTCCAAAAGTGAATAGTTTACACTTGGAAGAGGAATAAAAAAAAATTAGAAGAAACTCTATCAAATGTGAACAAAATTAATATAATGAACCTGCATTGATTACTGAACTTGTATAGAATATACAGACCCTAAATATAGGTAAGTTTACCAAATGTCATCTGTTGGCTCACTTGTTTTTTCCCCTGAAAAATTTCTGCAGCTATCTCTGGTCCCTGTCAAATAATCTTCATTGAAGGGCTACTGAAAACTTTCATTGTTACTCTTAAGCAGCAGAGGTGGCTAATAAGCATCTTTAAAGACTCCGTTTTCCAGAAGGCGATGAGGTTCATTACAAGAAAAAATTATTTACCATGTAATTTATGCAGCAGCTCTGGAGATATTCAGCTTATTAGTTCACAGCTCCTCTCTAGACTTTTGTCTTCTGACAGACATACTAATGAATAAATTGTTCCCACATCAGATGCAAATGCTTTTAGTCCTAATAAACAGGGCACTCAGTCTACTTTTCCTTGGACTTTATCTTTTTCATCATGCCTTTATTATTTTTTTGACTTTAGATAATAAACAGACTCATTTTTATGCACTCACTAATCACACGGTGCCTTCTGATTGAATAAATTATCTCCTAATTGGGCTGGGAATGTGAAAAAATACTGTAATTCCTATTTAGCAGATGAGCAAGACTAAGTGTCTCAAACCATGTGTAACATTTTATATAATGTGCAGATAATTAAATGTGTTTTCTTTAAATACATTTCAACATTGTACTGAAATCAGTGCAGCACTGGAGTGCTGAAGATGCTCACGAAGATGAAGCTGAAGCCTCACCAGGATGGTTGTGATATATATCCTTGATGCTTGCTCTCATGACCATATGGATTTGTGACTAGAAATTCAGACACTCCCTTCTGTCTTCAGAGATATTTTGTCTTCTAGGTGCCTCCAGTTCATGAAGCAAACAGCAAAATAAGCCAAGGGCTAGCCTAGACCCTAATATATCTATCTCTATCTCTAAACTACTGCAAGAAAAGATACAATTTTTCACTTTTTCTCAGGATTTTGTATCCAAAATCTGGCAACAGCATTCAGAAGGTTGACTAATCTCCATCACTTCTGTCCATTCAGCTTCAAACTGAATCCTGACTACATTTCATAGTGTTCATCTACAAACATCAGGTTCCTCTCAACATACCAAAGGAATTACAGCTATGCCTGTCCACCACATCCTTTACCAGTTATATTGCAAAATGAAATGACACCGTAAACATCAGAGTCAAACTCCCAAGAGTCAGGCCCAACTTTGTCCCAGTTCTTCTCCAAGGTAGTAAACATAAGGAGTGATCTTATGATTTCTATGATTAAGTTAAAAAAATTACCATGTTTAAGGCTAAAAAAATCCACAGCCAATAAAAGGGAGAAAAAACTCTGACACACAATTACAAAACCGTAACCATTTTCTGAGAAAACACATCTATTCATCAAACTTCATAGCTACTTCTGTTTTGGGATTGCTCATATAGCACAGGGTTGGCAAGGAACGAGCAAAAGATAAACAGATAAAAGATAAAATTCCATTGTGGGCTGGAGAGCTTTCCTTCCAAAAGCAAAGAAAGCTTGGTCCCTGGAGCCTACCTAAGTCATTGAAGAAGAAGCCATCTGACATGAAGGCTAGGGTATTATCTATCACTTTACTGAAGCACAGTTGATCTGCCAGTTGCAGAGTAATGCTGCCTTCCTCAGAGAATATGTGATGCAGTCAGCCACACGCATTTTGTCTATTAACTTGCTGTCTGGGCGAGGACAGATGACTACATTGTTCTGAGCTACCTTCAGACTAGACATACTCAGACAATTCATAAGGAAGAAAAAAGTGGATTTTGCACAGCCTGATCAAATACTCAACACTTTCAAGGTACAGCATTTTTCTAGCTTTTCAGTGTACTTACCTTCCAACCCAGTCAACAGCTAAGCCATCAGGATTAACTATGTATTTGAGATTCAAGTCAACTTCCTTTGTTGGATTGTTCCTACTGCTGTCAAACGTGGGGAGATAAGCACGTTTGATGGCTCCAAACTCAGAACCCTGTCCCAGAATGCTGAAGTACACAATACCTTAAAAAAAAAAGATGACAAATGTCTAGTTAATTACATATTTGTTGAAAATTCTAATCTTTCTGAAGCTCTTGCGTGAAGTTACCAGCCCCATTTATCTATGAATAAGGTAAGAGTTGTCTGTTCACCTAAATTACATTGTGTTAGTGTGTAAATTTTAAAGTCATCCACCATAGGCAAGATACACATCTAAAGTCATTTTGAGCTATGTTATCAAGAAATATATATCACATTTTTCAAGAGTAGAGGATCTTAGCTCTGGAACTTCTACACATGACTTTGAGAGTAATTTATACTCTTATAACCCTAAGGGGCAAGTACGGCCCAGGACAGTAGCCTGTGGAAATGGCAAAAATAGGGAACCTGAAGAAGAATCAAAAATATAAGTTAATACAGGGATCTGGCCATTCCTGCTTAGGATAAGGATTAGTTCTTGCACGTCTTGAGCCAGGTTTGGGAACTGACAGAGGCAGAAAAAAAGGAAGGGATTAATTAATATTAGTATCAATCCTCTACTGCAGCATAATCCTAAAGAGCTACAAGTCTACAGCTAAATTCACACTGAAATTAAAGGAAAACCAGATCAAAATCTAGACAAACTAAATTAAAGCATTAAAGAAACCATACTGATGCTGGAGAATGACTAGAGGGGAGGCGTACATTCAACCAAGACCTGGCCAGTTGATCTAATTTGATTTTGCTTTCCAGTGTAAATTAAACACCTGTGATACAGAAATGCACCTTTTTAAACCGACCATTGCATGGTTGAGTACTAGCATACTCACTCAGGCCTATTCCTTCAGGGTCCCAGTCATAATCCAGAGCTTGGATGCGCTCCTGATTATCAATATAGTCAGAGTACTGTTCTGATGATATATTGTACCTTCGAATCCGCACGTTATCTGGCAGCAGTAATAATGGAGGATTACCTGGGAAACAATAATGAATTAATTTTCATGTATTTCTCATTTTAGAAAAAACAGACGAAAGTCACTTCTAATTAAAACTAAATGGGATTTTCACAAGTTGTATCTGTACAAGAAGCAGACAGAATGTAGAGACACTTCTAAAGCTTCAGAGCCATTCAAACTTCATGGCTTTGCAAAATTCATAAAAATTGAAATGCTTACCACTGAGGATATCATTATCCCTTTCACCATAGATCTTGTGGAGAGATAATTCCTTAAAAATTTTTAAACATTACAATGGTGGCATATCACCACATCTCAAAAACAGAATGCCACTACACACTACACGGTTCCACTTTCCCCATCAAAGTACAGCAAAAAATTTTGAAAGTACAAATAAATTGCCAGTCCCTTAAACCATGACATGTTCAAGTTCTACCTTATTGTTTTTCAATTCTAATGTCTCTATAATCAGATGAATGTTCTCCTGACCACAATTTAATTTTGGGTTAGCCTAATAACATCCCATCTGGCCCTCATTTATGAGGGCTGTGAGATTGTATTACAAAGTATGGCAGAATTCGGGGCATCCATAGAAATAGAACTTTAGGCACAACAAATTTCATTATGTTACCAGCTACAGTTATATCATATTCTATCACTTAGTGTTGAACACTTTGTGTGCCTAGATGCTTCCTGAATAAAGCCTGTGAAGAAGGGTATCAAAGAACTGGATTTTTGGCACAGGCACAAAGAGGCAGCCAGGCAGAAACTGAGGTATAAATGTCCTTTTCCATTCCAGCCAAATGCTCAGCGGTAAGTATTTGCTGAACTAGGCCCCTGGACTGGTAACCTGGAGATGTCATACTATAAATAATTTTTAGGTTTCAAAACCTCCAGTAGCATGTAGGTTTGGTCACAGGCATTCTGTTCTGAAGATTTTACTATTTGACTAGGCACACCATATTTCTATCATTTATCTGTTACTGCTGTTAAAGTGTAACTACTTTTCTAAATACAGTACTGTTTTTGTTTTTTACATAACACTGCTCCATTACCACTTTTTTCTATTTTCTTCACCTCTTTATTTTTATTATTACTGATCTATTACCATTCTTTTCTGAATCAACTCCACCTATTCAAGGACTGCCACACACTGTAGTCACTGCACTGAGGTATGATAAAAAGCCAATGACTGATCTGAAACACTGGCCCAAGTCCTTCTATTTGTGTGCATCAGTCCATGAACAATGAATGGCAACCTGTCATCAAACTGCCTTTGATTTATGCCAGTTTAATGCAAGCTTTTTCTGATGCATTATTTTGTTGAAAAAAATCTAAACTTCAGAAATGGGCAACATTAATTTCCTTCTGATGACAACCACAGGACAACAGGTTTTTGTTTGCAGAAAATTTCAGGAGAAACTAAGGCAGGCATCCAAATCAAGGTATTATGTCTCATGTTTACAACTGGAGGCAGAGATGAGCACTTTTATTCCCGATTATAGAATAGGTAGAATACACAGATAATATTATCTTAGAGAATGAGGTTTGGTTTTTGTTATTCCCTTCTTATAAAAGAGAGTATTACATTCATTAAGTTGCTATACTGCATTTGCTCTTTACATGTGGCAATCTCACTATCAGTTAACATACCATCAGCTGCACACTGTTTCCCTTGTTGATCACCCACAGACCTGAAGCCATCTGCACAGAAACATTCATAGCTTCCTTTGGAATTCTTGCAGTCCTGGGTGCATGTTCCAAAGATCTCACACTCATTGATATCTAGACACAAGAAGAGAAAAGATTGCTAGAACCTGATTTCTTTCTTGTTTAGTCTTTAGGAGTCTCAGGGGTGACCTCATTCTACAACTCCCTCAAGGGAGGCTGTAGTGAGGTGGGGGCAGGTCTCTTCTATAGTGCCTGCAGTGAGAGGAGCTGAGGAAATGGCCTTAAGATGAGACACAAGAAATTCAGATCAGATATTAGAAAAAACCCTCTCACTCTTAGGGTGGTCAGGCACCGGAGAAGGTTGCCCAGGGAGGCGGTGGAATCACAATCTCTGGAAGTGTTTCAGAGGCATCTGCACCTGGTGCTGGATGATGGTTTAGTGGTTTAGGGGTTACAGTGGTGGTGGTGGGTTGATGGTTGGACTGGATATTCTTAAAGGCCTCTTCCAACCTTGATGATTGTATGCTGGTCATCTTTATTCCATGAAGTAGTAGGTTTGTGCCCTCCCCACATACACTAGAAGATCAGTGACCTAATAAGCCATCCTTAAAATAAGCATCTATTATCAAACAGAACTCCTCATCACTCATCTACTGTTTGCTGGATTAAGAACTGGCTGGATGGCCAGGCCCAGAAAATGGTAGTGAACGATGCTGCATCCAGTTGGCGGCCAGTCACTAGTGGCGTCCCACAGGGGTCTGTGCTGGGGCCAGTTTTGTTCAATATTTTTATTGATGACATGGATGAGGGTATTGAGTCTTTCATTAGTTAATTTGCAGACGACACTAAGCTGGGAGTGTGTGTGGATCTGCTGGAAGGTAGGAGATACCTCTTTGCAGAGATACCTGGAACAGTTGGATGGATGGGCAGAGTCCAACAGGATGAAGTTTAATAAGTCCAAGTGCCGAGTCCTGCATTTTGGCCACAATAACCCCCTGCAACATTATAGGCCGGGGGCGGTGTGGCTGGACAGTGCCCAGGTGGAAAGGGACCTGGGGGTACTGGTTGACAGTTGATTGAACATGAGCCAGCAGTGTGCCCTGGTGGCCAAGAAGGCCAACAGCATCCTGGCCTGTATCAAAAACAGTGTGGCCAGCAGGACCAGGGTAATCATTCTTCCCTTGTATCTGGCACTGGTGAGGCCACACCTTGAGTACTGTGTCCAGTTCTGGGCCCGTCAGTTCAGGAAAGACGTTGAGACACTTGAACGCTTCCAGAGGAGAGCAACAAGGCTGGTGAGGGGCTTGAAACACAAGCCCTATGAGAAACGACTGAGGGAGCTGGGGTTGTTTAGCCTGGAGAAAAGGAGACTCAGAGATGACCTTATTACCCTCTACAACTTCCTGAAAGGTGGTTGTAGTCAGGTGGGGGCTGGTCTCTTTCTCCAGGCAGCAACTGCCAGAACGAGAGGACACAGTCTTAAGCTGTGCCAAGGGAAATATAGGTTGGATATTAGGAAAAAGTTTTTCATGGAAAGAGTGGCGAAGTACTGGAATTGTCTGCCCAGGGAGGTGGTGGAATCACCATCCCTGGATGTGTTAAGAAAAGATTGGATGTGGCATGTGGAGCAATCGTTAGTTGAGGTGTTAGGGCATGGGTTGGACTCAATGATCTTGGAAGTCTCTTCCAACCTGGTGATTCTGTGATTAACTACAGATTGCCAATAACTGCCTTACTGCAATCCTGCTTAACAGATTTATTTTCAGAAATGCATTTTTGATCTTTTTTTTTGTGTGTGAAATGAATAAGGCGAGACAAAAGATGAGATATGACTAAAATGAGATGCAAGAGCAACGCTTTCTTGAAATGCTGACGCAAAGACACAGTCCTCAGAAACAATATCAGCAGGAAGGAAAGGGAGGGGTGGCCTTGGATCATGTTTAATAAAACTCCACAAATTGTCCACAAGAGCTGGGAGAAACAAGCAGAAGTGTTCTTATCAAAACATACTAAAATAGCAACTGGTAAGGTACTAAGGCATGACCACAAACCATGGCATTTGAGTAGACTCCTCACC
The DNA here is from genome assembly GCA_013397975.1 of Machaerirhynchus nigripectus. Lineage (NCBI taxonomy): Eukaryota > Metazoa > Chordata > Aves > Passeriformes > Dicruridae > Machaerirhynchus > Machaerirhynchus nigripectus. The sequence continues at coordinate 244,345 of VZRQ01009257.1, read as the reverse complement.
ACATTTTATCTGCATAAAACCCAGGGTGTTGGAGTGAGAGCTCCTCTGGACCCAGGCCCAGAGAAAAACCAAAGCACAAGAATTGAATTAAAACCTTTGGATAAGCTGAGATACATGAAATCACACCAAAGTGAAATAGAAATATAGATTTTTAACTCTTAGTAGAAAAATATGCTAAGTGCCTTAAACATTGAAAAGCTGCAGCAAAGAGACCTTAAACACAGTTTGTACTGCAGCAGTTTTACCTTTTCACAGAATTTCCTTACTCTAGACAAAACATGGATAGAACTATATTGTTCACATTTTTTTGATAGTGTTCACATAAACAATAAGTTGATAAAAACTATATATGCAAATTCATGTAATACTAATGTAATACATGTGTAAGATTTACGATCATTAGAATTAGACCAGGATAGGTTAAGAAAAGAAAACTAGAATCGTGTGTTAATTTTATTGGTTAATTAACAAATATAATCCTCTAACTGCAAGTTAACTGCAACTGCAACTGAACTGCAACTGCTTCTGCTACTGAAACATCTCCAATACCATCAAGCTTAGCCTGCTGCCGCTGTCGCTGCTGCTTTGCCTTATCATGTATCCCCTTCGAACTCTACCTTCAGAAACTCTGGAACTGCAAAATAAAGGACTTTAGCGAAGCAGCAGCCTCCTCTGCTCTTTCACCCTCGGCCGAAAAGGGAGGGTGTCCTGTCACAGCTCAACACCAGGGCAAAAATATGGCACAACACACCTTCATGGTAGGTCTGTTTGGGAGCAGAAGAGAAGGAGAGTATAACCTGCAGTAAATTTTCTTCAATAAAGAAAAAACCCCCATCAAATTTCTATCCATCAGATTGCAAAGATACGACAAAACCTGTATGCTGTACAGCAAAAATATATCTAGAGCCATCAAAAGCTTAAAAGAAGTCTGAACTGTGGAGCAAATTTTTTGTTGAATGAGGCATACATGTTAGAAAACAGGACTCAGCAGCAAAACATTTTAGGAAGCAACTGCTAAATGTATAAAAATCCTGTTAGAATGTGAAAATGAGTGGTCACATTAGAATGATGAAGCAACAGGTCACTGGACACTTAGCAGTGAGAAGACACTTATAAGATTAAAAATACCTTCACAGGAGTTGCGGTTAGTTTCACTGGCCTTGTACCCTGGCCTACAGGAACAGATAAAGCCTCCTTCATTAAGGTTGGTACAGTTATGTTCACAGATATTTTCTGCACAAGTTCGGTCTGTTCCAGGATCTGAAAGAGAAAAAAAAGAAAATGAAAGAAAGCAAATGATACAATTATAACAAAAAAACTAAGTGATAAGGGGGAGGCATGAAAATTTGGTCATTATTACAACTGAAAATAGTTTTCAGGTAGATAAACTTAGTTTCCTTTCCTTTTGTTCTAACTAAAATTAGAAGACAATGGTAACCACTGGCTGAGAGAGATTTCAACTAAAAAGAAGAGAACAGGATCAGAGTAATAACCATAACCATTAAAGATCACCTTCCTTAACAGAAATTACATTCTACATTACCACCAATCTGCAGCAACTGCAGAATTTAAGAGATTTGACTCTAACTCCTAACTTTGCCAACATACCCCTTTCTTATCCAGTGCTGTCTTATCAGCTGGGCAAGAAATATTCTCAATTGATACCATGCATAGCACAGGCTCTACATTATTCATGTTTGGAAACTAGAAAGAAGATGACATGTAGTTCATACCAAACCTAATCTAAAACCTGCTGAAGTCAGTACAGATCATTGCACAGAATGCACTGCCTTTTGAAACATTCCTATAACGGAAAGGCCAAGTCAGGGATAATAGTCAATCTCTAACAGATAACAAAAATTATACTCTTCTGAAACTACATATAGAATTATATTGGTTCTGCCATACTCTATATATGCACAAAATACTTGAGTACAAACTCAAATCTGTTATATAAGCAGAAAAGATAAATAGTACGCTTATTGGCAGATCATGAGGAAAAGATACAGATGTATAGCAAAAACTTTACATTTAGCTGATTATCTCCTTTTTACAGACACATTCCAGTGCTGATTAAATTAAGTTTAAACAGCTCAATTTCACATACAGGTAAGAAGCATAAATTCATTGTACACACACACAGACACAAATATTCTATTTTCATTATAGTGGGTATTTGATGTTGGGAAGGCTCCAAATATTACCGTCTGATCTGTATTCACATTTATCCCCAAAGAGCAGAAGGCAGACATCAGAACATGTCTGTTTCACAGTTTCATTGCCTTTTTATACTTCTATACTTTCATCAAGTCATTGCATTAAGCTATATTACCTAAAGACCATTGGGATGGTAATTGAAACAGAGAAATCAGCTGCTTCAAAATGGACTACACTATAGGCTTCCAGGTTATTTGTGTTTTGCAAGTCTGCTGGATTGCAAATCACCAGTGTAGCATTCGGCACATTTTCACTTGAAGCCATCACAGCCTGACAAATTGGAATTACAAGTGTATGCTCATATAACCACTCTGCAGATGTCTATATACTGACATAAACAGTTCGGAATTTTTTTTCTTTTTGAGATTCCATGGAATACCCTCTCATCTAAAAGTTTAAGTCAAAGCTTTTTTATTTAAATGGATGCTAGTAAATTTATAATAAATAGTTAATGAAAGCTGTACAGAGGATCGGAGAGGGCCATCAGGCGAAGGACTGGTGGTCCTTAAAGAATTCTGTGGTCGTGTCCATAAAAAGGAAAATAGGAGCATCTCAATATACTTTTATTTTTAACAGGGCTACAGCAATGTATATCAATTCAGAGACTGCCCATGAACGCCATAGGTTGGTCTATTGCAATTATGGTTGAACTAAATGGATGTTCTTGCCTCTGTAACACAACCCATTTCAAAACAAAATCAAAACCAGGGTTGAACCTGCTTTTTTTGTGATGCACAAATCCTCTAAGCCTAAAAAAGACTGTGTTCAGAGCACTGAATTTCATAGAATCATGGAATCATTCAAGTTGAAAAAGATCTTTATAGTACAACCTGAAAAAGATCAGGTTGTACTATAAATCTAACACTGCCAAGATCCACTAAGCCATGTCTCCAAGTACCATATCTACATGTTTTTGAAAGACATGTACAAAAGAATGAAAACAGAAGAGAATTGAAACAAAATTATTGAAAATAATGAAAGAATGAAAACAGAAAATACTGTCCTCGCTACCTGGATAATCCTAGAACAGGCTTAGTAAAAAAACAATAAAATAATTCACACAGGCTAACTAGAAAACAATAACCCTTAGTAAGCTATTCAAGAAAAAACATGCACTGTTTTCAGTTTCAGAAAATTCTATTTTAGCAGCATTGTAATTTTGTATTTTATTGATATTATTACTTACTGCAGCCCATTTCATCAAAATGGTCTCCACAGTCATCATAATTGTCACAAACATAATGTAAGGGAATGCAATTTCCATTACTGCACTTGAATTCTTCAGTTTTACAAGGTCTTGGTGTTGGCTCTCTACCTACAATCAAGAAGAGAAAGATTATTCTGTCACAGTCCAAACTACAAAGTACCAACAGACAGTGCTATTCCCCATTGCTAATGGGGAAGCTGATGCCATCTGGTAAAAGAGTGACAAGAGTACTTTGGAAGTCTATATAAAGTTAAAACCATAACCAGGATGTAACATCCTGACTTCCAGTCACATCTCCATGAACTTAAAGAAGTCCTGCTATTTTATAAAAACGACAGAAGGAAAATTCTTCCTGTTAATAACTGATTGAACTTTCTTTTTAATAGTGCAAGCTTATTAATATAGTTTAATGATATACTTCATACATCTACTGCAGACTTCAAGAAATTATGGAGATATTAGTCAACTATTAACTTTTAGAATATTGTACAATAAAGCCAGTAAATAATATTATTAAGCAACTAAAAATATGATTAAACTTGAAAATGTACAACACTGTCAGTGAGAACTACGTAAGATATCTGAGGGCAAAAACCTATGGAACATTAACAGAGCTTCCGCAGGGTCTGGGCCTAAATATCAAGACTGTTAATACGTGCATAATAGCACCACAACTTCAGGAAGTACCCATTTCTATACTTTAAAAGTCCTGGCTAGCCATCTCATCCCAATTTTACGACACAGCTGAACTCTTTCTTCTTCCTCCTTTTAAGTGGAGCACATAGTAAGATGAAAAAATATAGCTGGTGCTCATTATAAAATACAATATTGTTTTGAAAATCATGCTCTTTACTTTTCAGACAAATGTTCCCTGATTTTTGCTACTTGTACAGAGAGCTATAAATACTAAGTACCAATAACCATAGCTCAGATTATTTCATAGTGAGGTCTTCTTTTCATAATTTATGGTAAACTTTGACATCTCTTTGGTATTATTAGATATTAAGCACATCAAAATTGTTGGATTTCATGCTTAATTTTGTGTAAACATACAGTGTTCCTCTTTCTCGTCACTTCCATCTCCACAGTCATCCTCCTGGTTGCATAGCTCATGACTGTATATACAGCGATTGTTTTCACATCGGAAACGGAATGGAGAGTCACAGGCAATATCCACTGAAAGCACAGAGGTCAAGTCAGTCACACTTTGATACTTCAGGCCATTGGGTCACAAATTATTCATATCACTTTATCTTGAAACATTTATATGTTTTGTATACTTCAAAAGGTGAGGAGGCACTCAGACACAAAAAAATATTTTCTGCACATTTTGGTGATTATATGTTAGGACATTACACATTTTTTTATCAGAAGACTACCTCACCTTTAGCCAAAGGCAAATTCTCTAACAACATAATAACACTGAGGTTTCTAGGTTTGTTTATGAAGTAAACTGACTGGAAATCAAACGTTATTTAAGTGCATAACTGACAAAACCAGTTTAAGTAGTACCTCCAACACCTAATTATTAGAGCTTCTCAGCCATATTTCCAATGATGTCCTGACAACACTAATTGCTTTGAAAGTTCAGCACCTTTGACAATATACATTATCTGAATTAATCTTTTATTTCAAACTGACATTCTTATTTTAGAAAACCAACTTGAGAACGTGAAATAGTGTCCTTATCTCTCTGATATGCTTCTCCCTACTTTCGTAACCACGTTTACAAGCATCTGCAAAGCAGTGAGAAACATCATCAGAGAATGAAGTGAACTTGCATATAAAGCAAAATTCTTAGCACTCATCCCAAATAATTACAATTTATTTTCTAATTGAGCTATCGTATGTAGAGATTAAGCATAGCGTTCATTTTAATGTAATTGCTCTCTCTTACAGCAAAGGTGAAGCTCTTCATCAGAGTCATCTCCACAGTCATTATCACCATCACATTTCCAGTATGGCTGAATACAGACATGGTTTTTGCATTCGAACAGCATGGGTGGACAGTATGTACCATTAGGATACCGTGTTGCTGAAGAAAAGAAAATTATTATGACATTTTCATTTACAACAACAATTTTATGTTTTCATGAAAAATATTCAGTCCAATCCATATTACTTTTAAAAACACTTCTCTCCATAATAGGAGATACTGTATGAAGTGCTCCAAGGAGGTACAGCAACAACAGGCTGCAAGGACTGAGGACTTCTTGGCAGCTACAATGTAATTAATTCAGGTTTAAATGAATAGTGAAACAACGTAAGTTAGACAAGCTTTTGAAAATAAAGAAATTAATTTTAAAAATGCTGCTTGAATTTGTTACTGACAAATCTAGTTCAATAATAAACATAATTAACCTCACTGGCACCAAATGTGTGAATGATTGAAGAAGCACATAAGGTATCTAATTCCAAAAGTACTCATGTTGATATAGCAAGAAAACCCCAGTCATATTCTGCAAAAGCTGTGAAAGGAACTGAACTAAATCAAAGAAAAACCAAAAATAATACTCTACCACCCTATATAAATAAACCACACCCTTGCCCTTCCAATGGCTTCTCATACACTTTCTCCTCCATTTAAGAACAGCCAAATGTTCTATAATTCAGGTTCTAAAAGACAACTACTGTGATGTACATTCCATGTGTACCTTCTTCTGGACTTGGTAAACACATCCATTTCCTACCATTAAGAATGTATTTACAATCAGTGTAAGAGATGGCAACCCACTGTTATATTAAAAAGCTGATTCAAAATACTATGCCTATCCTGAATTTTTACTGACATCACTGAGTGTTGCAGAATTCTCTATCTCTAAGGAGTCATCTCACTTAAAAATAGGGAAAAGTGAAAATCTTTCCGAAAGTGAGCGCAATGAGCACCAGTTGCAAAGCTTGAAACTCACGACAAGTTGCTTCATCAGAGAAATCAAGGCAGTCTGCATTTCCATCACATCTGAAGCGCTCTGCAACACAATGTCCACTATCACACTGGAAATAACCTGGGTGGCAGGTCCTCAGCTCTGAAAAGATTCAGAAGTAACTGAAATGTCTTCCTGTTCAAAGACAGATAAACTATTTACTTTTTGAGAACAATCTTCTAAAAAATGCTGGAAAATCCAGACTATTACAACTGTGGTATTCTCTCCTCTTGGTGGAATGACTAAAGTGACATGGTGAACATTACTTCTTTAAAGATGCTTCCCATAAAAGATAATTTTGCAGAATAATTTATCACATTAGAAACAATAGTATGAACATGTAAGAGGTAGCATTCAGATAATACACACCACAGTCACGTTCATCTGAATTGTCTTCACAGTCATCATCGTGGTCACAGATCCACCGGGAAGGAATGCAGCGCAGATTGTCACAACGGTATTCACTTTCTGTGCACTCACGAGGACCTTCATTTAAAATGAATGTACAAATATGAGAAGTTCCCCAGATGTAGAGTTAAACATCTCATTGAACCAGACAGAAGTAATGTGGGCAGATAATGAGGTAAAATCTTTAAAATTAAATGATGTTAAAACATCATTCCCCCCAAGTAGTCTTTAAATATAGTAGACATTCTACGTCCCTCTTGACACAGAAAAAAGGGAAATCATTGCAGACTTTGTTTCAACACAGAATTATACATAAGCTTTTAATTCAAATCGGAAAAAAAGGTCCACTATCATTGTTTAAGAAACTATATAATACTACATTTGCACACAGGACAAAATTCAAATGTCACTTCTTAGTTGAAAACAGGAATTTGTGTTATTGTGATGACTGGATTGATCAGTGTTTTTATGTAACCAGAATGCATCCTTGTGATATCAGTGTGGTATTTCAGCAAATAAAAGACCAACTTCTATATAAAGCAAAGTATGATTGCATTTGAGAGCTGTCTGCCTCATTCTCAGAAGAAATACAAGGATATTCGGGTCAAAAGTGGGACTATACCATTACAGACACAACAAGAACTCACTGCAGTTGTGCTCATCAGAGTTATCTCCACAGTCATCATCTCCATCGCACTTCCAGCGCAGCGGGATACATCGATGATTGTCACAACGGAAATCTCCAAAAGGACTGCAAGTCATCTCCTCTGCAGTGTAGACAGTTTGCCAACAAAACAGCACACGTTAGCATAGTCTTCACCCAGGTACGTTATTATTGAAGGCTTTCAGAAAATCTGTGTGTTTGCACATTGGAGAAATATTTTAGGCACAGTTATGTTGAAATGACCTTCTCCAAACTTACCACAGCCTTGTTCATCACTGTTGTCTCTACAGTCATCATTCCCGTTGCACACTGCCCACAATGGTACACAACGGTAGTTGGTTCTACAGCTGAACTGTGTGTGATTGTCACATCGATAAGCAGGTCCCACTGAAAGAGGCAGTTGTCAAAATTAGTTGTGTTACTTAGCCATTAACTGTCCTCCTTGCTATTCTGCCTCTCCTAACCTTTTATAACTTGAAGTCAATTATTTCAACTAAAAAGAGCTATCTGCTAACTCCAGTGTTGCAAAAGAGAAAGCATTAAATGTATCTGATTTTACTATCTTTTCCAATCTATGCTGCTTGTATTCTGCATATGCTATAAGCCCATCAGAGGTTCAAATCACACTCATTGTGTTTTTCGCTAAACTATTTAGAGCTGGTAACACTGGCAATAGCCCCAAACATGGGAGCCAGAGGAGGCCGCTTGTCCTCGAATGGCAGAACTTGGTCACAAGTTCTTCAAGACAACCATTGGTTCAGAAAGACACGCTAGAGCATATAGGAAAATCCTAGCATCAAGAAAGTCAGAGTGAGATGCTGCCACTTTCTGATAATCTGACCAGCAAAAATAAGCTTTCTCCCCTTCAAAAATCAGTAAATAGTAAATTATCACAGTCTCTATGTTTTCTAACACTTTTTACTACACAAATGCAATTAGCTTGCAGAAAATACTCCTTTCCAATAAACTTTCAGTCTCAGGAAAATTAAGTAATGTGGTTCACTCTGCTTTCGGTGCACTCTAATGTAGGCATCTTACTACAGATGTGTGCTTACTGCATTCATGGAATGGCTCATCAGAGTTATCACCACAATCATCATCCACATCACACTTCCAGGACTGTGGGATGCAGCGGCCATTGTCACATTTAAATTGGCCTGGGGGACAGGTTCTACTGGCACAGTGAGCGCTATCTTCATCCGAGTTGTCACCACAGTCATCCTCTCTATCACACTGCCAGGCTTCTGGGATACATCGTTTATTGGCACACTGCCACTGATGAGTTTCACAGTGGTGATTAGCTGAAAGAATACAGATTAGTTGTTAGGCTACTAAAACTTACAGAAATGGTCTGCTGCTGTTCTATCAATTGAGCCCTTATGTTTACACCAACAGTTTAAAAAAAAAGCCAGAAAAAATTTAAAACATCACATATACTAGCCCATTTAAAGCAATTAAGGTACACATTTCTAACATCCCATGTCATGTTTTCCCCAGGCATCTTCAGACAAGTTCACTAAGGCTCTTTTCTAGGAGAAAGACATATACTACCTTCTCCTAAAGCAGAGGGAAGTAAACCCAGCATTCAACATGATTGAGGCAGGGTCTCCCACTCACTTCACAGAGGAGCTAAGTGGCATTTTGGCTCTGGCCATGCTATCAACTTAGGTGTGTATTGCCTGATGAGCCTGTTTCTCTATGAATGAACATGACAGAAAACACAGTAGAAGACTACACTAGTATCAGGTGCACAACCTACAAATGTATAGCCTCTATTCCCAAAGGACAAAGCACTGAAAGCTGGTATCAGCAGTGCTGGCAAACTGGGGTAGCTCTGAAAACAGGAATCAACACTTATCTCTACTTCCAGAATTTCTATGTCTCACCATACTCCACTCTAATATTTTCTTTTACATACACTGCCAAACTGTTCAGGAGAAAACAGTGTATTATAATTTCCATACATGCCCTAGACCAAAGGATTCTGTTCCCATGCACGAGATAATGAGTAAGAGGAATTACACAGACCTAAACTGATTCTTATTGTACCCAGTATGTTAAAATCAGTGCATTACACAGCTGCCACATTTCTTCTTTTTAAATTCCCCTGTGGCACACTTAAGATCTTAGCTATTTGAAACTCAGTTAAAATTGGCATTTCATTTAATTTTGTCATTGTTAGAAACACTTTGGAATGGAAGGCAATGAAACTATCAATTATATAACCACATTGCTTTCCCCTTTGCTTTATATTAACTAAGCCTGCAACTGCCAGAATAACATTATTTACAAAAAGGGAACTAAGGATATGCTTTTTTAAATTAGACATAAGTATGTGGAATAGCATAGGTTTTAAAGGAGATAACATTATTCCACAAGCATAATAATGCTACATTTTTGTAAGACTGCTGTCACATGAATTGGATTTTGTGCAATGCAGAGGGTGTAATAATTTTGTCCTATCTTTCAAAGTAGAATAGAAGGAAAATTAGCAGACCTGTTAGACTGACCTGGGCATTAGGAAGACAAAGATTCTTCAAAATCACCATGGCTTTACTCAGAGCAAAACAAAGTGAGTCCTGTTTCTAATATTTTATACCTCAGATGGTAAGTTACCTCAGTGCAAATCTGTCTCAAAGGTATAGAAACTGTTTATGTTCTGTTACCCTGCTTGCACTGAGGTGAATTGCTCCAGCAGGTGCAAGACTAGAAAATACTGCATCTGTCTACCTCACCTTTTCATCTTTGAAAAAGAGATAGTAAGTATGAAATTTATATGTTGATTACATGTTTTATACTGGCAAAACACTTTACTTTATCTGTTGTAACATACCACAAAGTACAGGATCTTCATCTGATCTGTCATGGCAATCTGGCTGGGTATTGCACAAGAAATGTGAACTTGTGCAGTTCCCATCATTACACTGGAACTGCCCCACAGGACAGTACCGGTGCGGACAGGTTGGGGGCTCATCGGAACCGTCTCGACAGTCCCTCTGTCCGTCACATTTCCACCAGATGGGAATACACCTACAAAGAGAAAACAGTGTATTCTGTGTTGAGGATATGGCTTTACAGATGTACAACCATCCTTTTACAGCACAAAAGGCTGTCATGTCTTAGTGTTATTTCTTGAAACATCCAAAACATCTTGAATTTTATGTCTTCTATTTCATATGTCAAATGCTAACAAAATATGCCAGAATACTGTCACCAGAAACAGATGATAAACACATGATATTGGTGGACCTCTAAAAGGAAGTTCACAGAAAATAATGATTTAATTTTTATGTTTATTTGTGGTAATCCTCTCTCATGTTTTTAGATCAATCTCCAACTGTCTTTTAAATGAGGTAACATTTCAATAATTCACCCAAACTTTGGCACAAGAATTTCACTAGGGATTATCATTATAACACTGCTTCAAAAGGCAATCCAATAAGCACACCTGCCTCACAGGCTCCAAAGTGATACATCGGTACAAGGGCTCTTATATCACCATTCGTCTCCCTCCACTGCTGTCTCAGTAAAAGGGGTTAGAAATGTACCCTCACATGAGCTAAATTACTTTTCCTGGGCCACTGGCAGACAGCATATATTTGGCAGAAACAGATATATTGTAAAAGATACTTTTTTAAAAGAGAATGTTCCAGGTTTGAGAATTCAACAAGAAACAGTTTCTGGAGGTGCATGTTTCTAATGACCCAAACTTTGCTACATTAGCCATGCCATATAACAGGAAGAAAAAAGTACTACTTAAGCAACCAGTCTAGAAGTACTTTTCCAAAATGGAAGCCTGTCTTCCTGTTTTTCCTGGTTTTCTCTTTGCAAGCATGTCACAAACTCATAGTGGGAGCAGAAGGAATCCCTAATTTCATGCCCTTTTGAACAAACTGAACTGTAAAATATATCCTTAAAAACACATGGAAAAAGCAATCAGGAGCAGTGGACTTACCTCTCAGTGTCTGCACAGAGAAACTGGGTGCTAGAGCACATTGGAAGGCAGTGGGCTGTATTGCCAAACTGTATGACCATGAAGTTATCAGGACATTCACAGGAAAACCCCTGACCACCAGCTTTTATTAGGCAAAGATGGGAACAACCACCATTATTGGTGCCACAAGGATTATTAACTGGTAAAACAGAAGAATAAATATTACCATACTTTGTAAATTCTAGAACACAAAGTTTTCAAGCTACAATAGATTCCTCTAACACTGGTTTGAAATCTTAAATGTAAGAGGTTGAAAACCAAAACCTAGATAAGTAGGCATTTCATGAGAGAAATACATGTGATTTCATATACCTGAAATGTATACTATTAAGCCATGATGTTTTAGAAGCTAATCTAAAATTATGCATTACCAGTCATTGCTTTTCAAAGAAAGGGCAATTCATAAATGTAAAGTAGATGCCTACATTTACTCTTTGCATTTTATTCCCCTCAGCAAAGGCAAAAGCTGAGTGCAGTCAGGACCCTTTTCAACTAGTCCCCACATAACAGCTGACCCTCTAAATGCGAATCTGTTTTCTCACCAAATGGTTGTCTGTATGGATGGTAAACATGGATGTCAAATGGTCTGTGTGTGGTATTCACAAGAACAGTCCTTTCTGATCCATCATATTTATTTCCTTTTTCAACTGTCCTTGTGTTCCAGTCAGTCCAATATATTGTGTCTTCAAAAATTGTTATTGCAAATGGATGAGGTAGAGTCCCATCATATACCGTGTGACGATGATGTCCATCCAGGTCAGAGTACCTCCACAAAGAAAAATTTGTGCAAAACATTCAGATAAATGCTTAAAATTCTTTTCATCTTTTCTCTTCACATATTATGTATGCTTATGGCACTTCCATTATTGGTGACCAGAGACATGCAATGTAGAATTGCAGCTTCATTATGCCCTAAAGACAGATCACCATCCTTAGCGAATTCATTTCAGTATATGTAGGAAAGTAAAAAGGCTATTTCAGGGAAATAAATGGAATAAAGTAACACCCACTGAAATGTATAGTCTTCCTACAGAAGCACATTTGCTAGACCAATGAAAATTTTGCACATTTATTGCCTTAACAGCAAGTTCCTTTTGTCACAAAAGAGACTAGCTTGCCTAGATGTTTCAGTCTGCTAATAATGGAACACTTAAGACAATAATAGGCTTCCCATATTCCTAAATTTTACATATCTTTCTGATTTAGAGCTTCCTCTGGTGAGCTATCTTTGGCAAGATTTTACATTTTTACTATCACCTTGCTATATGGGGAAATTATGAAATACAAGAGAGAAGAAACTTACATATAATTAATATACATTTTTAAAAAGACTTTTTTAACACTTTATCATAGAAAAGGCTGCCAGAAGAATTAATGTAGAGAAGAACAGAAATAAATACAAATATAAATTTAAATGTGCATGTAAATATGAATACAAATATGAACACTAACATAAATACAAATTATTGCTTTCAAAGAATTTCAGTATCATGTATTTCAAAATCATTGAAATAGAATACTATTACTCCTTTTTACTGCTATTTAGGTGGGAATTTTCTAGTACTAGAAGCAATATATAGATTTTTCTAGATTGACAAAAGAATCCCATTCGCCAACAGGAAATTCCATATCATACTTATGGACACTCAGACATCTTCCAAACGTATGTATACAATTGATCAGTACATAACTAGCTTAGTTACAGCTCAATTCTTACCTATAAGCAGAAACAAGAGAATCAAAAAATAGGTATTTTATAGTCAATCTTGCTTTGGTTCAGGTTGTATAACTAGATACAGAGAAGTTGCATATTTTAGTACAGAGTGTGAACCTTTTCACTGTAATTTTTGGACAATTTTCAGTGGAACCTAGAATGTGAATGTAGCAACTCGGTTACTGTGTCATCTAATGATCCAAATCATCTACTACTCCAGACATTTTGACTCCAGTTTCCTGTAAAGTCAGTGGGCAGAAATATGTATTATTTTTACAGCACCCATAAAATCTCCCACCACAATGTGACACAAGCAATTATTCAGTTGTTTTAATATTTTCTGTGTACATACTCAATATAATTTAGATGGGCATCTGTCCAGTAGAGCTTGTCATTGGTGTAATCTATGGTAAGTCCATTGGGCCACTCTAACTTTGTAGAGATGATCACAGTCTTCTCCTTGCCATCCATGCCTGCTCGTCCAATATAGGCTCGATCTGCCCAGTCTGTCCAGTAAATCTGTCTGTTCAAATGAATACTTATAGTTAGGATTGTTGAAGTAAATATTAGAAGCCATGCCTCAAATACAGTATTACCTGTCACATAACTAAAGCAGAGATTGAGGAAGAAGAAAGATAATATATTTCTTAGTATAACTACTACAGCAGACAATTGTGCAATCACAATTGCCTTATAAGAGTCAGCCCCAACATCTACCAAACCACACACACTTCTATCAACCTTTTTAGCCTTGCAGTGAGAACTTCCTAGTCCACATGAAACCAAATTCCACTTTGAATGGTATCTGACAGCCATGCATATACACCTACAACAGGCAAGCTACTGTTTTTCCTAAGCTGCAACTAAGTACTAACACCACAGAAATCTAAATGCAAGCAGCCAAAATTTACTTCAGATTTTCAGAATAGTGCAAGATTATTTGCAAAAGAAAGGAAAAGGACTCTTGAAACGTCATACCCATATTTTGGATGAACAACAATTGCTCTGGGATACTGAAAGCAGAAAGTATTGTTGGCATCCACACACCGATCCACCAGTTTTTTCCGGAATCTTCCATCAAGTTCAGAGACATAGAGACAATCTCGGTAGGCATCCACCCAGTACAATTTCCTGAAATATTTTAGAGTTAATTTATTTAACATTATTTAATTTTTTTCCTTTATGTTGCTTCAGAGCATCTTTAAATGTTTTTCTCCCAGAAGCAATGTATCCAGTGTAAAGGAACACATACTTCATTGACATCTCTTCTACACCATGCTCCAGGCTGTCCTTTTCACTCCTATTGTTCCTGTAACCACGTTCAGTGGTGCCAAATTCAAACTTGCAGGTGCCCAGTTGAGTAATAACATGCCATTTGCCTAAAAATTTCTAAACCCCTCTTCCCTTCCTGTCCTACCAACAATGGCCAGGAGCAGGAAAACAGACATGCAGTGCAATGGACTGTGACCAGGGCTGTAAGATACTGTAGAGAATCATGAACTGTTCCATGCTGCCACCTCTGCTCTCAACAAACAGGTTGAAAAGTCCTAAGTAGCTTGACACCCTAATTTAAACTTCACCTAGAATTTTCTAACACTTCTATTACTTTGCCTGAGAATCACACACAGCTGTAAGCAAAGAAATTATACAAGCAGTAGGGATGATTTTTTTTAAAAGTCTGCATCAAAACAAAGCATTAAATTCAATTAGAACTACAGCAGGATACTTTGAAATTCTCTGCACAGCTGGTCAGCTCCAGCACCCACAGTGTCATTCCAGAAAGAGCCTGACATACAACTTCGGCCTACACCACCCTAAGCAGTACCATTCCCACCAGGGAGGAGAAACTCTCCAACCTGCACCTCGCAGCATCCTCTAATCCTCTCCCTGCACTGAAAACAAGCAGAAAAATTCAACCATTGTACTGTCCTTCAGCCTGCCTGAAACACCTAAACAAGAACTGACTGAAGACATAACTAATGATAC
Organism: Machaerirhynchus nigripectus; assembly: GCA_013397975.1. Lineage (NCBI taxonomy): Eukaryota > Metazoa > Chordata > Aves > Passeriformes > Dicruridae > Machaerirhynchus > Machaerirhynchus nigripectus. The sequence goes on along the minus strand of VZRQ01009257.1, from coordinate 229,231 downwards.
CTGAAATAATCCAAAAGCTGTATTAGAAATTAAGCCATAGGCCTTTTTCAGCTAAAATTTGCCTTTTGCTTCCTCACCTCTCCATGAATCATAAATCATTTGGGGCTGCTGGCAACATTAATTATCATTAGGTTTAGAGACAAAGTGGTTTAAAAATAAAAACTTTCATATGGACATATTAATATAAACACTCTCATATAAGTTCCAAAAGTGACTTTTTGAACAATTCTTCTTGGTTTACAGTTTGATCCATGTTATTTAAACTTCTCATACTGCACTTGGAAAGTAAGAGCAAGACCACTGTCAGAGTGGCTACCACATAAGAACAGAAGTTCTGTGGCAGTAAATCAGACTACTTTTTGAAACACAGCAGGCAATTAAAAATTTACCATAATGAGATGTGTTTTCCAATTACCTCACTCATATGCTGGCCTCCTGGCAGAAAATTATGTGGATCATGTTGTTTGAGTGTGTCAGGTGCATTTTTCAAGAGCAAAAGACACATGCTCTTCACACTGGTACAGGAGCTAAATTTCATTAAGGCTTACTATTACTTCCTTCACTGGAATCTAGTCACCTGTTACAATATTTTGTTTATGCAGAGTGAAGCCTGCATCGCAATCCCAACAACTGCTAGCAAATGATTGATTGATGAGAGAGCAAGTCTGACATAACCTCAGTATACTACATATGAGAGTAATGAGAGTAATGAGTATACTACACATGAGAGTAATTAAAGACCAGTGTTATGTATTAGATGCTGATAAATAGTTTCAGAGCAGTTGTATAATACTGCATCCACAATCCAAACTTTCTCAGTACTCATCAGGAATTTCATATGAAGTGGGGAAAAACCCCTCAGATAAACTCCTTCACCCATCATTTCTTCAGTAGCCCAGAAAAACAAAAAATGTATTTTCTTACCTGCCAACCCAGTCAACAGCGATACCTTCCCCGTTGGGCACATCATCACTTATCACTGCCTCCTTATTTGTTCCATTTAGGAACATTCGTTCAATGACATTCCTCCCCACATCAATCCAGTACAACCTCTTTTCCACCCTGTCAAAGTCCAGTGCCACCACATTTCTCAGTCCTTGCAAAATGAGAGAGTAAGACTGGCCATCTGCTGTGAGATTTCTCAGATAGTAACGGTTGCTAAAAATAAGGTATGGGGAGATATTACTATTTTGCCGGCAACTTTTTCCATCAGGCTCCCGGATATAGCCTGGGGCACACTTACAGATGTAGGAGCCAGCTGTGTTCTCACAAATCTGGCTACATACTGATGGAGTTTCATTGCACTCATCAATATCATCACAAGTCCGTTTATCAGACATAAGTTTGTATCCGGGATGACAAGAACAGTAGAAGCTTGTCTGTGTGTCTGTACAGTCATGATCACATCCACTGATTGAAGGGTCACTGCATTCATTTACACCTGGGGAAGGAAATGAGTCCTAATCAAGGAACCAGCTAGCAGAGTAATAGTGCAGTCACTTTCCAATGCACTTTCTCTCTCTCCCCGCTACCCCCTGAAAATGCTGAATGTAGATATGGGCTGCTGTAATAAAGGAAAAAAGAAAACAATCAAATCTAAACTAAAATTATTCTACCTCCTCTGAAGTCTGACACAAAACACCCTAAGTACAAAGTATGGACTATGGCATGTTTTGGAAACACAAGGGCAATACATAACAATGCATGAAACATATTTTGTTTATATCATTAGATCATTGTCACAGTCAGTTAAAACAGCATATAATAAGTATGACTTAATTAAAGCAAAAAAATTAAAAATATACATTTCTTATCATTTTAATTTCTGAGAAACAGCTATGTAATAGATACGACTGGAATTAAGGAAGTGTCTTAAGAGTTTATTTTTTCAAAGGTGCCTAAGCTTTTTAAATTAGACGGTACAAATAAAACTATACATACCACATCCTTTTTCATCACTGTTATCTAAGCAATCATCCAACCGATTGCAGACTTTAACCAGCTCAATGCAGTTTCCATTGTCACATTTAAAATGATGGGGAGAGCAGGTCGCTTCTGGTGTACTACAGAGATGTTCCAGCTCATCAGATTCATCACCACAGTCATTATCCCCATCACAGATGTAGGCTTTGGAAATGCAGCGCCCATTCTGACAAGTAAACTGGTGCTGTTGACACGGTTCATAGATGCATCCTCTTTCATCACTGCTGTCACCACAGTCATTCCGCCTATCACACCTGAAGAAGAATGAACACTATCATCAAATATAAGAAGGCAATCACTGTTTCCAGGGCAGATGGATACACTCTCCCAATTTCCAAAGAAGGTCAATATTTTTGGCTCCAATAGAAGAGACTTTCAGAAACTGGGGCCATATTATATAGTCTGATCCTGTGAGTCCTGCTAATATTCCCCGTGTGCATTACAGGCTGGACAGAATCATCCCAGGAGAGGTTACCAGCAACAAGAAGAATGATTAAATGCTAATGGTGAGCAATTGGGATATTAACAGAGAAAATTCTAGAGCATTTTCGAGTCAAAGCGAATGAACAAATGCAGAGCAGATAAATAGTTTCATTACAACACGTAGATCTAATTAAAACTAAATGGTGAGGAAAAAAAGGTTGAATTAGCCCCTTCACAATAAGCAATTTTGAGAATTTCTACAGCTGCTTCGGTAGTTACAAACCTGTATGTGTTACGGATGCACAAGCCATTACTACAGGTAAACTCATTTTCTGTGCAAGATCTTCGTGTGCAGTTCTGGTGTTCATCAAGAGCATCACTGCAGTCAGCATCACCATCGCAGACCCATGCCCGAGGAATGCACCTCCTGAGTGGGGGTCGATTGTTGGCACACGTGAACTCTGCTGCTGTGCAGTTGCGGTTTGCTGAAGGAAAAGCACGTTCACTAACCAAGTTATACTCTGTGTATGTGACACCCTCCTCCACCACACACACCAACAGCCTGGATATCCACCCATAATCCACAACAGAGCCACGCCCTGCTGCACATGCAGAGATAGATACCACTGTACCTTCTCATGTGCAAAACTGCACATTACTCTTCATGGGGGCTGACTGGGAGCCAAAGCATTCCTTACACAATGCTGACAAGTGCAGAAATCTGCATCTCACTGGATTCTCAATATAAGCTTTTTCAGCCAGAATTTCTGGGAGCTGAACACTCTCTATTTCCTGTTTTGTTCAAGGTATTCTGTGCTCCAGGGAGCAAACAGAGGCAGCACCATTATAGTTAGTAAGGGCAAGGACTACAAGTGTAACCAGCTGTTCCTAAAAGAATCAAGAAGCAGGACTAGGTTTGGTGAAACTCCTTCCTTTTGTTCACCCTCTGAACATATATGCTTATTTTGTTCAGATATTAAGCCACAAACGTGGTTATTAATAGGCTACATGTTGATGCAGTGCATGATCACCAGGGAGTATCTCCACTGAAGCTGCTCTAGCTGCCCAGATCATAAACACAACCCAGGTTAATAATATCTCCATTTCAACTCAATAATTTAAAGAAGAGTAATTGCAAAATTAGAACAATGTTTTGTTGGGTTTTTTAACCAATAAAATATTCAGTTTTGATTCAATATCATGAAAATGAAGGTACAGGAGGATTGTACCTCATGCTTAATGTGCGCCTTTATGGGGTAGAAAAATTGACGTGGGTGAGAGTTTGGGGGTTACTTGTTTTCTAAAAAATACTCACAGGACAAACAAAGTGCAGTATCTACTTGCATTAACCACCTACCACAATTATGTCTTTGATCCTCATCACTCATATCCCCACAGTCATTATCACCATCACAGATCCATGTTGCTGGGATACATCTGCCATCATCACATCTGAACTGGTCACTCGAACAAGTCCGCATTTGGGGCACTTGAAAATGAACACAATCACTTTGCTTGTTAAACTAACCTGCACTGCCATGAAATCTACTGAGGACTGTATATCAGGGAGAAGCTTACGAGAGTGAAATGTAATATCGAAGCTTAAGTGTAAAATAGTTAACATATAAGCTGCAAAACATTTTCTTAGGCTAAAGGTGTAACTCCAATAATGTGCAAAGTGAGCTACCAGCCCTGCTGAAACCATAGAAGAATCTTGCCTCGTGTTATTCTTACTTTTACAGTGAGAATAATAACTATGTTATGCTCCAATTGTCAGTGACTTCAGTTAGCTCCTTCTCTTCTTCCCCGGAGATCACTGTCCTTCTTTTCACTTCCTACCCTACTTCTCTGCTTATTCCCATCAGTTTCTACTGTACATACAGCATTTGTTTACTGTAATACTATGATATCCACATACTGTGTCAACACTGTTCCCTTCTGCATCCCACATTCCCTTTTTCCCCAAATGTAGTACTGCATGCACACTTTCTGTAGAGCATGACATCTGCTTTTACATCCAAAACAATATCAAAATACTTGCTATTTTTTGCCATTTGATTCACTACCATCATAGTCTTATAGACATAGGAGGTTATACATCAAGAGCAATCCCATTACAAGCAATCAGTTGCTGCAGTTAAAGCCTTCATATTACATATGCAGCTTTAAAGTATTTAAGACTCAAATTACTCAGTGACTCAGATTAGAGACACTGAATAAAACCCAGAAGATACTTATTTTCCACCTAGTCTGGATTTAAGCTTCTGCCTACAAGACAAACTACTGATTTTCCACAACCCACCATGTTGTATCTTCTGAGTGCAGACTTACCACAAGAGGCAGGTTCATCAGAGCCATCAGCACAGTCTATTCCTTGATCACAGTACCAATGAGCAGGAATACAACGTCCCGATGTACAACGGAACTCACTATTTGTGCAAGTCAGAGAGACTGGAAGAAAAAACCTATGTATGACTTCTTTTTTTTCTGCTACCTTTCCAACTTGTTTTAAGTTGCTTTTGAGTCCATGTTACGCAAAATATATTACAGTCACCAAAAAAGAAAGAGAAAAAATTATGCTAGGAAGGATGTCTTTTCTCAGCCTCTCTGGAAAGAGTTCATTGTACAAAGTAGCTTGATAGTTGTGTGCAAACAAATGGGCCTAATTTTCTCCCAGGGCATATGTATCAGCTACTAAGTAGACAGAATTTGCTCTGGAAATAGGATTGCATGCAGCAACTGTACATATGTTCTACATTTATATTTGAGATTTGTGCACAGGAAAATGACCACAGTCCAATACATGACCACAGTTATTTCTCCAGTGCCCAAATCAGGCATAGCATACTCGGTGCTTTACAGGAAATCAAAATGTGCCCTAAGGAAGTAATATCTCATGGTAGATAGTTTTCCTCCTACCAATTTTTCTTCATTTGCTGGTAGGAGTCTTTTCTTAATGGCAGTGAAGAAGAAACCATAACACTGAATAGTTCCAGCATGCTGCAAGTACTCTCTGCACTTCAGGCAAGCCCCTTGATCCTGGCATGTATAGTGGGTTTTGACAATTTCTTCAGTAGTTACCGATACTTTGCTGTACCCTCTGATGGTTTCAAAATACCAGAAGGATTCAGTCTGGCCTTTTAACTTGCTCCTCCCTGTGCCTTTAATGATGGAAATCAAAGACAGTTAACTATTGCTCACTAATGTCTTGGGGTTTCTTTCATCTCTCATTCTCTTTTTCTCTCCCTCTTCCTTGCCCTTCACCACTTCTCAATTTAAGTAATTCAGCAGGGACATAAACAGTAGAAGGGACAAAGCACACCTTTCACAAGCAGAACAAGGCTCACTATAGCCATGTATTCTTGATACATTGGGGTCCATAGATGCCACATTCTGGCTACAAAAATGGAACTTTTATTTTAGAAAAACTGTGGCATAGTTGGTTCAAGGACCTTTAGGAAAAACAGTGAAAGCAAAAATAATTGACTCAGGCAATACTAAAACCAAATCACCATCTGAAAACATCCATTATGTTTTTTAAACTGATCCATAATATTTTATATGGGAAAAGTACTACCTAACTTCTACCTAATAAAAATGTCCTAGAAAAGTTAATCTGGTTTGTAATCAAGGCTGATTGAAAACCAGGCACTTCAATACCCTAACTGGAAGCTACAATGAACAACGAATCATATGCTAAAGCATACATAACATAACATGAAAGAGCTAAAATAAATTTGAGACCATATACAATTCCATTTAGTTAGAAGGAAAAACGTTCTAATGTTAAAGTTACGGAAAAAGACAGCTCTCTATAATATTTAAGTGCCAAACACCTTGTAAAACTATAAGAAATATAGACCAGAATAAGGAAAAGGAACAATCCTCAAATGCTCTATTAAAATGCTGCAAAAATTTATCATCCTTTTATTAGATAAAAGAATTATTTAGATAATTAAGAGCTAATAGTACAATGCATATGTAACTTCAGTATTACAAAAGTAGATATTCTGAGAACAGTTGGAGTTATATTAAAAGTAAAGAGCAGTGGAACAAATTGCAGAAGTATCAGAGAAGTAACAAAGGCCCTATTAACTTACCACAGTGAGTAGGACTCTCATCACTCATATCTCCACAGTCGTTATCACCATCACACAAATACGTTCGAGGAATGCAAATATTTGTGCTTTGACATTTTGTAAAACCAGACTGGCATGTACGCTCCGCTTTAAGGAGGGAGAAAAAGCAAAAGTGCTTTAGAGCTATTTGATACGTAACATTGCTGAAAAGACTCCCATGTCACTCACTTGCTAAAGTGATTCACTCATACTGCTCAAGTTGAATCATTGCTTTTATTGACACAAGTCCTGACAAAAACATGATCAAAAAACCCACATGCCAATACCTGAGGATGAGGGAATGAAAACTGACACGTATTCACACTGAAATGCCTGCATTTGCAACCAGCTGGTATGATATGATCATCAGACCAAATACAAATGACTAATAGACAAGGAATTTCAAATAGTCAGATTTCTTTGAGAATAAAAAAAAATAATATGTTTTAAACAGTATGTTTAAAAAAAAATTGAGAGGGCACACAAAATGAAAAAAAACCTGGACAAAATTTCATCAATTTCTTAAACTCCAATATAAATTTTCACTGTAGATTTTAATCTTAGTGCATAGACGTTATTATTTTCATGAACTGCAGACACAGTCAATATTGAACTAATCACAGTTTACATCTTAAAGAAAACAAACATAACTGATAATTTTATAAGGCATATGATATTAAACTGTGACATTATGGGATCACAGTGTAGACCCCTGATGATTAAATCTAGTATAATTAATATAGCATGATTCAAAGTGAAAAGCCATTGCCAAATTCCAGGCTAATCCTGCAAAAATATAAACTCTGCATCCAATTTATCTGAAATAATCTTTTTGAAATCCATGGGTTTACTCATAAGAATTAACATTACATACTGCATGAGATTTGTTGCAGACTACTTAAAGCAACATTATGTAATACCTTAGGATGTTCCAGAATATGATTAAGCAATTCTATTTGCTTCAAATAACACTAAACAGCACCTACAATGTAAATTAAAAAAACTTTTGTCCTTTTTGCTGATTTTGCCACATCTCTTCACACAAAACCACATTTCCGTCTTCATTTGTCTAGAGAGTCAGACTCAAATAGGCACTAAGGTACTAAGGCTCAACTTACGACAATTCCTCTCATCTGATGTGCCATTATCGTAACAGTTGTTTACTCCATTGCAGACATACTGAAGGGCTATACACCTTCCATTATTGCAAGTGAATTCTGTGTGGGAGTCACAGGTTCGGAACAAGCAGCCAAGCTCGTCACTGTTATCTCCGCAGTCATTGTAGTGATCGCAGCGGTAATGGTAGGGCACGCATCGCCCATTGCCACAGGTGAAAGCTGTAGGCTGACAAGTATGGAAAGCTGCAGAAAATTAAAAGGAAAAAAAATGTGGATAAAATAGAATCGAAGTTCTCTGACAAAGTAACAAGTAAAATCACAATATTTTTACCTGCCAGGGCAAACACAGCTGCAAAACGGACTGCATGAAAAGTAAAATACACATTTGAATTAAAAAATTAGAGATTGGCTATACATGACAAAAACTCAATACTATAGTGCTTCTGGATTCTAAAGCAAACCACTAGTGATTCAGACCTCAAATCTGTGAGCAAGCAAGGGATCATTTCCAAGCTACAGCCATAAGATCCATAATCATAAAGCCATAAAAGCGACAGAGAATACAGAACAAGCAAGACAGTACACTTTCTAAAACAGTTATTTTAAGTGCTTACCACACACACTTTCCAACTCATCACTGCCATCACCACAGTCATTGTCATTGTCACATTTCCACCGCTCGGAGATACAGTGCCCATTAAGGCATGTGAAGAAACCAGGATCACACCTGGTACCATTATCCACAATACAGTGCTTGTTGTTATTGGCTAAATACCAGCGTCCTTCTGAGGGGCACTGACATTCTGCACCAGCTGGACCTAAATTTATGTTTGACAGTTTAAAAAAATAAAAAAGGACACCACAGAAAGGAAACAAACTTAATATTGATGTTTTATATAGTGTTCCATGAAAGTGTTCATAGTTGTAACACTGGAAAAGGCAAAGAAATATTCATAATTCCTGCATGATTTATTTAGACGGTAGTATGGTGACTTAGCCAGACTTTTATCTCAGTTAAGCATATGCAAACCCATTAAAACCCACAAAAATTATTTCAGAGTTCCTTAGAGGAACTGAGTTCAGAATTTGGAGTATCTTAGTACTTGTTTGTTGTCCAAGCAGCTTTTTAGTGGCAGCAAGGTGGCATGTGATGCTTTCAAATGTCATGCTATACCCACTGAGACCTTATTCCTCAAAATCAAAACAGGTGTTCAAAACTTCTTTCAATTGACAAACTGCTCTTCTCAAAATTAATGAGAAGTTGGAGTTGTTTCAGGCCAGACAGATTTTAATGGTATTTAAGATGCTACAAATGAGAACAGGCACTGAATGAGTTTTCTAAAGTCAAGGATCATAACTTCCAAAAATCTGTAACACATGAAACAGTTCTGTAACACTTATGTAATAAAGAAATAGCAATTATAAAGATTATTAAAATATGCTGTAGGAAACATCTGATACAGTAAGAGTATATACTCCTAAGGTAAGCATATCCTGCAGCATTCACTTCATGTCTCATCCAAGAAAGGTTTAAACCCCAGAAAACAATGCTTTGGTTTAAGTTACAGAAACGCGTAATGTTTATTTGTGAGGATTCTCAGACACAACCCCTAGGTGTGTTGGTGAAATACCATGATCTTAAATGGCAATCATTTTGATTGCATTTATAAATAAAATAGATATTAAAAATTTGGGAACACGAAGAAATATTTCAGCTATCCCCATGTGGCTAGAATTGTTACAGTCTAAACTCTAATACAGGCAACAGTAATAGCTTACAGTCATCAAGCATAACAGCTTACCTGGTGCACAGATGTGACTGCAGCCACCATTGAACTGGTTGCAAGGGTTGATACACTGCTGCTGCTTACTTTTTGCCCAGACATGAATATCCATTGGTCTTTGTGGAAGATTCATGATCATTACAATTTGATCTGAACCATCATACTTATTAGCTCTGTAAATGCTTCGGGTGTTCCAGTCTGTCCAATATATGTGCTGATCAAACAGTGTCATTGCAAATGGATGCAGAGCAGTGCTAACAATTACTTCACGATTTGTACCAGTGAGAGTGCATCTCTCAATCTTCTGCCTACAATAACAAAGAAATTATTACATCTTAAAAGAAAGAAGCCTTTTAACTTACGTATCAAACCATGCCCTAATTAGTCTGGCAACCGACATCCAGTATTTCAGCAGTGTTTACCGATATCTAGGATGCTGCTATGCTTCCCCACCTCCATTAACTAGAGTTTGAAAAAGAGAAGTGCATGTTTCATTTGACATCCTGAATTCCTCTTAAAATAAACATCCCATGACAAGTGCCTTGCCCTCCTGCATGCAGGTAAATCCTGAAAACCACCTTCTTCCCAAAAGATTCCATAGAGGCACAGGCCATGGGATTTATTACATTACAGACAACACCCTTCCAGTACAGCAAAGAAGTCTGAAAAAGAACTTCTATGCTGATGGAACCAGAAGGGAAAGGTCTGATTGTCGCAGTGGTTTCTCCAAGACCATGGGTGAATTTGAACGTTTAGAAAACTGAACTATTTTTTAAAACTTTCCTGCTGACGGAAGAAATTTTGTGGCATAAATTCAAGGGTAGAGCTCTGTCTGGTAGGCAACAGCAAGAATATCAGACCAAATTTCACAGTTGACAGGCATTAACCATGAGCAATGAATAGTGTAAAATGTGTACTGGGATTATATTTTTTAGACAAGACACTTATGAAAGTCCTGAATTGCATGTAAGATAAACAAACTGACAGTGGGTACAAGTGCATAGAGAATGAAATCTACACTATGACATAATGTAACTTCTTATTGCAGAGTAGTTTCAAACCAATATTAAAACTTGACATTTCATTGCTATTAAGTAACTCGTAACATCCTATAATGCCAAGTACCAAATTCAACTGAAATGCTGAAAACCAGTTTAGAAATTAGGAAAAATAAATAATAGAACTATTAAAATATTAACCAAATGTAAACAAACAAGTGTGTTATCAATACATACAGATTTGCATCAGCCCAGTACAGCTGCTGTTCTTCATAGTCCAGAGTAAGTCCATTTGGCCATACCAAATTTGTGCTCACAATAGGTGTTCTGAAGTTTCCTCCAAGTGTAGCTCGTTCAATCTTTGCATTTGAACTCCAGTCAGTCCAGTACATATACCTGTGAAAAACATGATTACATTTTCATAAAACATAACTCACAAAGCTCTTATTTGCTTTTGGTGGTATTTCCACTCTGGTGTCCCTCACTGAAGTGTGCAGTCCAAAACTACGGGAAAAGATCTTCCTCTATTTGGCTCACACTGGCAAGGGAATCTTCTAGAGGGATCACTGAGGTCCACTGGAGTGAACTTCAGAAAACTTTTTCCAGCTCTTATGTGAATCCGGTAAAGTCAATTAATCACTTTCTTATCTTCCTTAATTATAACACAGTATAACTAGCAATGAAATTAAAAGCACAATATAATACTGTAATGCCCCCAATCCTCTCAGGAAGTGTTTTGATACTGAAACAAGAATTCTTCTGAAGCATTCAAGGAATACAACAGAAAAAGGGTTAGGGTTACAGAAGCATCTGGCAGTCTCTGTCAAAGTCTAAACTGTAGTTTCACCTGCAGCCAAAACAAGTGCAACACATACCCTCTGCAGGGATCTAATACAATGGCTCTCGGCCGTGGCACCCGGGCAATCACTGTGCGGTTTGATCCATCCACAGCCATTGAGCTGATGGTCTGATTGAGGTAGTCACTGTAGTAAACTCTGTTGTTGATCCAGTCAAAGGCTATGCCATCTGGAGTCCCCAGGTCTTAGACACATGCAAGCAAACACACACAAGCTCAGCACGGTTTCCTGAGATACTGCAACTACTTCATCTATTATAATTTGGCTACATCAAAGAGTTCTTTGAAATGCCATTGGTACCAGTGCAAATCTGTCCATTTAAGAACCTGGAGTAGTAATACTTGGGACTCAGGCAGTCCTGGGTATACAATAATGTTACAAAGACCTTTTCCTCACATAGACTTCAGTTCTGGTTTCTATTCTTCAAGTAGCAGGAATCCTCCCTCACTCCATAATATTAATTTATTACCTATAATTTTAATTTATCATGTGTCATTTTATATACATAATAATATCTATCCAGTTTTGTATTTCCATTTCATTGTGATCAAGATGAAATAAGAATCTCAGAAAAGGAAAAAATGAGGAAGCAAAAGGAGCATTTTAACTAAGTGGTTGATCTTGACCTTTAGCATAAAATTCCCTGTTGAGCTAGTGCTAGGTGCTGCAGTCTGTTTTTTTTAATATCTGATTACTTTGTACAATATTTCAGTGCACTTACCAGATGCAACTACAGTTGGAGAGCCAGTTCCTGAGTAAATACTAACATAACTGATTCTTCCGGTTCCTGAAGGGTAACTTTGTGTAAAATATATTCGGTTGTTTATGCTGTCAAAATCCAGAGCCACAGCAGTTCTTAACACATTGACTGTGCGGAAGGGAGGACTGTGATTTTCAGGATCTAGGTGAATACTTCTGAGGGCATTCTCAAGAGCAAAAATTAGGTAATCATCTGTTGAAATGGAACATCTCTTGCCATCACCGCCTAGTGTTCCAAAGGCACAACCACATTTTGGTGTCTGAATGTCAGGGAGGGCAAAACAGAGGTGAGAACAACCTCCATTGTTGTCCAAACAAGGATTGTTGTTGACATCAAGGGGTGAACGTGACTGGAAATTACTGTTGTAAATTGTAACATCCCGTAGCCAATTGATGTTATCTCTTATTACCGTTGGCTGATCAGTATTGCCTGGCTGCTTGCTGGCTTGGAAGACTTTTTTCAGGTTTCGATCCACCCAGATCATGGAATCGCCAAAGACAGTGATACCATATGGAGTTGGATAGCGACTGCCGTAACGTACAATTTCAACATCACCACCATCAGGCTGAATTCTTGCAATCATATCTAAGGAATCATCCACCCAGTAAACATAGCCGTTGCTGTGATCTATGGCCAACCCACGAGGTGTGACAATGCCCTCAGACACAAGAACTGTTCGGTTGGTGCAGTCAAGAAACGCACGTTCGATCTTTGGATTTTGCCCATAATCTGCCCAGAAGAGATATCTGTTTTTTGGGTCAACTACTATGTGCCTTGGCATATCTATGGTAGTTTTCAGAAGCACACGGCGATAAGTTGTGTTTAAACGCAAAACTTCTATAAAAGTCTCTGTCAGGAATGCATTTGTAAAATAAAGATTTCCTGTATACAAAAAAAACCCAAAACAAATCAAATTAAAAAGGCAAAAGAGAAATTTAATATTAGCATCAATACCCGAGAAACACAAGCTGCTAAAATACCAAACCACAAAATGAATAGCCATCATAAATATGTTAGTAGTTGGAAGCATAAGGTACTTGCCTACAATCTGATGAATTAGAAAGAACGACAGCCAAACTGACAGAAGTCAATTAATTTCTAAATCCTCATGGATTGCCATGGGTATCAGTAGTATAGTTGCCTTTTAAAACACTCAACTATGAAATCCATGTTAAGGCACAGGACTGTTTACAGTAACTAAATTAAGTGTTTACAACAGATGATTATCCTAAAACTCATCCCAACAAGCCTATCTATCAACTGAAGAATTTTTGAAAAACATATATACAATACACACATATATATATAAAACTAAAGTATTCATGGCAATTTTTGATTAATACTTTCTGAAGAGTTAATATTTCAATTAATCTCTCGTATGTTTAAATAGGAACAGGCGTGCACATGTGGAAATTCAAAGTTCAAAGATAAAGTATTTCTTCTGCTTTTTTTACTTTTCATTATAACTTATACTATTTGTACACAGAAATCTGAGGGTAGATGAAAAGTCCTTTTTTATTTACAGTGTCATAAAACAGGTTTTGCGCATTCATCTCTGGTACATGTTTTCACAATGGTAGTACACAGCTACTTACAAATGTACAGACAAGAAGAGAGGCCTAAGACAAATATTAAAGCATCAGGAGAGAAAAGGCTCTATACATCCACTCTGATAAACTTACATCTTTACACATATATAAACGTAAGAGCCATTCATTACTTCCTCTTATTTTAAAATCAGTCCATTAAACCATAAGTTAGAACCATGGTACTTCCATTCAAAATAGTTCCATTAGAATTTGTTTATGTTAGCCTAAAAATTTTATAATATGTAAAGAATAACATTCTCCTAAATTCAGCTGTTCTTACCTGCTACCCAGTCAATTGCAATGCCACGGATCCCATTTCGTCCTATTCCATTTGTAACAACATTTCTAAAATAAGAACCATCAGGTTTAATCTTACGTATTGCGTTCTGAGAAGAAACTGTGCTACTGAAGTCACACCAGTAAATGAAACCAGAAGGCATGTGAACATCCACATGAAGTGCATTTCGTCCTGAAATATTTTGAAAAGTATGAATTAATGATTTTTATATAAACCAGCTTCTTTCAAACATGTGCTATGCCAGAAAGGAATGCCAAAATACTAGGCAGGACAAGATTTTTTCCTATTATAATATTCACATACCTCTTCCTGCTAGTGGTACCATGGCTTCAGAGTGATCTGACGTCTCTAAACTAAATCCTTTAATTGCAGAGAGCATAGAAACAACTACAAATGAACTGTATGGGGAACAGGTTCTGTTATCAGGATTTAGCTGAAAGCCAGTAGCACAGGCACAGGAGAATAATCCACCAGGTACAGGCAGGCAAAGCTGCTGGCAAACTCCAATATTATTACTGCAGCCATTTGAGGAACCGGCAGAATCTGAAAAATACATATATGGCAAAACAAAAATCTCAACTGTATCATCACAAACATCCATGGATATATACCCAAATTCATACACTTGTATAGTCTTAACAATCAGCTGACAAAAATAAAGATCCTAATCATTATACATTTTAGCACAGATGTGTTAGCAATGGGTAAGATCAATGGGGCCAAGAACCAGATAAAACAAATTTGAAGCTAAAGTAACACGATTTCTTAGTCAACACGACTTTAGTAAAACTACATGAGCCAAAAGATGCCTTAATTAGATGGTGGAGCATCTCTTTACCAAAACCAGGCAAAATGTTTCTGACACTTTTCCTGAAAGTCAAATCAAAGCATTTCCTTTGAAAGAGCGTGCATTCTGTTTCTAAGGAAAGTTCGAGTTTTTACAAGTTGAATATCCTGAAACACCTCTCTAGAAAATACTCACTGTCTCTGTAATACACACGTAGGCTCTTCAGTCTCGGGACATTATCTCTCAGTACTACTTTGTTTGCGCCGGTGGCCTTGTCAACTCGTTCAATTACTTCATAATCTCGATCAGTATAGTACAGAAATGTACCGTACACAGCAACTCCCCAGGGATGAGAAAGATGAACCACCAGAGTCACACGATTTGTACCATCCACATTGCCTCTCTCAATCTAAGAAATCAGTTTAAAGATTAAGATTACATTTCTTATAATAAGAGTTCAATGTTGTAAAATCAAACTAAAATGCAACGCGTGCTAGTAAAATCTCTTCTGTGCATGAAATCTTTATGTACAAGGTAGGAAGGAAAGAGCAGGCAGTACATGATTTCTGATCTTATGCTTTTGATGGTATTTAATAACAACAGCTATCCAGATTTTGCTTGGTCCAGTAACTCCCAATTACAAGAGAAAACTGAAGTAACTGAATCACTCATGTGAACCACAGAAGCAGAGACAGGTAAAGAGGTAATTATTAAAAAAATGTCTCCTACCATTCCTGTGCTTGTGACAGCCCAGTACAACTTTTGTTCCTTAATGTCAGTGGTAAGGAACTCTACATGGTCCAGGCTGCCAGTGAAGAGGGTTTGTATGCCTGAGCCATCCATGTTTGCACTGGCAATCTTTGCTGGGACTCCACTGTCAGTTCCCTGGTCTGTCCAGTACAACTTCCTGTAACAGACATCAGATCTGTTAGCAAAACTGGCAAGAGAAATCAGTGGACCAGAGTCACTTGAGCATATGCTTAAAACCAATTCTTTTGTCAGTGAAATACTTCAGCACATGCTGAACAGAATTCATGTTGAATCAAACCACAATGAAAAAGAGCTTATTTGAAAAAGAGAAAAATGCTGATTCTCTTGACAAAGAGAAACACCTGCTTCTCTTGAAAGAGAGGAATGCCTCTTAAATAATTTTTAGAAACCCACAACGTCTCCTATATCGTCCCACAATACCATCACCAGGTAAACACACTAGAGTATTATGACCATAACAAAAAAGGAGGAGAATAATAATTCTGTTTCACAGATGGCTGCAATATTTCAGAGTGAGTGTGGTTTCAATTTTCAATTAAAACTACAAAGTCAGAAAAAATCTATATGAAACAGAAAAAAGGCAAATTGCTGTTTTTAGGAGCAAGCAGCAAAATTATATTTAGTTCTTCTTTTTATCATGTGACATTTTTCCTATGTAATATGTCTTTCTACTACAGATAGGCTCAAGTTAGACATCACAAGATATTTAACAGAAAGACTCTGGAGTTCTCTTTATTCTGGGTTTCCATTTTTCAGGGATTTTTTCATAATCATAATATTCTGAGATTCTTTTTGATTAAAAATTTATACAAGCATACAGTAAATTAGGAAGAATGAACATTCATACAATAATTTAGGAAGCTATGCAATTATTTTTTACAGCTTAAAAAGAGGAAATAAATTCTGCACAAATATGAAACAAACAAAATCATGTCAAATCCAGGATGAAATCTGAAAACCCTGAAAATTAAGAAAAATATGGAGAATACACTCATGAGCAAATACAACAGCAGTTTTGGAAATTTACCCTCTTGCTGGATCAACTGCCAAACCAATCGGTGTGCCAGCTCCCAGAGAGGTGCCATCATTGGTAATCAGTGTTTTCCTGTACATTATGTCACCATGCAGCTTCAGGACCTATGCAAACATTTAAGTGATCAGAGCATGTAATGTAGAACTTATGGTACATTTTCAAATTACAGGAATAAAGCCTAAATCATCAGGCAGTTGAAATTGCAGAAGACTTTCTCAAATACCACAAAGAAAAAGCACATTGTTCAGTACTCCAACCATCTCCCTTCTCTAACATGCACCCCTTGAAGCAGCTGCTTGCAGCTCAGAACCTGCCTACAAGGAAGGATCCTAGCTATAAAAATAGTTAATCTCTCCGTTTCTGTAATATCTTCAAGGCGTGAATGTGTTGATGAAATTCAGATTTAGGAAGGATCCCATTTCATTTGCTCAAATTAGCTGCCTTTTAATTTAATAGTAGGCATTTAAATTTTGGAACAAGAACAGTAATGACTAGGCATATTCTCCGTCATCACTATTATATTACTAATCCTCCATTTCCCTACACTGAACAACAATTTTATCCTTCACATACCATGAGACTGCTTGTCTCCAGAAAGCTAAATAATATATTATCAAAGCATTTGGGAATGGATCTTACTGCATTCCATGGCAACGTTCCTTTACTATCACAGGCACTGCATTGGGGTCATTGATTTGAAGTAAGGATAGTAACAATAGCAACTCTAGTCATCAGAGATGTTGTGTGTTAAATACTGGAAGCCAAATGTGTTTTAGGGGGAAAAAAAAAAGAAAGATTTATACAAAAATAAGGTTTGCAGAATAAACTGCTTTCAATCTTTTTGACTATGTTCAAATTTTAGTTTCTGTTCAAGTTTGTAAAGTATTTTTCTACAGACAGACTGCACTTTAAAATAAATCTAATTTAAGTTTTTCACTAAATAAATATTACTAATTTCAACTGAATATATAGCAGTGAAAAATCTAGGCTCGTATTTTCCAATTGTCCCTCTTAAATAATTACCTCAATTGACTGTGTCCCTGGGTTAGTGTAATACAGGTTTGCAGACATCCAGTCCAATGCCAGACCAACAGGAGCACCAATAACAGCTGCTGGAGCAAAAACTGTCCTGTTAGCTCCATCTGACCTCACTCTGTGAATTTCACCCTTGAAAAAAAAACAACGAAAGTGAAAAAAATGTCATACATGAGCACTTCTTTTATACTGCAATCTTTTCTAACACTAGCCCAGTTCAAGGAGGGAGAAGGCAGAGGAAGAGATAGAGCAGAAGCAGGAGTCAAAAGTGGAGCACACGTTGCAGTTGCCATCTCAGAGAAGGAACAAGATAGAGTCAACTTTTGGAAGAGGATGCAGTGATCATACATTCCATGTATATTCTTAATTCCTTTTTTACCATGATATCAGTATGCTGTCTAAATATCTCAGTGCAGAATTGAAAATCATGCTTGAAAAAGCAATCAGCATCTCAGCAAAAAAAGTGAACAAGAACTCCAGACCAAACTTACTGCTGTCTTAAATAACTAAAATTTCCTAGACAGCAGTACAGTACTTCTTGCTGCATCCTAACAACATGGTGCTATTTGCAAACTAACCTGTCCTTGAATCCCTAAGCCTTCAGAAAAAAAAGTAGGAAACCAGGATAATTTTTAGTACTCTTTATACCCTACTTTGAGAGTCTATGGACATCTAATGTTTACAACAGTGTCTAGTATATAGGCACCTTAAAGCCTGCCTATTATTGAAATTTACAATTAATAACCTATGGAACATGACAGCTAAAGATAATAAAACTTTGGAAATGTTTTTCAATAGAATAGGGGCAGGGGGGGACTTTTATCTCTGTTTCCTGACTTTGCTTCAGAAAGGGTGAACAAGCTGATGGATGTACACCTGAACTCTACAGCCTCAAATGATGCCACCACTGGCAGTGAGATTACTGCAACTATGAAAGTGTAGACAAACCCCAGGAAAAGCCAAACATGAAATGGATGGAGGCAAAATGTGGTGTTAAGGAAGAGGCCTTGAGGTAATGGACGAGCACTAAAATTAAGAAAGTAGGCAAATATGCTTCTGTCATTAGAAACCAGAGAAATATCTTTTTTTCAGGGAGTGATCTATGACACAGGTGACATAGGTCTACATAGTCTATACTGACACAGGTGACTCAGCTCTGTTTAGGAGGAAAAGAAGCCTGAGGCCTGCAGGTCAGGGATACAGTTAGGGGGCACAGCCCACAGTCACACATTTGTCAGGCTTTGTCAAGACCCACCTAAAGTAGAGCTAACACCTAACCCTTGGCCTGTGAAGGCACCTGCCATTTTCCTTGTCAGGATTTAACTTGCTGTTAATGGATCTATCAGCCCCTGACCTCCCACACTAGCATATATGTCAGCTCTATCTGCTGGCTGAGATCTGTCAAGAATATTTTCTCAGACTGCAGGGAAGATGAAACAGATCACCAAAGCTTAAGTAGCTTCTTTGTGGATACTGAAGAGCTGCTAGCAGAAGGTTTTCCCTGCTTCTTGCAGTATTCTGTGAGAATCTCTCCTTTCTCATGCAAGCTATGAAAACAATAACATGGTTTTTGTAAATAGTATCTGAACACCTGCTGTTTTCCCCATCTGTTTGGGTTTGAGGCAGAGAGTGTTTAGAATTGGGCGTTGTAGGACTTCAGCCACCCACCCTAGGAGGTGGGTGACCACTGACCAATCACCTATGGAATCCAGTGCATATAAGCAGAAATTGTAAATAATAAAAGTTACTCTATTTTCTCACTGGATCTGTGTGTGCTGCATCTCTCCGTTCCGGGCGCTACAGCGACACTTCTTGGGCAAAGGTTACCTTAAATAGGTCCATTTAAATACTTCATTGAACTAAACATTCTAACTTTCAAAGAACAAATAATTTAACAAATTTTAATTTCTTATGAGTGGCATAGAATACACTTTAAAAAGGGTTATTTAAAAATTTGTATTTACTTCAAACCTGCAACATGTAAAGAAAGCAGGTTGGGGAAAAAAGAAAAAATCTTGTGTGGATGAAACATAAGTTTATGTGAATTGTTTCTGTTAAAACATAATTTTGGAAATCTCCTTATCTACCATCATACTTCTCCAAGACCTAATTACTGCTTTTCTTGACAAAAAGAACTGGTTTTTAGTTTCCAAGAGTGAAGACATATTGCAGAATAAGAAGTTTCCTATCACATCTGTCTCACAAACTACCACAGATTTTTTCTTTTGAAGTGTCCATCCTGCAAAAATTATGGGGGTTTTTTGTTTGAAAAATTATGTTGTTTTTTTGTTGGTTTTGGGGGGTTTTTGTGACAAGTTATGTGTGACAAGTTATATGTGTTTCTTAGTTCATGACCAGCAATAAAAGCACTTAGTCAAACCATTATAGTTACCTATTAAAAATTAGCTCAAATCAGTTTTTAAATCTATAAGCCTCGTGTCTACTACCTGGAAATTACTGTGAGTTTGCAACCATTTTCTGTTTAAAGAAAAAGATGCCTCTCTATGATGTTACTTCATTAAGTGCTCAGACTAGATGCACATACATTCATTCTAATGTTAAGTGTCACTGTGTCCAATGTACTGCTCCCATGGAGTTCTGGCTGTGTTTGCAGAATTGAATCTTAAGTCAAGAGAGGACAGAGAGTGGACTATAGCACAGCAGGGCTGAGAGTATGGGTCTGTCAGTGCTCTCCAGTATTTCCCGTTCATGTATCTGAGGCAGAAAAAACATTAATCAAGTGTTTCTGCTGACAAAAATAAGAACTACTTTACAAGAGAGATGAAGCTTCCTAATTTGTCCCAGGGAGAACACCAATTAAAAAAACCCAACAAAACAAGAAAACCAAAAACCACACCACAACAACAAAAAACCCCATAATTTCATTCCTTTCTATTTATCAAAATTCTTACCAGCAACGCTAATATATTTCAGTCCAAAACACTCTTTCAAAATAAAAAAAAAAAAAATTCTTAATTTAGTGCACATGTTGAACACAAATACTAACTTACTGGATTTTCAACCCAATAAATCATCTGTTCAGAGTCATCGAAGTCAACATCAACACCATTTTGAACTCCTGCTATTGGAACCATAGCATCATTTGTCTTCTCCTCAGGGTTCAGAGAAATTCCGTAAATTATATTATCTCTTACAGCAATAAGGAAAGGGTGTTCAACTGTGAAAACAGAGAGTAATTCAGAGTTGCTTCTGGTCAAGAAAATGGCATTATGATATTCTTTCCCCTCCCACCCAGAAGTTCCCTGATGCTGAGAACGGTTCAATATTACCAGTGATGTTTTGAAACCACTTACAAAGAAGTTTGTTCCCTCACTAGGAACGAGGTAATCAGTTATTGAAACTGTTGCAACATTTTAAGTTTCAGCACTGTACAATCACAATGCAAATTCTGAGCAGAAGTAAATAAGGCAGGATCACTCACTGCCAGACGAGAGAAAAAGGATATTTGTGCAGCTGCTCTAAGCTGCTTTTTCAAAACTCTGAGAAGGGGAACCAGCCAGACAAAGCTCTGAGAATTCTGCAGGACCTGCCTGTGACGAGTTCTAATGCCTATTAAGCAGGACTCACAAGCAAAGAACAATGTCACAGCTGCAACTGCTGATCATTATTATTAAATATAACTGCAGTACTGTTTTCTTGTTTTATCCCTAAGGGAGCAGATATACTCCCTTATGGTATATTTACTTTTAGGTAAACTTGTATCCTTATGCTTAAATCTTATTTTAAAAAGGGCAACTCATCAGGTGATTTGAGAAATGCATCAGAGCGCTGCAGAGGGAGAGTCAGCAACTGCATTTCTCATCTGCTATGGAGTAGGGGAAGAGAATCTCCTGAACAGGGATTCCCCTCTTCCTTGTGCTTTGGTCTTTGGAGAACAAATTCTAGCCTCTTCTTCCCATAGGCGCAAGCTACCATTTAACAGGGAACTGGGCTGCTGTAGCAGTAACCCATTTCCTCTTTTATAATAGAGCAAAGACTTGGTTGGTTTGGTTTTGATTGTCTTTACTGGCTGCTTAATAAATTTATAAAAATTTTGCAGTAAAATTTTTGACATAAAAAACCACAAAACACAGCATCACCGCATCTCTCAAAAATTATTCTCCATACTTCTCTCTGGCTGCTAGAAGTATTTGTCAAATTTAACTTACTGCTTCAAGTTTTACACCTATGCAAATCTATACAATCTGATTCTTCCTCATCCTTATGACAAAAATAGAGCATATTTGCTGAGCTATGGAGATATAAAAACCTGTGTAGGTTCATCAGATTGGTATTAATATAACTTCTGCAATCCTTAATACAATTTACATGACAAATTATATTCCATATAAAATTAATGTATTGTTATATTAAATATGCACATGTGCCATGTTAATACAATATTTTAATGTACACAAATTCTGTTGTTTCCAAGCCAGTTTGCTACATAACCATCTTTTATATCAACCTGAAATGCAGCTTAAAATAAAATAAGTGCAAAGGCAAGTTTTCTTCATCTCATATAAAGCTAAAAATGGTGCAATCCTAGGATCAATGCCTTTCCATCCACATGATGTTGGTATTATTTAATACACAAAAAAAGTAGGCAGAGACCAGCAATATCATTGTTTGTAGAGACACTGGGAAATCAAATGCATGCAGCTGAATTTAATCTCACTTCTGAAAGACTGTGCTGGCCTATTAAAGAAAACAATGGCAGCAAGGATAAGGATAACAGTAAATATTACTATAGAAATGGCAAATGCCTATTTGTGTGTAATCACAGAATCACAAAATGGCCTGGGTTGGAAGGAGCCTTAAAGATCCAACCTCCAACCTAGTTCCAACCTTTCTGCCACTGGCAGGGACATTAATCATTAGCAATTATTAAAATATTTTACAATGAAAATAATATTTTTTATAACTTTTCATGGTGTGCTGACCTTCAGCAAATACATCTTTTAAACTACCCAAATCTGTAGATGTTTTCTACATACTGTTTTAACTGTATAAAATACATCTAAATAGTAAAAAAAAATAAGCCCATATATTTTTAAAGAATTGTGCTTCACAGAAAGATATTTCTATTTCTCTCTTATAGAGCAATTATGTCAATAAAAGAGCCACAGTTGTACCTAAGCAGACCCAGGGAAATTTGCAACATGTGAAAAATAAAAATAAGAAAGGTCAATAGCTCAATGAAGTGGCAGAATTGGGTCAACCTCTACACATGCATGTGCTTCATCACTGGCATGCTCCATTTCTTTCATCATGATCCTTCTATAAACCTGCACATAATCAAACAAGTGCAGATTTCTAAAAAATTCCCTCTTTTTTGTAATAGATTAAACAAATTCACACTTCATTTCAGATTACATAAACAGGTAATTCCCTTGCTGCTGACTAAGGAAAGTGTGAATGCAATACAGCCCTTTAAAGAGCACACTGCTAAATATCAAGCAGGAAAAGAACATGATACTGGTGTTTAACATTTAGATAGTTTTAAACGAAAAGGATTTTTTGACTGACAGATTTCTAATGTTAGCTCGTCCCAAAGATAATTTCTACTTAAATTTCAGTGATTTGAAGCTTCCTGTATAGGGAGGTACCAAAGCACACTTAATATCTGTACAATTGATGGAAAATTTAATAATGAATGCTTCATCTGACAAAAGCAATGTGGTCTAATTTCTAGTCACAAACTGCCTATCACTAATTTGAATTTTTGTGACTTCTTTTTAAATGAACTGGCTAAATGACTTTTACAAATCACTGAGATTTGTAGACTATCCAAAGAAAATTCAGTGGTACTTTTTGATATGAAGTTGTTTGCAAAAGTTAGTTCTGTTACAACTGCATCACATGTAATCACATGTAATTTTAGGCCGTGTTTCCAGACCTTCTGCATTTGGCACCTGCTGCTTTTTTACACTGGAGAGGAAAAAACGCTGAAGATGAGAAATCTTGATCTGAATTCTAAAATGCATTAGTTCAGATAGGCTGAAGAAAGTTATAAATAACGGGAAGAACATCTTGCCTGATTAGAGGAAACCAAAAGATAATTAATTACTTCTTAGCAAAATACAGGCTGAGAAAGAGTGTGATAGTCACCTCAAATATACATAAAACAAAACATGCCAGTGCTAAAGGAAAACTACTGATGCTTTTTATCCTGAAGGACAAAAATGGCATCAGAAATGGGCATAAAATGGGAAAAGACTATATCTGAACAGAAAATCAGGTTTCCAAATATCAAAATTGTGAGGTTCAGTGAATTATAGGGGCAAGAACCCAGATTAATCTAAAACTGGAGCTTGATTGGTGAAAGGTGACATATGATGTGCAGTCAAGGGCAACAAAGAAACAAATGTCAGTGACCAAGGAAGTCCCTTCCAGTCCTGCATCCTGACATTCTTAAAATTACAAGCCGTTTCCAAGCTGAATACTTAAAATGAAAACAAGAATCCACCAGAGTATGTTTTAATTTTTAACTGATACTAAGCACCTTCCATATGTATTCCAACAGCCAAACATTCCATGTGGTGAGAAATTTTAAAATGTGGCTTCTTTAAAATGCTTATAAGAAAACTGATTTCATCCATTTTCTTTAAATGAAGCATCTGAATCTCCAATTCAGTTCTTTCCCAAACCTGTCTCCAAACCATTAGGCCAAGTTTATTCCATGTGTCTGAAATGAAGTCTGTCTGGAGTGGCCCAAACACATTTAATGAGCAGCAGCCCACAGGAATATGCTTCTTGCCTGTGAGAGGGATGGATTTGACAATCAAAAAGGTCTTTTTTATCATCACATTATTACTGCCATACCTTTCATGCAGTTCCTGTTATCAGGAGAAAGGATCCATCCTGAAGGGCAAGCACAGGAAAAAAAAAGTGGTCCAGATGAAGAAAGTAAGCAGAGGTGGCTACAGGGGGACGATGCACAGGAATTAATACCTGAAAACAAAAAGGAACTATTAGCAACTATAACAATATGAGCAACTAGAGAGAATATTCTGTCTCATTGCTACTGATAACATCAACCCAGAACCAAGACAGCTTTGCTATTTCTTTAAAATTAAAATAATGAAATTATTTTTAGGAACCGCAAGCAATACAATATAATTGTAACAGGATACAATTTTCCATGCAAACCCAGTACCATTATTATAGTGATCTTTTCAACTTTTATGCATCATAAATCTTTCAAACTTCACTTCACACTTTCCTTAATTACATGAAGAAACCTGTGGGATTTGCAGTCCGATTGTAATAACTCTTCTAGATGGCAGATTTAAATTATTTGCTGAAACTTCTTGGAGAAACTAAAGAGAAAATAGTTGCAATGTCTTTTTAAAAGATAGTGGGAGTTCAATGCCAAATTTCTTAGATCACTTTGAAACTGTCAATCTGAAGTGGTAAAATGTAAAAAGATGACATTGAAGGTCTCTCCTGACTGCTATTATTACTATACACTAAGATTTAACCTAGATCACCTCCTCAAACTTACTGCTAAAGAAGATTTTTCAGAATGAGTAATCTTCAGAGAAAACAAAAATCTGATTTTGAGTATATCCTTAGCAATTGCAGAAGACCTTATTCTAAAAAGCTTGGAAGTTCCAGGAATTTACACAATTGTTACTAAGATAAAAACTAACAAGAACTGAAAACAAATTAGCATGACAATAAAATAATGGCATAAACTCAGAACTCAAACTGTAAGAAAATTGTTCATGTCATCAGTATAAAGAATCTAAACTCTGGTTAGTGTAAGATCTAATGATTTACAAAAAAACGAGAATGGATGACAGTTTTATTACTGCATCTGGAATTTCAATTAGCAAGTAATTATTTCTTCATTTGTCAACATCACTATGTTTTGCTATTCTGCTAGTGCTCTATTCCTCCTTTTCTGTATGGCCACATAAAATACAATAGAATAATTCAGAATGAAAAAATTATAAATGTACTAAATACAATGAAGAAAAAAATTTCTCCACCAGTGATAGAAAGTTTTTTAAACCTTGGGTTGTAAAATAAAACCTCTCAAACCATAACTATGATGCATAAATTAATGCTACGCTCTGCTAACTGAACAATTTGCTGTGAGAATGCTAGGTGAGTTTAGTTCCGAACATGACTGAGGACGGTTTTGTTCCAAAACAAATCCAGCACTGAAAGTACTTGAACCTAATTCAGATGCAAGTCTTCACCCTCCCTGGCATGGGGGTGTCTTTCAAGGAATGAAAAAAAAGGCAATTTTAATATTTATTACTTGGAAACACTCCATACACAAGAAATACAACTAAAGCTGAAAGATAATATTCATATCAATATACTTCCCACTCTTCAAATCATGCCATGAAATAATAAAGAGTCTGATATGAAAGATGTCTACCTAACAGAAGGAATTTATTTCTTCTACAGTCTTTCAGCTGCAAGAGATCACCTGCATAAGATCTCAGAGAGAATATTTAATGCAATGACGGGGTTTATTTATCATTTTTGTTTCATTGTCTGAAATAATGCAGAAGCACTTTCAGAGAAGGTTGATGACAGTAATCTTTTCAAAAAGAATTATTAATGCACAAGAAATTGAATCTGGTATGCTGCAGAGGGAAATTTCTAAAATTAAAACGCTTTCCAAAAATGCTTCAATTGTCTTATAAAAACATTAAGACCAAAGTGCAAGAAAATGGCACATACTACCTCTTTATTATTCTTTTTGGCTAGTCATTATCCTGAAATGCTTCCTAGATGGTTACTTTCCCTAACACCAGACTGATCAGTTGTAAGTCTATAGTATGAATTATTTGCTTGTTTTAACCCAACCCATTTGCTGAAAAGACTGATTCTTGGTGTTCCAATGCATGACATTACTGCGTGCTTATTTCTGCAATTACCAAAGTTGTTTTGATGAACTTACCATTAGGCTGCTTTACAGGATGGACTGCCACAAGACCCAAAGGCTGGTGAATGTTATAAATCATAACTGTCTGGTTTCCTCCATGCCATTTATTGGCCCGAATTACTCGATTTGTATAGCGGTCACTCCAGTACACATAATCTTCAAAGACGGTCAGACCATGTGGATGCTGCAATATCTAAAAAGGCAAGGTTGATTATCAATTTAGTTCTGGAGATCTGCATATGTAAAGCTTGCAATGAAGTAACAACAGAGCTGAGCATAATTTTTAGATAAATAAATAATGAAGCAACCGTGTCTCAAAATATATTTTTCAGAAAGAAAAAAAGAATTATCATCTATTGTCTAAAAACAAGACATAAATTATGACGAAAAAATATTTTTTTAAAAACTAAAATGCTATCTAGACCCTGTAAGATGAAGAAAATGAGGAATTAACAAAGCAGTCTAACCACAGGGCAGAACCAACGGATAAAGACCCAACAGCAGATTTTCAAGAGCACAAGAGGAAATGCCTAGTGAGAATTATGGACCTGTCAAGAACTTGCATCCTTGATAAGCTCCCCTAAAATTTACCAGGGATCAAAGAAAGTAGATTTCAGATAACCAGGAGCAGAAAGATCGCCTTGGCTCCTATTTCACACTAACCGTCTCTCCAGCCAAAAGTAAAAGCCCCAAGAGTCAATTCTTGAAAACATTCACATGGTTATTGATACCAGTTTCTGTGTACCAACTGAACATCTGAATTATTGTGTTGGTACAAGGACAGTGCTACAAGCTACCAGCAGCACTTCACTGGGAGACAGCCTGTAAGAGGGATGGTTCTGACAGTTGCTGCACACACCAAGTCCTCGTAGCACAAAACCCTTCACTGCTGTCAACAATAGTAGCAATAATCACTCACAAAAGACCAGAAAAAGTTTCTCCAGGCTTTTTGTACTATATTTGCCTACAGAAAACGCACCACCTAATAGCAGCAGTGTCAGATGTCACCTTCAGATTTCATACATGCAGACAGAACAGATAAAAATGATCTAAAGCACTAAGTGTACATGCAGCTCCAGGCTCTGCTGAAGATCTCCTGAGAGACTGAATAGGATACGCAATTCCTCTTTTTCCAGCAGCAAGAAGAAGCTAAAATACTTCACATCTGCTTCACTCAAGTATTTGGAGGAAAAATACACCCAAATCTAAGACAATGAAAATATATTTTTACATACTATCAGCAGGGACATGGGGAAACAACATGGGGGTGTCTTTCAAGGAACAAAAAGAAAAAAAAAAGGCAATTTTAATATTTATTACTTAGAAACACTCAATACACAAGAAATATAACGAAAACTGAAAGATAATATTCATATCAATATACTTCCCACGCTTCAAGTCATGCCATGAAATAACAAAAGTTATTATTAATCTCATTAATGTCTTACCAGATCACTTGCAACCACCTGTCGTCTGTTGTTTCCATTGTAATCACAGAAATCAATATAATCAAGATAAGCATCAGCAAAATAGAGAAGTTTATTTGGATAATCAATGGAAAGTCCATTAGGCCAGTAGATTTTATTATTAACAATCACTGTGCGCATTTTGCCATCCATGCTGGCTTTTTCAATTCGAGGATTTTGGCCCCAGTCTGTCCAGAACATTACATGAGCACTGAAAAAAGTAACTTGTGGTTACCGATCTGGGAAAAAAACCTAGCTGCCTATTGAGAAACTATTACATGAAGACTCATTAGCCAAAAAATAGAAGCAATCTTTCTAAGAACAGTCCTACACAATGATACTGAAATTACTTATTTTAGCAATATGCTGACATAAAATATTACAGTAATTTCTGTTATAAAAATTCTTTTAATACTTCTACTGCTGTTTCTATTTGTCAATAATAATAGCAGCATATAGAAGCTACTGGTGTCACTGGTTTTTAATGTTGATTATAATCTGATTCTCCAGTTGGTACATAGTAATTTAATACAAGCTTATACTTTTACAGGTATGCATTGATAATGTTAAGAGCACCAAAACTAGCAGTAAACAAAGTTCAAGGCATTGAAGCCCTCAAAAACAAGTAAAAGTTTGTACATGAACAATTCAAATCATCGCTTTTCATTTACTCTACGCCCACTTGCTGTCGGAAATGGGAAGGTGCTTTTGTGATAACAACACAATTGAAAAAATTACTTTAGACTTGAGGCTATGAAGGTAGGCATATGACATTAAATCACATACAAGTTCGTGGTATATCACCAACTGGAGTGATACCTCATAATTTTGAATTAATGTTTCTTAACTAGGAAGCAAATGTATAAAAATCTTTTATAGGTAAAAAGCCATCTTGTTACAGTCAAAGAGAGCAACAGATCACCAGTAATTACCTCATTACTTTAATTATTAATCAACTCTACAAACACACTAAATTTTGTCATTTACAATTTTAATACAATTTGGGCATGTCTCAAATTTTAATAGTTATATCATAAAATAGACATGTTTAAAAAAAAATTTAAAAATCTTACTCAGTTCTGGGATCTAACACTAGTCCTCTTGGGTTTGTTATATTTTCACTCATCAGCACAGCCCTGTGGCTCCCGTCTATTTTAGAGACTTCAATCGTTTCCAGAACAAAGTCTGTCCAGTAAAGGTTACGACCCACCCAATCTACTGCTATGCTTTCAGTCACGGTGACACCACTGTCAAACACCTGTTTAATAACAAAAAAAGGGGAGGGGAGGGAAGTTTATATTAAATTTTACCCTTTGCATTTCTACAAATATGGAAAATGGGGAACCAAGTTTCCAACATCTTCTAGGTCTGTTATGCAGATGGAATCACAATGTACACATATTCAAAGTGATGGTAAAGTATAAACCCAAACAATCCTACTAACTTCAGTAGGAAGTTACTTTTCTTTTTCAAACACCTATATGAAATGTTAGCTTAGCACCTACAAAGTTTCACTTTGTCTCTGTAACCTCTCTTCTTACTATATTTGGATTTCGCTCTTCCCCTTTGTTAATTGAAGATACAGTGCCTTCATTTTCTTTTGACAAAAGACATGAAAAACTTACTCAGCAAAACTTACTATTTTTCGGTCAGTCCCATTTTGATAAGCACTCCAAATTTTATCCTGTGTTGTATCAGACCAAAAGATACGATCTGTGATTGAATCAAAATCAATAGCCACAATATTTCTCCCATCCCGAACCAGAGAATAAATACTGTGTGACTGAGAAGTGATGTTATCCACAACGATTTGGTTACGACTTGCCACCAGCAAAAGAAGATTCCCAGATTCTGTCAGAGAAACAGAAATTAAAATAAACCCATGACTGATTCAACAGTAACTGGGAGAAAAAGAAACACTGAGTAATTTAAAATGACTTTATAGCATCAAAGCTGTTGTATCTAAATATACATATTGACAAATTCTAATCGATTCTCAGGCCAAGATACATTATCATATCCAGTCTATCCATCTTAACTTTTAAATCTACCTTGGCTTTTTTCCATCACTTTAGAGACTTCCCTTCCAGGCTCCTATCTGGACCTTAGGGCCTCTTCCCCATTGTCTAACCAATTTGCTGCTGACATCCAACACTCATTCCTCCATAAACCTCTCTCATCTCCCATTCCTGATTCAACTCCCAAAGTTTTTGGTACCTCCAATTAAACTACTCAGCCTGGTCTTCCTCCTTTGTAATTCACCTTCTCTTTTTCCCCCTCTAGACTATGAGGGAACAATGGAGAAGAAACAGATTACAGGAAAGCCACAAATTGCTGTAATTAGGTTGCACAGATAAGATGCTGAAAAACAACTTAAGAGTAGCAACCATAAAGACAGCAAAGTACGAGAAATTCCCTAGTAGTAAGGGCCAAACTTATGTGCAGGTAAAATGCAAGTGTCTTCCACAACCTGAGTATATCCCTAAACCAGGAAACCTGTAGAGACAAATGCCACTGGGTATATGGCTCCTCCACACTGTCAGTGCACTACATAAGAGATAGAGAACATCTGGCAGCTAGGCTGTATCAGTGATGTTTGCTCCTTAAAAATCAGCAAAGTACAGCATAGGCAGTAGGTAAGTCTTATGAAAGGCTGGGATTTAAATACTTTGTAAGCATTGAACTTAATGAACAGTTAATTTTGGCCTATGGCTTACAAGTCTCTGACATTGCTTTTCTTCAAAACATTATTTTTGACCATTCCAGGGCTAAAAATAAGTGTTCATTTAAAAATATTTTTTCAATGAAATATTGGTTTCTAATTAACCCCTCAGCAGACAGTTTTAATTTCCAAGGTCATCTGCCATGAACAACTCTAAGTGGCTGTTTACATCAGCTCTTTTAAAAGAGAACAATATTAAAATGGCAAGGTGTTGGGGGGTCAGGATTTTTTCTTTTGTTTCTTTCTCTCAGGGAATTTTCTCCCATTTGTTGCTAAGGGACAGTAATGACTGGTACTTAAGAGAGACAAAGGGTATAGCCAAGGAGAAGGGGGATGAGTGCAGCTGGCTGCACTATCGTAGCTGAGGGGCATTGTCTTGGGAAGGGCAGAGATACCCCGAGACTTTGGCTGGGGGTGAGGGGCTGGGCTTAGTTCTTCTTGCTCTTGCTGTCGGCATCGGAGAACAGTCGAGCTGTTGTTTACTGCGGGATGAATTCATTGCCACCGCCAGGGCCCAGCCCTGTACTGCTTCCTCCTTACTGTGGGTGAGCCTCTGCTCGTAAGAGCAGCTGTTGGACTGGGACCTTATTAACACCCTACCTCACTAGAAAGGACCCTCACCACCTACTTGGGTGCCTCACACGAAAACCCGGGACCCCAAGCCCCCAGGGCCCCCTCCAAGGGAGCCTCTCCTGGCTGCATTCAGGAGGAGGGCTGCCACTGCCCAGCCCTGCCATTTCTCTGCCACTGCTCTGGGTTTTCACTACACTCTGATCCCGCACCCATTGCCTGCCAGGACACCCTGTGGCTCCTGCTACAGCTGCAGAGTTTCTGATACATTTCATCTGCTACTCTGGGGTCTGCTTATCCATGCCATTCCAGCTGCCGCTCCGAGGTTGCTGCTGCAGCCATTTCCCCATCCAGCCCACCCGCCATTACCGCGTGAGGGAGACACGGCTGAGCTCGCGCCACAGCGCCCCCTGCAGGCACGGGGGAACCATCGCACCCGCCCTGCCCGGCCGGGAGCCAGCAGCGCCCCCTTCCGGCTGTGGCCGTAACTGCACCGAAGGGGAGAGGGCCTGCGGCCGAGAGAGGGCTGCTGCCGGGTTTCTGGTTCTGGTTGTTGTTGCTGCCCTTGCTGTTGTTTGTTTGTCTTGTTACACACATACATACTAGTAGAGAACTGTTATGCCTTTGCCCATATCTTTGCATGAAAGCCCTTTAATTTCAACGTTATAACAATTTGGAGGGAAGGGGGTCATATTTTCTATTCCAAGGGAAGTTTCCGCCTTCCTTGGCAGACACCCCTCTTTCACAAAGCCGGACAGTTTTAAGACACTGCTGTCATTCTTTAGACTGACATCAATGTTTCTCACCTGCTGCTTTACAAGTCTTCCCATTGGCTTCTAGAATATATCCTTCATCACAATAACACCTAAAAGACCCTCTTTCATTGTAACAGTGCTGACTACAAAAGCCTGGAGGGTCACATTCATTAATATCTTCACAGGTCTTGGAGTCATTTGCAAGCTGGTATCCAATAGGACAGGTACACTGAGCTCCAAAAGGTCCTTGAATACATTCATGAGTGCAGCCAGCGTTATTGTCAGAGCAGCTCTCCTGATCTGAAATTGGGTTGGGGAAAGAAATAAGCAAATAGTCAACAAAGCCTTCCTATGATAAATTTAAGTCTTTACAATTGCATTCATAGCCTAAGACTGCTGCTCAAACGACTGCAGAATCATCAGTTATGCAGTGTGAGACTGGACTGTGGTCCTTATGCAAAATACAACATACACAGTGTACATAAAGACAGGTAACAACAGTGCATGTACTGAATCCCATCAAATGAACACCAAACAGAAGGCTAAGTACAACAACTTTTTCAAAAATAGCTAGAAATAAACAAAAATTTACCACTCCAAACCTAAAACTGTATAAATAATAATTATAAATTGTTTATAATCATACCTGGCTGGGGTTCATCTGAGAATGTGCATTGATTAAAGAGAAGAAGGAGGAAAGAAGGAAAGAAAAAGATTATGTTTAAATCAATTAATAATCAACATAAATACAAATTCTGGCTGCACATGAATGTCTTGATTTTAATAAGGATTCTTAGAGTTAGAAATTTAAAATAGAATATTAAAGACTGAATCACATTTTATCTGAATTTAAAGCATACTATGCTTTAGTGAATGTGTTCAGGAACACAAAGTTCATTCACATGTAATTATATTAAAAATCTATATTTAAAGTCAGTGGAAGTCATCTTGGAATTCAGAGCACAAGATTGGACATAGCTAATGAATTCCTCAGTCATCATTGTAGTCTCTTTTCACTGCAAGCAAGTTCCACTTAGAAATTTGAGCTCTAATTACACTGTGCTTACATTTCTGCTAGAAACACTGTGCCATTAAATAGAGCTGAATATTCCATTTCTTTCTGCACACATAACACATAGTCTGTAGTAGATGCATGAACAGTAACTTACTGCACAATGGGGATTCATCAGCTCCATTAGGACAATCAGCAGAATTATCACATACTTTGCTGAGATTCACACAGATACTGTGACCTGGACACTGCCACTGCCAGCTGGGGCACCGGAAAGGTTGAGTCGGACAATCCCTCTCATCGCTCATATCCCTGCAGTCATTATCACCATCACAGATCCACGCTCGATACACACAGTTGCCATTATCACAGCGGAAAAGCGATGGAGGACACGTTCTGGCAGGACATCTCTGATGTTCATCTGAGCCATCTGCACAATCAAGATGGCCATCACATTCCCAGTTATCAGGAACACAACTGCCATCTGATTGACATTGGAATTCATTCTGGTGGCACATCCCTGGTGGTCTTGTAGCTAGAACAGTGACATTCAACAGTTCAGAAGCTGTTTCAATTTTAGATCGAGAAGCAAAACCACTATGTTCAATTCATCTCTTAACATTGTAACAGCTAGTTACAATGCTATTAAGAACTGTGTTGCTTTTAGATCAGGCCATAGAATCACAGTCAGTCAATCAATCTACATGACATTTCAAAATGTGACCAATTTAACTCCTACTTTATAATGTGATCAACAGGGCAATTCAACTCCTGTTATACTTTGAGCAAGCACATATCAATACCTATGTACCTGTCCAAAGCTACAGGAAATCAGGTCTGACATTTCCACCATCCTGTGTGGTAACATTTTAACTAATTTAAGTGTAAAAAATTACTCAAAAAATAGTTTCAATCTAATTTTCATATATGCCAGGTTTTCTGTTTTCTAGATTAATAGACTTAATTTTACTTTAAAATCCTGAGACTGAAATGCCAAGTAAAAAAAAAAAAAAAAGTAATAGCCAAAAGGAATGCAAACTCTTCTCTTTGCTTGAACAATCTACTCTTGCCAGCACAATCTGCTTAGTCTACCCCAAGATGATTAGAGGCATGGAGCACCTCTCCTACAAGAAAAGACTAAAAGAACTGAGAATTTTCAGCCTGAGTAAAAGTAAGCTTAGGGGTGACCTCATTGTGGCCTTTCTTGTAGGCTCCCTACAGGTACTGAAATATGGGGAGAGACTTTTTACAAGGGCATGTAGCTACAGAAATGTACAAAGAGGAATGGCTTCAAACTGAAAGAAAGTAGCTTTAGATTAGATACTAGGAATAAATTCTTTACTGTGAGGATGGTGAGGCACTGGAACAGGTTTTCCAGAGAAACTGAGGTTGCCCTATCCCTGGAAATTTTCAAGGCCAGGTGGGATGGGGCTTTGAGCAACCTGGTCTAGTGAAATGTGTCCCTGCCCATGGCAGGGGGGTTAAAACTAGATGATTTTTAAGGTCCCTTTTAACCCAAGCCATTCTATGATTCTATTATACTCTTGAGCTGGAACCTGTGTTTGAAATTCCTGCTCAGGAAAATGATGTAAAGACAAGTTTCACTGAAAAGAATATAAAGGTTTCAAGGACAGTATTTTACATAGCAGATAAAGGAAATTTCCAGAAGCATCACTTAATAACAGAAATCTTTCTTTCAGCATCAGTATACTTACGGCAATCAGCCTCATCTGAGTGATCATTACAGTCAAAAACACCATCACACTGGTAGTAGGTGCTGATACACTGGTCTCCACTTAGACATTTAAACTCTGTGGCACTGCAGTTATATACTACAAAATAAAAAAGTGTCCAATGTTGTTTATTTATTTTACAGAGCTAGACTGCACCAAATTTACCCTACAGGTGCTTAAGTCTGATATGGTATCAATTCCACTGAAGACCATAATTTCCCTGAGACACAGAAAAAGCAATGACTTTGGAATTCACAGAAAACAGAGGAAACAGATTTCAGCCCTCCACACGCAGCCTAGAGATCAAAAGCATCACAAACAGGGTTAATTTATGGAAAGGTTTAGTATGTATTCTGCTGTCATGGAGCTGGTAATATGAGATCACCAAAGAGTGCTTTGGGGGAAGTGTGAGGAAACAATAAAGAGGCATTCAACAAACAAAGTTACACTTACTGCAGTCATGCTCATCAGCACCATCTATACAATCTTTGTCTCCATCACAGACATAAAATGGGTCAATACAGCGATGGTCTGGACACTGAAATTGCCTGGGTTCACAAGTACCTGTGAAAGCTATTAAGAATGACAATAAATGCAAATGTGTTACTTTCCTCTCTTTTGAAATCAGCACATTGCTGAGAAAGTCGTAAAAACATTATCCGTAACTTGCAACATATAATGCAGCAACTAGCAATCATATAAATTACAAACACTAATAAATTAATATCAGGTAATTTTTCATTTATATGTAGGCTTGGGGTCATGGAAAATAAATAGAAGATTCCACATAGTGGTAAATAACTCTAAAGAAAGTGTATGAAAAAGCTACTATCTTACTTCTGGTAAAAACTTCCAGCCTAGATTAGCTGACTACACCATTAGCCATCACTGAGATGATTTGTGTTGTAGGTGTTTTTAGGATGTCTCATCTTTAACTGCTTTTTGCTAATTACAGTGGATGACATTATGCAGCACCATGATTACGATTATCACATTTTCCCCATTTAATTTTTTTTAATTATTTCTCTGCATTCCACTTGGCCCTGGAACTTCAAATTAGACAAGTTTTCCACATCTTAAGGACTTTAACCCATCAGTCTAACTTAGATACTAGTCCTTTTTTCCCAATTTCATTATACCAATAATACCATCCTTATACCAACAGATATATCTACGTAGATATGAAGAGTTGGTTATAAAAACAGAGAGTCATGATACTCACTGCAGTTCTTTTCATCTGAGCCATCACCACAGTCATTATCAGTATCACATAGCCAGATTCTTGGAATACATTTTCTATTATCACAGGTGAACTGGGTTGCAGGGCATGAAGAGGGTCCTTGTGTGGGACAATGCAATTCATCACTGCCATCAAAACAGTCATTATGTTTATCACAACGCCAGCGACCTGGAATACACTGTCCGCTGGCACAGGTAAAAGCTGAAGAAGCACAAGTATTGTCTGAAGAGAAAAATAAAATTTAAAAAAATCTTTATAAAAATCTCCAAAACTTGCCTTTCCTGCAACAGTAATCAGTACAGTCATTACACTTACAGAATGCCTAAAATGTGCATCAAATTCTAAAATGCACATTGCTTAGAATTAACATGTCTGTTATGCAGCATGCTGCAGAAATGAACAGAACACTAACAAACTTTTTTTAAACTTCAGGAAGCAATAAAAAATTAAACATTTAAGCACTCCAAAACTATCTAAAGAACAAGAAAAGTAACTCCTTCTTGTAACCATTTGCTTTATACTTTCCCCCAGAAGATATTCTAGCTATTCTAAAATAGCCCATTAATAAGAAGCAGTTTATACCTTAGTCATACTAGCTAGTCCTATGCATTAGGAAGCACATTCAACTACTGTGTCCTATTTTCTTGTTTGTGATTTCACAGAATTAACTCTGAAGAAGCACCAGATGTTTCAAAAGCCTCTTCAATACCTTCAGTATCTTATCCTCTCTTCAATGCCTTATCAGCCATGGTTATCCCACTGTTCTCTCAATTTACTTGAACAACAAAATACTTTGTGTGAGACATTTTACTGTAAAACCAGGAAATGAACCAATGTGCTTTTAATTTACTTCACTGTTAAAATCCAGGTGTAACAAATAGGTGAGCATTGCCCAAATATTACAAAAACCAAATTTTTTATTCTGATGTTAAGTGAAATACAAGGTGCTGCTTTAACCTTAGAGGAAGCTTAGGCAATGTATATGTTATTTATTATTTGTATTTGTTATTTTTCTTATGGTGCTATTTAAGTGTCTTCATCTTTAATAAGATGCCTTGTTCCTCTCCATGCATCCTAAGTAGGCAAGCTATTGATATGCCAATATCTGTCAAAATTTACCAAAAATTAAGAATAAAGACAACTTTTTTCTTTAGAAAATAAATTTTTGTTACTCTGTAAATTGAATTTTGAGAATAGTGGGATATTAATATTTTCATGCATTGTTTAGGTGGCTGATACTGAATCCTGTATTACTATGATATAATTTCCAAAGTAACTAATTATTCCAAGTAATTTCCAAAGTAACTAATCTCCCAGGAAGATTTCAGGATTTATTCACAGATGCAACCCTAAAAACTTGGAGATGATTCCAATGAAGCCATTCTGACTCAATAAATTTCCTGAACTGCAAACAGGGAATACTAATTGCAGATTACCGGGATTACTTACTTAAAGAACCACAGTTTTGTTCATCACTGTTGTCATGGCAATCATCAACACCATCACACTGATAGTGTCGAGGCACACATCTTCCATTACCACAGGAAAATGAGTAGGAGCCACACTGCAAAGTGGGTGGCTCATTGGATGGATCTTCAACACATGTCAGTTGATTTGGAGCCAGCTTCATGCCATAAGGACACCCACAAACTCTCTGAAAGTTTGGTACTGGGAAGCAGAAATGGCTGCAGTCTCCATTGGGATTTGTTCCTCTATTACAGTAGTTAGAGCCTTAAAAAGTGATAGAGAAGATCAACATGCACACTACTGATGACATCTTGGGAACTATTAAAAGTCCATAATAACTGTAAAAAAAGGTGCTGTAGCAAGTCCTGGTTTTGCATACACTGCAAAACAAGGTCAAGTTCATCAACAGCAATAGTAGCAGTAACATATAAGAAGTGTCGCAATCCAAATACTCTTCCTTGACACAAATATTCACGGAAGCCAAAACCATATTATAAAATTTCATCCCATTTTCAGCAACTGTCTGGAAACAAGTATACTACCACAAATGAGAACTTCTGTCTGACTAAGGCTGGGAGACCCTATCCAATCTTTGGATACCAAGTAGTCAGTGAGCCTTAGGTTTAACCACATGTTTGGTGAGGGCATTGGGTGTTTCACTAAATTAACTACAATACCAAATCCTTGGCTTAGAGCATAGAATTGCATAGAATTTAAGAAAACGGGAAAAGAAGAAAATAAGAAAAATTAGCAATTTATACATAGTAATTACTTGAATAATAGTAATTTGATTAATAAACATTTGCTCAATTCCTCAAAAGAAATAGTTTAGTGTAAGTAAAACTTCTACCAGAAAAGGAGAAATACAAAGTTGTAGTTGCTGATACAATTACACAAAACACAATGGAATCATAATTTCATTTTGCTCAGTTAATAAGTATAGTAACAGAAGGGGTAGAGGGAAATTGCGTCCAGTCACAAAGCAATGAAAGATACAACATGTGATTGCAAGTGCCTGTGCTACCTCCCTTGCATATCAGTTACGATTCAGTGAAGCCATTTATAGAATTGAAACTGGAAGTCTGCTGTCCTGACATTTTGTCTCTTAATCCTTATTTCATATCTTTCCTCTGTACAAGAAAAGGGCTCACCTATTTGGGAATGAGCGTCGTATGCTTTAACATGCATAATGTTAGTAATGCCCCTCCTAATGATAGTCATTTCTCCTCCATCAGACTTCCTCACTCGAACTATTCCACCAAGTCTCCAATCAGTGAAATAGGCATAACCTGTTTTGAAAAATATTTAATATATTATAGAGCATATGACGTGAAAGATCAAGCATCATTAAAAACTCCTAGAAGACTTTTCATGTAAATTTAACAATTTTTCATAATTGTTTCATGAAAAGACAGAAGAACCTTCACCACTTAAAATGTTGTCAAAGTGCTTCAGTCACAGGTAGACATAACTTAGGAAAGCCTTTTCAGATTTTACTGAAATTGAGATATAACAAACCCAACTAGCATTTCAAATTCCAAGGCAATTTTAAGTCATTCATAAAGGCTACTTTCCAGAACATTTTTGTGCATTTTTGAAGATATTTTCATACACAATCAAAAATATACTGACATCTTTCTTCACACACAACACAAACCCAGTAATAAAATCTACATATAATTATTAAAATCCTGAAATGCTGACCACCCCTGGAGTGGTGATTCACTTTGTCTGTTCAGTATGAATAGTCCACCTTGAAAGCCATAATTAGTACAGCATATCTGTTGCATTACATGAACTACCTAACCTGTCTAAAGTTATTCAAAAACAAATATACATAAAACCAGTTCTAAAAACGAGCAAGAAGTACTACATACATATTTTAGCAGAAACTTTCAAGAGTGCTTTTTTGGGAACACCAATATTACAAAATCTCTGTCATCTTACGTCACAAACTGACAGAAAAGAAAAATCTGTGATAATAATAGATAATATTTTTCAATGCCATACTTACCTCCAAAAATAGTAAGGCCAAATGGGTGAGTCATCTGAGTAATATGTTCAAGAGTCCGTCTGTCCAGCCCATCAAAGGTGCTGTGCTCAATTTTATCAAAAAAAGCATCCACCCAGTACAACCTCAGAGAACTAGAAATAATGAAAATGTCATATCCCTTTAAGTGACATTATGTCCATTACGAAGCACTACCATTTTCTTAATAATCTTAAACCTACAAGAAGCTACTGGGGTGTGTGGGGAGGGATTCTGAGAAAACCTTACATTTTAAGGCTTTTCAACCGATTGAAAGATAAGGTCTTCAATATGAGTGCCAGTGCATGCAATCTGACATAATTCCTTTATTTTTAATCCCTAACAGTTTAAAGGAAGAAACATGTTTGCTATAAGAAAGCTCCTCTGTCTTCTGTCTTGCCCTTACCTCCAGTCAATGGCAAGGCCATTAGGCCAGCCTAGTGTTGTATTGACAATTGGCAAGGCGTGAGATCCATCGCTCCAGGCCCTCATGATTTTTGCTGGACGGAACCAATCTGTCCAGAATATATACCTGAAAGGACACATGTCAGAAGACACATAAACTAAATGATATAATGTGATTAAACAGAGCAAACATTTGAAACAGCATTAACAGTTTTCTTTGTATCACATCCTCCACATAATTAAAAAAAAAAATAATTTCATGTTGTCCCTCTCCTCAATTGGCAGTGGTACTGACAATTAATATTTATCCTTTATACAATTTCCAGAATCTTTTAAAGTGTTTTGGCCCTTTAGATATAAAATATCCATAACTTGGTTAAAATTGTTAAGGTTCTCATGTAATTACTGACAGAGAAATAAAATCAATCAAAAATGCATCTTCCAGGTAAAACTTACAAGCAAGCATGAATATTACAAAGAATTTTCTCCTGACCCATTTAACTTATGCTTACAGGCAAAGAGTTGAAATTACTGTTAAATAATTCTATGAAGCAGCAAACAAAAAATGCTGGGATATCCAAGGATCCAGGTTCAACATTATTCTTATGAGATTACTTTCAAAATACTGTATTTGGTTACTCATGAAAAATCAATATCCAAGAATTAAGAAATTCACTAGTACGACATTACAAAGCCAAACCACGATGTGAAAAAAACACTGTTTTGATGTTGGCAAAGAACACAGAGTATGGAATTTGAAAGTAAGCATTTCCATCAGAGAAAAGCAGGGCTTTACTTTGTGTACGGAGTCAAATACTGTAAGGTCTTTATCAAATACACTAGTATCCAATATGGTTCAAATAAAGGAATTCAGAGAGATAAAATTATGGAAACAATGTCAGCAGTCTGGGCATTGAAAGCATATTAAAAACAATTTAGGAAATTTCATCTTTCAACTATGAGAAAGCTTTCTAATCTGAGTAACACAAAGAAACCAAGTGCTTTTGCCTTTTTAGCAATGAACAGAAGTAAAAGGAAAAAAAACGTGGTGCTTTTAAAGAGAATTCTTTTGAGTGCTTCTGTCATGTGTAATCTTTCCCACCTTGCCCTTTCCCCTAGATGCTGAGTCCTAGGTTGGAATAAAACAAACAAAATGAAGACAAGGCAACTGAAAAGGGATGGTATTTTGAAAAGAAGAGAAACCCAGAATAAGATGTAAGTCTAATCTCACCAGTTCTGTTTAAACCATAAGTTTGTACATACAGTTTCAAATGAGAATCTAAACTTACCCAATAACAGGATGAACCACTATTGAGCGAGGATTATTTAAATTCTGAACAATTGCTCTCCTGGATTTATCTGCCAGCCTCATCACACTAATGCTCCTGTATCGAGGATCTGTCCAGTATAGGTTCTTGGAGATCCAGTCAAAGGCCAAATCTTCAACACTTTCCACTCTATTAGCAGTCAAGATCTCTCTTCCTAGAATTTATAACACACATAATAATGGTAAATGTTTAGGAATGGGGAAAATAACGAGTGCATTATTCTATTGACAAAACTGGTGGTTCCCCTTGGTAAAAATGCTACCTCTGTGCTACTTAATATGAAAACCAATAACCAAGGGGAAGGAGGGTTGCCCTTTGCTCTAGACAAAGAAGATGTATGTCCAGGAGCTCAACTGCAAAAGAGGAGAAATAAAGACTAGCCAAAGGTCAGAGAAAAATCTGTCACTAAGTTTACACAGAGTTTTACAGATGAAGGTCAGTAAGGCCAGTGCGGTAAGGACATCTTTCTCAACAGCCAGACTTTACTCTTTGCATAGTAATGGTCAGCTGCAGTCTACCATTAACCTGACCCAAGGCAGCAAGCAAGCACAGAAGACTATATGCTGACATTTGATCATCATTATAAATTGGAGAGAAACATTCTGTACACTAGCATAAATAGCATTTCCAAAAATCTCACAAACCTAATGTTCTTTTTCTGTATTACAGTATCATAGCAAATATCCTGCTCTCCAGATAGGGAAATTAAAATAGAAACACAGTTTCCTACTACTGAAAGGCATACTTGTCTGCATAAACAGACTGGTGAAGGCAAATAATAGTTGTGAGAAGTACTACAAATAGTTCATTCCCAAATACATTCAGAAAGTTTGTCAAACAACAAGAGACTTCAACAAGTTTAATATTAGTTGAACAAACATTTTTGAGAAACATTTTCAAGGTTACTGGGGTCACACTGAGATTTATCTGTATATCTCACAATGTGACTCTTCACGGGTTTTTTTAGAAAAACACACATTACAGTCTCCTTACCATAATTACTCTACAATTCCCAAGCATGATTCTCACCTGAACCATCAGTTTTTTGTTTATAGATCATGTCTCTACTTGTGTCTGAAAAAAAAATTGTGTCATCCTGAGCACAGAAGTCAATTCCAACGAAGTATGAAGGGCTCCCTGTTACAGGTATGATCACATCTTCCTGGGTGGAGAGATTGAATGGGATTCCCCGCACTGCCATCTGGGATGAAAACAGCAGAAACTGCCGCACAGCTGTGAAAGGAAAAATCAGACAGAGACTTTATTTACTCACAAGGGGAGATACCTGAGCATTAAGAAAAGCTTTGTTTTATTTTGACAACACTAATAGCCTGGAAGTAGAAAAAAGAAGAATGAGAAAATAGGGACTTAAATACTCACAGACCTAAAAACTGAAGAAGAAAAACAAAACCCAATCCAGAATATTAGGTGATGTGGTCAAGTATTCCTCTTTCATTGATAGTGTGGTACTAATACACTTTTAGAGCAAACATTATACCTATGGAAGCAGAAATCATCTTCTGTATTTCCCTCTTTACATTCATCTACAAAAAAAACCCTAACAGGCTTTGTGGAGCCACCCTAAAACGAGGCTAGCCAGATAAATGCATGGCCAAATAGTAAAATTATAGACAACATATATGACTTAATTTTTCAGTAGGCAGTCATAGTAGACCAGCATCAGTGACTATTCTGCACTCAAATAGGAAGTAGAAGATTGCTGAAACCTACAGCTCCAAAACTGAATCTCATATTCTTGCTATATATGTTCAAAGGGAGAAGACCAACCTAATCTGCACATTACTGCACAGGAAAGCAGGCTTATGTATTCAAAATAACACAAAATCTGCATATTAGCAAGCATTCATGCTTAATTTCAGGATTAAGAGCTCAACCATACAGCTGTCTACATGTATTCCATATCAAACTCTGTTAAAATCCTCATTAAAGGAGGTGAGTTTAAGTTGTGGCTTGAAATGAACATCAGCAGAAATGACTACATTTAAAGCTGTCAAAAAGAGTTGTGGTGCAAAGACATGAAGTCCTCAATATATTGAAGCTATTGAAGAAAGGAAGGATGTTCTAGAAGTAGTTCTAGAGCTAATGGAGCATTATTTCAACAGTTACAAGGCATTTTCTCACCAACACAATGTCGTCCATCCACGTGTAGGTCAAAGCCCAGAATGCACCTACAGCGATAACCTAGGCCATCGTTATCTGTTTTGTGGCTGAGAATGCAGATCTGTTCACATCCCCCATTATTACTTCCACAGGGATTTCTTACTGGAAAATAATACAGATAGAATTAAAACTTCCTCTATTAACCTAATGGCATCATTATCTTGATTTTCCAGGATTTTTTTCAACATCCACAATAAATCATTCATGTGGATTATGTGAGAGTTACATCACATGGAAAATATACCCCACCAGTTCTACCCAGAAATGCACCAAAATCACATCAGAGGTAACCATCATTCAAGGAATTCAGCTCTGTACAGAGACACTTAGCACACAGCATTAAGGCCATAATTTGGGCTATAGTCTTCTGCATACAAACCTACTTCAGAATTATATCTCACAGAATTCATTGAATAATGGTAGCCTTTTCACTGCATTCATTGCAGTGCTGAGGAAAAAAGTCCCAAACACCAATACTGCTCAAACCCACAGGTTTGACTCCAAATATTAATCTATTTATAAAGCTCCCCCTACTCTTAAATGTTGAATTTGACCGTTCATTAGCTACAGGCGCTGGATGAAACAACTGTGTGATAAAAACCAGACCAGTTTTACAATACAAATTTACGTATCGTAATTATAGTTCCTTACAGCAAAGTAGAAGTCTCATAATTTTTTCAGTTTTCGGTAACATAGTTCCTAAACCTCCCTTCATAATCTTGCTTATGGTCTTACCAAATGGCTGCCTGGCAGCGTGGTAAACTGTCACTCCATAAGGTCTCAGTGAAGACTGGTAGATCACTTGAGGGTTAGACTCAGAAAATTTGTTAGCTTTCACCACTGCCATTTTGGTCCAATCAGTGAAATAAACATTGTGTTCAAACAAAGTGATTCCATATGGATGAGGAATCAGTGAGCCTCCATGAGCTACTGTTCTCCTGTTATAAAAATGATTTAAAATTATTTACCAAATATTACTTAGAAAATAACACTATTAACAGAAGAAAGGATAACATTTTTAATTCACTCACTGGCTTTTGCTTCAACAGAGAAGCTACTAAAGTACAAATGAAAACGACCAAATGAACTGAAAAGATAAAGCTAAACATACACAGTTCATCAGCCTAAAGGATACAGCAGTAAAAATAGAGCAAAAGTGTCAGCAAATTAAAAGAAAACACACTGAGTGAAGATGAGAGGAGAAAAGATACCAATATTAATTTTATAGTTAATAAGTGAAAAAAT
This sequence comes from Machaerirhynchus nigripectus, assembly GCA_013397975.1. NCBI lineage: Eukaryota > Metazoa > Chordata > Aves > Passeriformes > Dicruridae > Machaerirhynchus > Machaerirhynchus nigripectus. The sequence goes on along the minus strand of VZRQ01009257.1, from coordinate 184,616 downwards.
ACCTTGAACAATAAACCTGTTAAATGAGCAGAAGACTGTTTTTCAAGTCAATACATAGAAGGTATGCTAAAGGGGACCTTTTTTCTTGTGTTTGAGTAACTGATACTAATCACACATGCAGAGATAAGCAGGCCTCTAAACACCACTATGCTGTAAGACACAGTCCCATAAAAACTCAAGGACTGCCTTCTTGCATGCTGTCATTTAGTCTCCCCAACATCATAATAGGGTGAGTGATGACTTAACTTTTGACAGCAAAGATCTATAAAATGTAAGAAAAGCATTTAATACCTATCACACAAATTAGTGTTTTGAAGTGGAATATTTCGTATAAATTCATTCACGAAAAGAATGCAGAGATTATGATGGAAGATAATGAATATAATTGAAAAATAATAAAAAGCAAATGCTCTAAAAATATGTACTGCACTGGTAGACTATAAAAGGTACATTATATAATAAGAGCAAGAGGTATTCAAGGTCGAAAAATAGCAAAGAATGATGAATTAAAGACTGTTTAGAAGTAGCATGACGCCATAGAGACAAAAGTGCATCACATTCATTATGTTGTCATTTTTATCCTTCGTGTATCTCATTTTCTTAGACAAATCTTTTTTTGAACTACGTACAAAATAATCAGTGTATCTGTAGCCTCCAAGGAATAATATTTTGCCTACCTTTGAAGTCCATCATAAGTTACAGTCTCAATGTAATCAAACCGGCTGTCAACCCAGTAAAGTCTCTTTGACACAATATCCAGAGTTATTCCAGCAGGCCATCCTAATTTTGTTTTTATCAAATCCTGACGATTTGTGCCATCCATGAAGGCCCTTTCCACTTTGGGATCACCGGACAGACTGTCCCAGTCTGAGAAAAACAAATAACTATAAAGAGATAAAAAAAAAGTCACATTTCCTTGAGATTTTATAAGAAACCCCAGTGTTTCACATGGAATTTAAAACCAGCACCCTTTTAGAACAGAGTTTGTTTCTCAGCTGGCATACTGTGAAAACATACTTTATATATTCTACACAAGAAGTAATTTGCATTTTCTTTTATAGAATAAATCCATAAAGAAGCATGCTTTCACCCAAAAGACCTGATTAATATTGATTTTCCTTATTAAAACACAGACTTAAGTTTACTGCAAGAAATAAACCAGTGACAAATAGCTGCATCATGAAAGCAGCAGCCATGAATACAAGGTACATGAAATTCCTCTTCCTCTTCTCTGAAGATCCATGTTTTCAAGGCTCACATATACTTCTGAAGCATATGGGTTAGAAGACACTAACTTTCCTGGCTTCATTCCATCTCTTTATTTCAGATAGTAGGAGATCTGTGCATGGTATCACAGTTGGAATCTTTAAGGATAATACTTCTCTGCAGGGCAATTCCATAGGTCACATTTTCAGTGCTGCTCATGTACACACAACTCCAGCCATGGAACAGATTCCACACATTAGCAATAAAGGCATTGCAGAACTCTCTCATAATTTAAGGTGCAGAATAGGTTAGGATGGAATGCAAATGTTTAAAATATTTTATATCTGATTCTAAAACGATCACTTGCTGTTTCTTACTTGTCTTCTTTTTACATGGGGATAAAGGAATTTCTGACCTTTTACCATTATCTGATAAGTATCACTTACCCAACAGTTGGATCAAGTGCTATTCCTCTAGGATTTCCAAGATTTTCAGCAATAAGAGTCACACGATTTGTTCCATCCAAGTTAACCATATCTATTCTGTTCACACTGGTCTCAACCACATATAGTTTATTGTTAACCCAATCCACTGCTAGATTTTCAGGTGTGTCAACTGAAACATTTAAAACTTCTCGGAAATCAGAGCCATCAATATTAATAGAAAAAACCTGAAAACAAAACAAATATTGTCAGTGCCCATATGATGTTTTGCTAATCACAAGATATATGCTCTTTGTCTTTTATCATCACATTGAGCACAAATCCACAATTGGCCACCAGATACAACCAAGTGGCCCTCTAAGTTATTCCTTAGGTTAGGAATTTTTGCAAAAATCTGGAAACCAATGCAAGAAATGCAGGAAGCTTGCCTTCAACTAGCATTTCTGCAAAATGGACAAGATAACAGACTAAAACAGCCTTGTCTTTTAGCAAACATGAGTAATTGCTGGTTTAAAAAAAAAAATGAGGAAAGTGCATTTGCTTTCTAGGAATCTAGCAAAACTCAGCATTTTCATCTATTGAAAACAAACGAACGTGCTTTGGTAAAGCTCTCAGCAGTGGCCAGAAACAAGAGGGGGAGCTCTTACTACAGCAACCACTAAGGGAAAATAGCAAAATCAAGAAAGAAAGGGGAAGCTCTCCATCCTCACAGAAAGGAGGTCTCACCTTGTGGTCTCCTTTATCTAAGGCTAATTTTAACAGCATCCTGCTCAGAAGAATGGGGGTGTTATTTTACAAGCAAGCTCAGAGCTACATGAAGCAAACAGTCCAAACACAATTTTACACATACAGTAATAATGTGATTATAAAACTGGGTAATATGAAAAGGTAGATTTTGCTTTTTTTTTTTTTTTTTGAACAATAGCATGAGATTTGGAATGCATTTAAATGAAAATACAGATTACCAAGCAAATATATGCAAGAAAAATAAGAGCTGAAAGAGTTGAATAATTTCAAATATACCTCAATTCCAGGTAACAATAATCAAGATAAGCACTTAACTGTCTACTCTGTTCTTTGGAAACCCTGTTGATAAAAGAGCTTATGGGCATTAGGTTATCGGGCAGTACACCAAATGAGATAAAGATGACACAAAACACAACCCACAATTTTCTGGTTCAGTTTACATCTTAATCTTAAGAAAAAAAAAAAGACAAAAAATGCCTAGTAATATCATTATCTTAAGACATAGGGTGGGAATATTCCCCATCTAAGGAAATTCTAAATGCGATTGTTTTCGTCTGGATATTCTAGCTAGAACATAATTAGATTAATTAATCTTAATTAATTAATTAGCATTAAACTATATTGGGGCAGATAAAAAGGCAGTCCTGGCCACCTGGGGGTGTACAGTGAAAAACCCCATATTATCTTTTATTTATACCTATTATAAAGACAAAATAAATCTCCTGTCTCATAAAAGTGCAGATTTCACCCTGACTAAATTCAGCCATTGACAATGGGAAGCAATGGAAACCTACTACAGCCTCAATGAAAATGCCAGAATTGTGAACAAGTCAAAACTTGTGCGTACAAATCTTGTCCGACTTGACAGCCATGCAGTGAATGTTCTTTCCCACAGAACCAGCACGGAACTGTAGTGAGAACTATATTTTTTATTACACATCTTATGTGTAGATTCAGAATAATGACAGTGAGACCAAACTGATCCATTAGTGATGTCAGCAAGAGCCAGGTCACAGATTCTCCTTCACTCTGCATGACAATCAACATGAGGACAAATATTGTGGAGTTTCAGCATTTGACCTAAGACTTTCTTGGTTTCCATAAGTTATGCACTGAGAAAAACAACAAGGGTGCCATCCAACTTCCACATCCAACATCCAACTTCCAAACTTCCCGTCCTCCAGACTGTTTTTTTAAATTACTCTGCTCTACTGTATCTTGAAGCTAAAATAATTCCTCTTCAAAAAAATAACACAATATTGGCTCATTACACAAAATACTGTCAATATTTGTTATTCAAGCTCAATTACAGTGCCATTTGAAGTATATGAAGAAATCTGATTTTTATCATCTTGGAAGGCACACAGCTTTTACATTTTAAATGATCATGTTTCAAAAATTACCAAGAAAAATTTGCTCAGTTTTGAAAGAATGTCTACTATTTCTCTTAATTAGTTTTTTGGATGGAGTCTCAAGTAAAATTAAAAGTTGCTCAAGACATTCCCATATAATAGGATTCTTTGTTTAATATGTCACATGTAATAGTATAGTTGAAAAAATGCAGTCATTAACATAAAACATTTCAAAGAGTTTTTTTGTTAGAAAACAAAAATACAGCCAGCTTTGGCTCTCAAAAATGAGGGCCTATCAACACATTCTGCCTCTTGCAGTTCTCTACTTCCAGATACACAGAAATATATTCTTCTTGAAATTTCTACCAACCTTATCTTGCACCGTATCAGTCCAAAAGATTCTGTGCAGGTAAAAGTGAAAGTCCACTCCAACTGCAATCCCACGATTCTGTGACTGCACCAAAGTACGAAAATTTCTTCCGTAAAGATCTCCAATCAGTAAATCACGGCCATTGGAAAAAATAATCGATGCAACACCAGCTGAAAGCAGGGGTGACAAAGATATGATTATTCTGCAGGCAAGATATTTTGCAAAGGGGCATTGCAATACATACAGACTGGTTCATACACACTGGACACAAAGTTTTAAATAGATGCTCAGACTACTCTCTGTATAAAGGTTTCTACGTGAGTACCAACTTGCTGTGATTTGCCTTTGGTTTGTACACTAGGAGCAAATCAAGCAGGAACTTTAAACCCCTACCAGGTAAAACTTCTATAAAACCCCTGTGTATCTCAACACCAAAAGACTATTTCCATTAAAGCTAAAGTGAACCGGGTGAAACTGACTTATAGCAGGTACTAAATTCTCCCATTTATAAGAGAGAAACACTTAGAAAATTGTGAGATGAAGACTGGTCCGCAGATGTGGCTGAAGAAAGAAGGAAGGGGGAGGGAACTGAGCAGTTATTGCTTTTCTAAGAAACAAGACTGCTAATCAGCTATGCCAAGCAGGAACTCCCATTCCCACTGATTTTCTGCAGGCAGGAACACCTGCCTTACACAAAAGCCTGTTAGGACTTTACATCTGCACAAAGAAGAGTTTCCCAGGGCCTGCTTTCAGAACAGACCAGTAGGTCAGGAGCAGCCGCCTACAGCTGATGAGGAACTACACTACTGAGAGGCAAGTATTCTTGCAGAGTTCAGACTCTGGGACACTTGAAGCCAAGAGCATGGCTTCTCTCACAGGCAAGGGTTCGATCTCACCATTCAGCAAAACCATCTTCTGGCACAGTTCTAGAAAAAAAGAGGTTTCCTGATTTCTTTATCACACTAAGTTCCACAGAGAGAATGAAAGAAAACCGCCTCCCACAGAAACAAGAATTTTTTTTGTTTGGGAGTGCTCTGGCAATAACCTCCCAACTCTGCAGAAGTCAGGAGGGCTGAAAAAGCAATGGAGCCTAGAAGACATTTGTTGATTAGAGGAGAAGCAGCCCTGATGAGGCAATCAACACCAACCTACCCATGCCAGCAGATGCAGAGTTCTGGTATTTGCCGATATTCTAAAAGCTATCCTGATCATAAGTCCTTAAGGGCAGACTTAAAATCAAAGAGAGATGTATGGCACAGACATGAAAACTAGCCCATTTTACCTAGCTCTATCTATTTGCTCAGCAAGACACTTGAAGTGCACTAACCTGAAGTGTTGGCCCGACAGTGCCGGTGATGCTCTAGGAAATAACCTTCTACACAGTGGCACTGGTGATGTCCCACACGATCTTCGCACAGCTGGTCACAGACACCCCACATCTGACAGTCATCAAAATCTGCCAAGTGAATAAGGCATATTTATAAAAAATGGTGCGTATAAAAGGGATGTCACAATTAAGAAGCTGCAAGTTTGTCCTCTCTGCTTGCTTTATACCTAATTGCAAAACTACAGCATGAAGAGAGAGGGTTTGCATGTTTTTCCACAATGTTTCAGTTTTGTATTTCTGGATAACAAAAAACCTGTGTTTCCTGCCTAAGGCCCTACCTGCACTTCTGCCTGCCCACCCCCCCCGCCCCCAAAAGAAAAACTAACCAACCAAAAAAAAAATCTAAACCACACCTGTCGGGAGAGAAGGAAAAATCGCTTGAAGGGATGTCATTGTCTACTTTCCACAGTACACAATATGTATATGCAGTATTTTTCCTGCAGATTTCTACACTTGGCACACACAAAGACTTGGCTGGATTTAAGCCCACTTTGAAGGTAAGCCCCACCTTTGTGTTAGTGCAGTGCTCAAGCCTTTAAGTCCTACTAGAAGGCAGCGTTTATTAGCTCAGGTTTAGTACCATGCTAACAGGTATCTGATTTACAATTGAAAGCTGTCTGTGTACCAGAACCAGCAAGTGAAAGTTCCTTTTAGCATAAAAATACCATACATGTAGAGTACTAAGATCTGGAATTATACAGTACTGACTGTCAGCCATTCCTTCATGACAAGTTTTGCTCCGATAAAAATATATGCCAAGATTTCAGCAAACCAAAATACATTGACTCAGATTTACAAGCCAGAATCAGGTAACTAGGTTTACAGGGTGGTCAAAAAGCAACAGAAGACTCACTGAGACTGCACCAGGTTTGGGAACGTGTCCTTCATGTATTTCCCACAAATGCGTACAAAAATGGAGGACATTTTGTGCCTTATTTCTCTGTGTCTACAAAGAGCAACCATTCTGCCATTGCAGCTTAAACAGCCTTAGGCCACCCAGTAGTCTCAAAAATACAAAAATCTCAATAAAGACTGAGCATCTGAAATACTTTTAATAGCACAAACACCACAGCTTGGGTTGAAAACTCATAACAGATATTTACACTGTTTCTTTTATTAGGCAGTGCTAACTTTCATGATTCTGAAGTTACTCTATTTCCAGCTATTGAGATAAATCATTTGAGCTACCAAGTTACAGCAGCTTTACAATTACCTTTACATTCTTGTAAATATTCTTCTTTTTCATGTAATTTTTGTATATATGGAAACCCCACAGAAGACATGGCCTTTCCATAGTGCAAATACAAAGCACCCTTTTTGTTTTCAAGTCTAATGTTCAGCTGTCTTCATATACAGCCACTTTCCAAAAGTACCAAACAATTCAACACCCTTAACTGTTTTTCCAGGCATACAACACACATCACTGAGGCAGAAACAAACTCTCTCTAGGTAAACACTTAAAAACCAGAAGAAATTTTGACAATAAACCAGCCATCCAATAGTACATATTTTTAAACCTAATCATGCTGTCACTATGACTTTAGGTCTAAGTGAAAGAAGTCTTTATGATATCTCTCTGGTTTGTTTCTGTGCCGCCATGCTGCCATTGTGCTACTAAAATTTTCATATATTTGCTGACTCCTGAGATTTTCTATTTGCCAGTACATCCACCCACTTTGAACTTACTCGCCTTCCTGGAATCCAAACTTTCCCAACGAGCTGTGAGAAGGTACTAGATATCTGTAATCACTGGAGTTTACTCACCAATACAAGTACGACTGTCATTGCTACTTATTGTATATCCTGCAGGGCAGTAGCACATCCCTCCTGATGGAGAGGAATGACAGCGATACTGGCAACTCAGCGCAGCGCAGCGTGACACGTCTGAGAGGGAAATAAAATATTTCAGAAACACACCTATTACCAGTAGAACAGCTTTCTGCCTTAGTAAGAGTTACAAAGCTGAAGTCTTTTCTATGATGAGGCTTCAATTTCAAGTACAGCCTCTTAAAACTAATCTACAGAGAAAATTACGTGCAAAGTTCCACAAAATCACACATGTTTACATACATGCAAGCAAGGGCATGGAACACAGAAGATAAGGTACTGTTTTAAATAAGTTTTTAGAACAGAGTTAAAGGATAAGTATCAATCTTATATGAACCACCAATGGTAAGAGCTGTGTAAAAAGGTGAACAGAGGAAGCCATCTGCAATGCACCTGGCTGCACAAGACCTACTTGTGAGCAACATATCCTTGAGCTCCATCTATTGGCATGTAGCCTCATCATTTACTCTTCTGTGCAAAAAATCCCTACTATGTTATATTAAGAAGCCTCTGTGTATTACTCCAATATATTAGAATATACTGTTTGCATTGTGTCCATGGAAAAATGCTTCTTTACCCTTTCCTTCTCTCTCTTTCTCTTTCTCCTTTCTTTCCTTCACTACTTCTCCTTTTCCTTGTACTACTATTTAATAAAGAATTCAGTGAGAGGCAAATAAGTTATGACTGTAAAACACTTGACAAAGAAAGAGGTGGAAGTCAGCATTTTCCTTTTCCTCAAATTCTTCTGTTAAATGCCTTGCTTTGCAGTTCATTTCTTCTGTAACTACCAAACCACTCAGCAAAGCAAGAGGTGCTTTTTTCATTTCCTCTTATTTTTTCTTCCCTCCTATTCCAAAAAGGCATGATTTTGTTCATAGAATTTTTATCTTCCTAGAAATTAAAATACATCAGTCCTTGTCAGAGGGATTTGATATTTGTAGGATTAGAGTGAAATTAACAGGAACTATGCATGCTCATTTGCCTCCAACAGAAAAAAAACAGTGTACCACTAACTGGGTAAACAGACATCCCAGGTAAAAAAATATTTTTTGAAATTCTAGTCTTTAAAGTGAATTAGTCAGAGCTTACGATATACTGATTAAGAGCTGTGTTCTGATCAGTACAAAACATTACTTCTTACTTATACAAAGGGACAAACAGATATTTAAACACAGAAGAGATATAGCACACCTTTCCCTGCCTTTGTGAACATATTTTAGGGTACGTAGAGTAAGTTAAAATCTTTATTTGTGAAATTTCATGTACAAATTTTACTAAATAAATGGTCTCTTTGTAGCATATATGCCTCTTTCAGGTCATCCAGTCAAAACAGTGCCTACAAAAATAGTGAGCTTCCAAAATTCAGTATTATTTAGGAGATAAAAGGTGAATGTAAAAAGATATCAATACTAATATTTCTGCTATTCTGGGTACGGTTTTCATTCTACTACATACTGCACTGTCTGCCTGCAGTGATGTTAGTTTCATCTTCTCCTTCAGGGCAGTCTGCAGCTCCATCGCACACTTTCCCAATTGGAATGCAATGTCCTGATCCAGGGCAAGCCCACTCTCCTGGGTAGCATTCATGGCGACCACTTTCTATAGAAAAGAAAAACAAGAATAATGAAGAGTATGTTTCAAATATTACTTAAAATTTCTTCTCTAACAGCTTCCCAAAGCATCTCTATCCTTCGATATTCAGTTTCTGTTTCTTGCACGCAGCTGGAAAACACTATGAAGAAACATTTTCTATACCTACTTGTCATGCTTTCTTTTACGTTCAAACTACAATGCCAGCAACACTTGAGCAGACTACACGTGAATCCCTTTAGTTTTCTGTTTTGTTAGAAACAGTAACACCATTTAGCTTTAAACTAACTGGTGCACCAGAAATGGAACTATAGTCTTGTGGTTTCAAAACATATAAATGCTGTCTGCATAAAGAGAATAATGTTCGTCACAGAAAAGGCCAATGAAAAGGAACTCTCATTCACACTTTCATTCATTAAATCTTCTGTTTCTCACATGACAAATCTTGGCAGGATCTGAGTTAATTTCATTTTGAACCAATGGGTTTTGTCTCTTAACAGATGACCTGAAAAATCTCCACAAGCAGAAGAATCAAAACAAAATATAAAAGAGAATATATAAAAGAAAAAAAAGAGATATTGCTCTATGCTGAACTTAGTTTGCATCATGCTCAGTATCACAAAAATTCTCACATACACAACAGGAAAATATTCCTGAAGTTAAAAAAAGAAATAAAAATGAAGGTGGAATTCTAAGGTTTTAAAAGAAATTAAATGTATTCAGAATATCTTGAGTGGTCCAAATTTCATAGATGTAGCTCAGTGTCATCTTCCTCTGAAAACACCATTGGAAGTTAGCAATAGTATTTACCACATCCTCTTTCATCTTCATTGTCTTCACAATCATCGTCTCCATCGCAAATCCAGCTCTGATGAATGCAACGGCCACTTGGGCAAGTGAAGAAGTTGCCTCTGCAAGTTGCATAAGCTGCGGAAAGAAACATGAGAAAATCTAACTGCTCTAAGCAGCTAAAAGTTTAAAAATAGCAATATTATCTCAGAGATGATCATTTATTACAACTCCTAAAAAACTGAGGCAGTTCCATATCTTGTATCTATTGCAAACACTGCTGGTTTCTTCTCACTTAGGTATGAATTACCTTCGGCTCGTGCTGAAATTAAGAAGATGACAACAACATAAGTGTACCTATATGTCTTAAGAACCAAACAGTCACCCAATCCAGCAAATTCAAATAGTAACCACGTACCCAGGAACTTAGCAGCAAAGACAAAGTCTGTCAAAGTAGCACAGAAATTTTCATCTTTCTATACAAAAGGGTACTTGTAGAACAGTGATTAGCTTTTGATGTCTGTATAGCTAAACAATCTGCTTCCTTCTATCTGCTTAAGCCAAATCTTAGTAAAACAGTTAGAGAAAGTGGGGAAAAAAGAGAAACATCATACTGCAAGAGTTTTCATCACTCCTATCTCCACAGTCATCATCATGGTCACAAATAAAGGCTCGCGGGATGCACTCTCCATTAGCACACTGAAACTGCGTACTGGTACATCCACGTGCTGAAAGAGATTTTAGCACAGAAACACATACACAAAATCTGTCAGAAAACTACAGCGTTTTATTCCAAAAGAGGGTCTATAAAGCAAATTTGTTTGGGATCACTCCATACATGGGACTTACTGCAATTAGCTTCATCAGAAGAATCTCTGCAATCAACTTTGCCATCACACCGCTGGCTGGCATTAAAACATGCTCCATTTGCACAGGATAACTGTTCACATCTTGGGTAGTCTGAAATAAAAAATCCTTTAGTATTAGCATGAATGTAAGACTACAATGTGTCATATCCATCTAGTGCCAACAGAACATCTTGACTTAAAGGAAAAAGGGAAAAACTCCGTTACTAGTAGTCCTATACTAGTAATCCATTTATACAGTATACTGTATTGTCCAACAAATATTCAAGAATATTCTCTAGATGGATGCTACAAAACCTTGCAAGCAACAAGAGAAAAATTAAATGCCTTCCCACACCCCAAAAAGATTTGCAACCCAAACAGTTTACAACATGATAGAAAACAATGGAACACAAAAAGAGAGCAAGCACTGAACATTTATTTATTTGTACCTCAGTTTTCAACTATCCTGATCTTAATAAAAATGTTTAGATAGCAAGGGAGTTCCTGAAATTTACAGTTCCTAGGTCCTCTTAAAATGTCAGGAGTTCTAAAACTCAGAAACCTCAGGCTTTTATGGTTTTGTTCCAGTTAAGCCAAAGATATTAAACTTCCAGGTTCAATGAACAACGTTAGAACCTCTGTTTTTTATTACTTGCTCCCCACTTCATGAAAGAAAACAGATTCTGCAGAAATAATAATTTTTCAGGTTTTGGATGTTCTACATATATAGATGACAGGCAAATACAAGGAATTATTTCAAACAACTTAAAATGAATTCTGAGAATACTTATTCATACAAGCAGTCAGTGAGTTCGGTGGAAATATCCAACAAATTAAGCATAGGCACATGCTAGAGCTGAGTAGGAGAATATGAGCTCATAGTTTAGCTCATTGGCTTGTAGACAAAAATTACACTTTTCAGTCAAATGGCAGGTAAGAAAGCAAGTAATTATTATTTTAGAAATGAGATTTATTGAACCTTTGTCTCTGTATAGAAGATAAATGAACTCAAGGCACAGAAGAGCCAAGTTACATTTTGCACATTTTAGATTTTTAGTTTGAATTCTTATCCCATTTTACTCCTCTAGGAGTTAATAAAACAGATTGAGAAGGTTCTCGGGTTCTCATTTTCATTCATACTCCTGGAATTCAAAACATGGGTTTAATGTTCTGAGGTCTTCAAGCAGACCTCAGAAACCTGCAATTTTCCCATACAGTGGCAAACTCTTTTGCTTGCTTCTGCTATTCTGTGTATTATCACATTCTCACGAAACTTCAACTACCTATGGAATAGGCATATATGATTTTAACTGTTAAATTGTTAATATGAGAGGATAAGCAGCTGTGTTCATGTTCACCACAAGTCTGGCCAGACTATCTCCCCAGCTGATTCATTTACATTTCATTTGTTTTCACTGCCGTTAATATAAGGTGGCAACCTGCACGTAGGAACAACGTGTACCTAATCAAAGAACAGTAGCTGCAGATTAGCAGGGCTCCAGCTACATCATTACTACTTGTGACTTTTAGTGCTAGTTCCCCATCTTCCATTCCAAAAGTCTGACAATGCCAACATGTGCTCTAAGGACTGGCCCCACTTCTCAACCAGACAAACACCTTTCTAATGCAGGCTTCTCATCTCTTGCTTAGGTTAGGGTTAGATAAAATTCATAATGCTTTGGAAGCAACGTGGTTTCTGAAGTGTTAGCTCTGCCTACAGAAAGGACTAAAGAAAGGCCTAACCTGGGGTCATGTTTTATGTTCACTGTGGAATTAATGCTTCTTCCCTGTCTGAAAGCAGAGAAGGCATCACAGGGAAGAGCCATCAGGAGTTCTATGGCCCAGCAGGAACAACTATGGCAGTACAAGAACACTGTGAGTATTAAAGGGCAGATGGAAGAAGAATACAAGGTATATGCTTGTAAATGCCCTGAAGTAGAAAAGCTTCCATGGGATTTATAAAGGATAGTTTTGTAATTTTCCTCACTTTTCTTCATATCCCACAGAAATACCTCCAGTGATGTTCCAAACTGTTTCCAGTGGACTGATGTCAAACAAATAAACAATTGAACCCATTGCCTTGCACTGCCTGTTTCTTCAAGAATGCCCAGGCAGACTAAGGATCTAGCCAGTAATAAGATTTTCTCTAGCTTATATTAAACTCCCTTACAAGAAGGGAAACTTTGTCAAAGTCTTCTCTTCAGCAGCAGTCCTGGAAATGCCCTCAGCCTAGCAAAATCTTTATTATATTATAAAATCTAGTGTATTGTAAAAATACAAATCACTATAAAAAAATACCAAGAACAGCCATAAGTAAAGATGTTTTGAAGATACTTCAAAATATACATTCTGACTAAATTGGTGTTTTACTAGAATGTGAACAAATGCTTTTTTTCTTATTCTCTTCTCAAAACTGGTGTACAGATTCTTTATTTTAATTGTACTTGCACAAGCAAGAACATTCTTTGAAAAGCCTGATGGAGATTAATTTAATTTTTTAACTCTGTACAGGTATTCTCATTTCCAATCCCTTGATGAAAAACCGAGGTTAGTAAATTATAGTTCTGATCACAGCCTGCTCACTGATCTGAAAGATATTTTTCACTGCATTATGCATTGCACATTGTACTCTTTGCACCTTATAGCACATTATTTTAATAAAATGGTTTTAATTATTTGGGGCATTAAGAACTGAGACTCATGAAAAATGGCAAAGCTGTGAGCTACACCAAAGGCTGCAGGCAATGCACTGCATGGTTCAGGTGCACCAGGACAGTTCCACAGTAGCTGGGTTAGTTTTATGTGAGGAGAATTAGAAAAGGTAAAAGAATCAAGGAAGAAATGCTGGCTTCTGTGAAAGCTCAATGCTAAGAGAATGAAGGAAGACAAAACAGAACTTCATAAGAATACTAGGACATCTGAAAAAAAACGAATGCCTGTCCTTGCAATTGTAAAAACCCCATGACTCAAACTCCCTTTCTTTCTCTCCAAAATTTAGAAAATGTTAGCCATGAGCTTAGTTCTTCTACTCCTATCACCAAATGGGGAGTTCTTAAAAGGAAAAGAAGAATCTGAACCTTGGCAGTGAGAGGATAGGAATGGAATGAACTCACAAAAGTGAAGGACCTGTACAATCTAGCTTAATGAAAAGCTCTTCAGCAAAAGAAGATGCAAAGTGAGTATCACGACATTTTAAATATAAGTGGGAAGGTCTTACATGAGTCACTGTATTTGGGGCTTGCAAAATAAACATTTCCTAGCTTTTATTTGAATTTTTATTTAAACTAAGATTTCTCTGTACGCACCAGATCCAAGATTAGTGCATTTGAGTATAAAACCCCATAGCTGTGCAAGAACTGATACCAGTCAGAGAAACTGATTGTGCTGTCTCTGTTGTGGGGGGCATATGGAAAAAGCGTCAGTGCTCTGTGAGTGATTTGTAGGGGTTCTTTTCCAGGCAATGGAACTTTTTTTTTTCTTTCTAGGTTGGTGACAAATGGACTAGAAAGAGCAAAAAAGGAAGGATAAGGTTCTGAGTTAAAAGGACAATAAGGTAGGCAGTTTGCACCTAAGGAGGTCTGGGAATACAGCTGTACAAGAGAGAGTGAAAGGAGACAAGATGAACACAGCAGTAAGAGAAAAGTAAAGGGACAGAAAAAGATATAAACACTGTTTTCTTTCACCTTGTTTGGAATGGTCAATAGCCTCCAACATAAATACTGTTCCCTTTACCTTTTCCTCCCAAGGACCTGTGGCTAATTTTAAGGAAAACAAAAAAGAAGAAATTTTTCCATAGTCATAACAATTCCTATAAGATAATACAAGCTTTGTGAAAACAGGGGGAATGTTTTTCACCTATGTTCATTCCAATGCTCAGGAAGAAAGGGAGCTCTTCTTTCTCTCCCCTCCCCTCAGGCATTTCCTTAGCCAAAATACTTCTACACAATCTGTCTCCCTGATGCATGCCAACACTTCAGTTTCAAAATATAAATAACTGGCAAATGCCAGCACAAATGACAGATGAAGCACCCTGCTCCTTGTAACTGTTTTGGGGCAACAGTTGCAAACATACTTAAATGGCATCTTTCAATGGACATGTGGAAGATGCTTAAAATCTATGTCACAGGAATTGCTAAACCTACATTATTTTGTGCTCTGCCTAACACTTCTGTTCTGCAAGCTGGAAATAAATCCATACAAAAACAGCAACAGGAAATAGTTGAAACTAGTATTTGATTCGGCACAAGCTGATTTCTGTCACACGGTCAACAGTGTAAGCTTCCATAACCCTAACCCACGTTACAAGAAGGAGAAATAAAAAAAAAGAAAAAGAAAAAAAGCAATTTCCTACTAACAAGTGTCCTTTTTTGCAACATTTAAAAACATTTTACAAAATAAAGTTAATTAAACGTCTTTGACTCACTGCCATGAGTCACCACCTCACAGTGGTCAAATCATTGCTCAGGCAGCTCACATCCTACCAGAGACACCAGGAGGGAGGCTTACTCCAAGCTTAAGAGTGCTCTGAACTACATGATACCAGGCAGTGTTCATAGCAGAGATACTTTCAGAGCTGGCAGACAGACCAGACCCTCATTCCTGGCCTTCATTCCTGATTTTTATCCTGAGACTCTAGTCTTTGGCTGCCTGCCTTAGACTGCTCCAGTTTTGCTACTTCCCTGTCCCAAATTCTTCCTGGTGGAGATATTTCCTTCAGCCTGAACTTCTCCCTTGTCCTATAGCTGCTACATGTGATTTGTCTATCATCTAGAATAGCAGTCTCTGACTATGGTCTTTTTCTTCTTTCTTGGACTACGTCCCTTATGATCTCTTCAGTTCTTGTTCTCTGTTCACTTTCACCCTGGTCTCTGCAAATTAATCCCAGAGCTGCCTGCCCACTTCCTGACCACAACAGCTATTTAGCATAGCAAACAAGAGGCAGGAATTCACAGGTTAGGCAATTGACCTACGGCAGCAACTCAACATCAAAATTAGAATCAAAAATAAAGTGTCTCTTGGCCCACACTCAGCCCACTAGCTTCAAACACCATGTCTTTAAAGTACTGCCCCCTTCTCCCTCACAGCCTCAGCGTAGCATTCAGCTGCCAGAGCAGTATCCAGAAAGGTTATTCTGTCATAGCAAAGCAAGATGGACATGGCTGGGATTTTCATTTTTCAACTACGAAGCTGAAGCAGGAGAGAGAATTCTACCTTTAACTGAAAGAAATAAAGTATGTAACACAGAAAAATTACACCAGTATTGGCTGCTTACTCCCAAAAAGCATTTGCTACCCAAAATAGTCTGCCATTTCATTATATGTTTCTAAGGTTTTAAAATTAAAGTATTTGCTAGTACTCAAAAAAAGCTAGAAAACAGCCCAATATGTGTATTTAAAGAAAATCAAAAGCCACAATTTTATGAAATCAAAACAGCTTCAGTGCACTAATTGTATAACCTGTAGCTGAAACATTGTTCTGATGTTTATCTTAGCCTCTGCATGGGTAGTTTTCCCTTGCTGTTAATCCCATTAGCAAAAAAATGGACTAAGGCTCTGAATTCCTTTGTTCTGGTTTTTTACATGTTTAATTGCAGAGTTACTTTATATTGGTGAGATTTTGCATTTGACGACTTTCTTAAATAATGTAACTTATTCAGAAATAAAACTTTATCTTCTTTACAATCCAAATCTGTTTCCAGAAAGATGAGTGAGTGCAAGGCAGAAGTAAAGGGACCTAAACTGCCATTTTTTTATGCTCCATGAAACACCAGAATCAATTATAAATAGCTTTATTCTTTTGTTTTTCATGGATGTTTCATTTTTATTTATGAAAACTTTTAGTTCAAATTAAATAAGGGAAACTTAGTGACAAAGGAAAAAGCCAAAATAGTACTATTGCTCTTACATTTGCTTATATCAGACAATGTGGAAAAGGAAATATACTGAACAGTGGGAAAAACAAACACTCAAAGCAAGTCTTAGGATCTGCTACAAAAATCACCTACACTAATCTGTACTGTACAGTTAATCATAAAATCACCAAATTGTAAATTTTATTTTATGGCTTCTGTTGAAAGTTCCAGGCCTTGCAAAGAAAAAAAGGCAATAAAATTAACCAGCCTTCCTCAAGAGTCTTGTCATTACATTTTTCTTGGATCCTCTTGTCTTCAGCACTGTCACATTTCTTTAAACCACTCCAACCTACTTTCAAGGTTCCAAGTCACAGTCATTCTTCTGTCTTAGAGGGACTGTCAACACTTATTCTAATAAACCAGAGTAGAGGCTGTTGAATGATAGGAGGCAGTCCCTCTCCTTGGGGCTAAATATGCTGCTCTCACAACAGTCATGGGGCCTATTTGCTGATGCAGCAATGACTGGGTTTCCCCCACAGCAGTAGAGTGCCACTGTTAATGAATCTAGAGGGCCCTTTCCTAACTACCTTTTTAATTTACCTAGCTGAGAATGTTAAACATGAAATAAAATGTGTACTTCAATTTTCAAACATCACAGCAGCTTCTAGCTTGAAAAAAGAGCTTTAAGTATCATCCTTAGGACTCCAGCCCCAGCTGACCATGTAGTCTTCCTTTGCACAGCATATGCCCTTTTTTCCCCTAAGGGCAGCCATTAACAATATTTTATTTCTTGCTTCTTTGTCCACCCATTACCACCCTAGCCTCTTCCCCCACCTCCCACCCTGGTTTTAAGTGAAGTTTGCAGTTATGCCTTTTTCCCAAAGGCACACTATGTTCTAACAGCTGGAATAACAGCTTATATGTCAGATGTCACTCAGGATGTGTGAAGCTTTTCCTTAAGGCTAAAAATGAACAGACATGCCTGCTACACACTCTTGTGTAGGTATCAGACAAAAACGTTTCTGAAAAACATGGCCTCTATTCTGTGGCCAAGTTTCCTTTCCTTCAGTGTTCAACCTAGGCCAGAATCTAGGGAGACTGTCACCAGACAGGCAGCCTCAACTCTGAGGACGTTAGAATGAAAAAAACTACTTGTCCAGCTGCATTTTTTTGGCACAATATAAACAACTTGTCTGAATACAATATGACTAAATCATCTCCACAGGAAGCTGCAGTCTAGAATACAAATGCTTTTCAAAGGATCGAATCTCCTCAAACAAGTCACCTGGAGTCAAATTTTGCATTTGCAGAGGTTATAACTACTACTGATTTCATATGGAGTACCCAAAAAGAATATGAAAAAATTTGGCAAAGTTAGCTTCAAGTGTCCCAAAGCTATAAGCCAATTAAACATGGTTGCTCTTTTACAGTGCAATATTAATTATCTTTCAGACAACGAGAAACAATATGACCTGATCCTGTGGTGGCAGTTTGCACTTGAGTGCCGTGATAACAGATCTGTATCAGAACATCAGCTCTAATACACAGAAGAATCTGAAATGAAAACTCTTGCAACAAAAAGCATATTGTGGTCATCCTGTCTATCAACACGCCCTTTAATCTTACAAATGTATTAAAATGCCACAGAGGGATGAGATGAAAGCAGATCTCGTGCTAGGAGTTAAGACTCACGGCAGACTTTTTCATCTGTTCCATCAGTGCAGTCCTCCACTCGATCGCACCAGTACGCGCTTGGGATGCACTGTCCATCGGAACACGTGAACTGCTGGCTGGAGCACGTCCTTCCCGCTGCAACCAACAGGCACACAATCAGTCTTTCCTATCAACCAAGGCTTTTTATGAGGAAAAATATTTTCCTTCCTCTTTAAGTACCTCATCTTTCTCATAAATATCAGTATAACACTTTCTCCCCCTGTATCTCGGTGTACTCAAGGGGATTAAAGCATACTTGAAAAGCTCATGGCAGATAGCATAGCTCTGTGAGGGCTCCTGTAGCCTGCAAGGTCACCGCTTTTCTCCACAGAAGAATCGACCTCTAGGTTAAACATTACCTCCCTATAATATTCTGCCTAAAGCATTAAATTACCAATTCTCACTGATATAAAGTTTTTTGTTATTTTATTTACTGGGTCAAAATCTGTCAGTAACTGTAAGTTATTCAGTCAACCGGAAGGTCACAATGTAAACACAGCAAATTTGGAGGTAAGGCACTTCTTTCTAATACAGCCAGGGCCTCAACAGTCAGGAATAGTTTGCATATATAACCAACAGAGGATCAAGAATGATTATGTCTTTTCTCTTGACACCTGTCAGTAAAAAGCAGCCACATAAAACTGTTGAATTCCACTTTGATTCTGCTACAGCTAAATTACACTTTCAGTTCTTAGGCAAACTAATATGAATCTGTGAAGATATGGCTGAAGGGCAAGCTTACTACTAACTTTTCCTTCCCTCTAGCACCTGCACATTTGTTTCTTTCAAACGCATGTTATATTTCAATATCATCCCAGTCTATACATTGGCATCTTGTCATCTGCTGCTCTACAGGGGCTCTCTATGCCTTCTTCTGTCAGCAGTGTTCCCAAAATAAGATCAGCTACTGGGATACTAGTGTCATGAGGAAGAACAAGAGCAAGACAGTAAAGTAAAACAACTTTCTGTACATGTGACTTCCAGAGCTGTCAGCCAGTTTTCCCAAGAAAAATTTTTAACGTTTCAAGAAGGAAAATCTCTAGCTTTCCCAAACACTGAGATAAAAAATCCTTTTAGAAGAACAAGGACAACTACTAGGAGATGACTCAAAAATGGCAGCAGCACAGTGCCACTGTGTAGATACTAACACTCATGATTAACCAGTACATGGTGAACAATGTTACAGTGACCCAGTTCAAAAGTCAAACTCAGAGATGTTGCTCATTTTGCATTTTGTATTTAAAGATTCCTTAGTTAAAACATAACCAGAAGTTGTGCTGACACCTTCTCAGAGGAGGAGGGGAGCAAAAGGCAGTTAACTTTAATCAAAATTTTCCATCTTCAGTGGATGGGGATGTAATCAAGACACAAAAGCAAAAACCAAGTCTGTGAGCAAAATCTTTCCAAAATAAATATTTTAACCTCCCAGGGGTTAGGGAGTAGCTCTAGAGCTGTTCAGTTTAAAGAAGTTATCAAAAAACTATACACACAATAAAAATGAAAAAAATTTCTCTTATCTTCATCACTTAAAGTAACTTTTAATACTAGAAATTGCAGAAAAACCATCCTTCAGAACACTACAGTTGTTGTCTTATGCAATAATGCAGAGAATGTAATTTGGTGCAGTAATCATTTCAGTTCACTGTTCACCACTTTGGCATGTACTTATAGCCCTTTAAATGCTTAGTCATGAAATTCTAAACCATTTTCTAACATATCTTATTTATCTATCAATATTTAAAAAGAGCAAAGCCTATGGCTGTGGCAGTTAGGCTGTTAAATTATTTTCTTGATCTAAACTGCACAGAGAACACTAAACACTTAACTTGAAAACAGCAATTCAAACATGAGTAATACACTGTTTAGCATGTTTAAAGTGAAATACTAATCAGAATTCTAAGTTTAAATTCTAAGTTTAAACTGTCCAAATGATAATTAGAGACTAGACTCTCACCATATACCATCTTGGTAATCCTCCTCTCTGAATGGGAGAAAGAACAGCTCTGGCAATTCTAAATAATAATGCTTCTAAATAGCATTGTTGAAAATCATAGAAGAATATTTATCAATGTTTGTTGATTATTGATAATTCCTCCTGTTTTATATAAAAATAAATTTCAGAGTTACCTAGGAAGAATTAAATTTTGTTATATATGGTTCTGAGATGCCACTGTGAATTTTGTTAGCCAATGAATACAGGCGATATAGTATTATGCCAATTTCACCATTTTTGAAATTACTAAATTTTGTATCAAGTATAAAGCTAGTATGCACTTCATATTTTTCTCTTTTTAATTATAGGAAACGAGTAATTTTCAAATTTCAAGACCTGGAGATATCTTTTTAGACATATTTTCTGTATTTTATCTACTTCAGACTTCCGATTATTTCATTTCTAGAAACACTAAAGAGACTTCAGTACTTACAGTGGGCTTGTTTCTGTATGTTCTCAATATGCTGTTATGCAAATTACATTATTTCAAAAAGCTGGTATAACACCGGAAGTTAAAATACTTACGACATTGTTGGTGTTCATCTGAGCCATCTTCACAGTCCTCCTCATCATCACAAACCCATGACTGTGGGATACATTCACCATCAGTCTGACACTGAAACTGATTTCCCTCACAGGTAGGTTGTGCTAGTGTAAGCAATGAAAAAGAATTGTCATTTCACAGACATCTGGGAAAGCACTTTCAAAGAAAATAATTCCATAAGGGAAAAGAAGGTCTAAGGTTCATGTGTCAGTGAACTGTAACTTCCATGAAACACATGAAGCATTTAACAGATCAAAGAAAACAGAGCAGAGAGGGGAAAGTGGACCAGCAAAAGGATGCTCAAAGGCAAAATTCAGCTTAGTAAACTCCTGAATAGAATCTTCAGCTTTATATCCTCTCCTGGAGACACAAGTTCCTTAAAAGGCAGACCCCAAAAATGTTCAGGTTCTGAACTGCCCTCTGGCAGAGCCCCTCTTTTTCACTTATGTATAGAGTCACACTAGCTTCCCTAGTCTCACAGGGGTCTGTTCAATTGCTCTCATTTCACCTCAGGTGCTTTATCCCTGGTAAGAACATGGTCTCCCAAAACAAGCTTATGATTTTTCCCTGTGAATTCATGAGGCAAAAGTGAGGGTCAGATCAGAACAATCTGAACGTTGTTCTAGCTCCACTTGGTACTCTTCAAATAGACAAACAATGGGGAGTCATCAAGGACAAAGATCAAAATAAATGTCTGAAACTGTGTCACAGCTTACTCCATCCCTAGTTAATACTCCTGGAAGAATTACTAGTACAACACAGTCCAGTAAACAGGACCCTGGTCTTGACCATCTCTGTTCTCAGGATTATGTTTTTGCAGAAATACAAGGTTAACTTGAAACACTTTGTGCTCATGGGATGATATGCAAGCACAACTACCAATTTAACAAAAGCATTGAGGGAGAAAATTAAAACAATCTGTAGATTTAGAGTTGAAAAGTACAAAACAACATCAGACACGTACTTCATGCATACTCTTTTAAGTCCTGCTTCAAGAATTGAAGAATAATCTTTTAGCGTGATTTTAACCTCAGACCAGTTTTTAAAAGTTTAAAACTACCTTGCTAGGCACTGATGTGCACCACTACCTATAGCACATTAACATATCATTTTTAAATGACAATTAACTCAAAAAAGTGAAGCTTAATTTTCATTATTGCTATGGGACAACACCATTTTGTTTTGCCAGTTTAAAGGCATTCTTCATCCAGGACTACACTAGTTTTTTGGAACTAACTAAAGTGCCAAGCAAGGAATCAGACTGCCAAGCCATGTCAATGGCCTCCAATTATTACATGGGTCAAGCAGCAAAGAAATAATACAGTGTGAAAAGAATGTATATAAATTAGTCTTTCTCACCCCCTATCAGCTGAGGGGCAAAAATTGGCCTAACCTGTAAGTGGGCTGATAATTGCACCAACCCACAAGACCTCAAAGAACACTAGAACTGAGAAGGTAAAATACAGGCAAGTTCCTGAAAACAGACTGTGGAGGGAAATTCTTCATTTTCACAGCTTTTCCATTCAGCTTGAGAGAATCTTTGTGCACAGATATTACAGCCCATATGAATAAAACTGTTGTCCCTGAGCTGCTGACACAGCACAATCAACTCTAGACAATTAAGCATGACTCTACTTTGGGCACAGTAGGTAGTTAGTTGTACAGGGTCTGAAAAATCCAAAGATTTGGAGCACTAGTGATGCTGGTGGCAGCTGTATATACATCCAATATTCAGGATTACTGCAGTAATAGAATACAATACATTGCTACACCTACTTAGAACATTAGTCATAAAATGAAACTGCATTATTGGACAATCAGATTTTTAAGAAAAGGTTAAAGTCATGTTAGAAGCTCAGCACTACTCTGTTTTCCATCTACCAAAGCAAATGAGCTCAGGGAATATGACTCGAATAGATTCTGCAGTATCTCATGACAACTAGTAGCTTTCTCCCAATATTCATTATTGTACCACAGGTACAATTGAGCCTATTGGAATCTCCTAATTTCTTGTATGACAAAGGAGTTGCTCTGTATTTGTTTCTCTTACGGCAGCCAGCTTCATCTGTATCATCCGAGCAGTCTCTCGCCCCATCACACCTCCAGTCTGCAGGAATACAGCGACCATTGCCACAGCGAAACTGCCCCCGCTCACACCCTGTGGTAAAACAGAGGAACAAGCAGCTTAGCAGTGCAAGCACATAAAAATGGACAGTGAAGTTCATCAACAACTCTAGTTTATCCATCACCTTGCAGCACGGAGAGAAAATGATAATTCAAAAAAATAATACAAAAGATACGACAAAAAATATTAAAATATATATTAAAAAGAAGAGCTGTATATACCCAGTGTAACAAATTTTTAAAAAAAAATCAAAGAACCATCTTCAAATATTACAAGACATTTCCAACTAAATTGCTAGAAAATTCCAATAATTTTAGTATTTGTATATTATACAAACAAAACAAAAAGAGATATAAAAAAGGAAAAATAACCCAAACAAGTCTTGAGTACATAACTACAGAAACCTATTCAGCAGGAAAAGTATCAATTTTGAATTCCCAAGCAGTATAGACTTTATTTAAAGGTAGGGCATCACTTTCCACATAACTTGCAGAGGCTTAACATGCTAAACACTAGTGCTCTCCAAAGTCTGTAAGGATTTAAAAACATACAATAATAATCCCCTTAGCTGATGTGGAAATCTTGTTTCAGTGGTAACTGCTTGAAAGTATAGAAAGATCTCAGTTTTGTTTTGTTTTTTAATAATGCCCTCATACTTAAAATATTTCCTCTGAAGTACAGGAAAGCATGTCTTGAGTCAAGATTTGAATAGCAAATAATTTTAAAAGAAATTAAGCTTTCAGACATTTATGGCTGATCAAAAGCTATCCTGCTGTCATTCTCTCCTGCTTGATCTACTAAGGATTAAGACCTGATAAAGAAGCATTCATTCCCAGGTGTAAATGCAGCTGGATCAGGCCTTTATTAGAGTCAACTAATGAAATCTCCAGTCCATAGGAAAGAGAAAAGGCACTGTTTATGGCCTTTCATTGTGACTACAGACTCATAAAAAGGGAGTGAACAGTTTTATAGATCCTCAAAACAATGAGCTACAACATAATTAGGTTCAACAGAGCTCTGTTTCATGTTAATCTGTTGTCAGCACCTCAGAGAGGAGAACACTGAAAAAACCTGAGGTAGTAGCAAAGTCCAACTCTGAAGGAGAAAAATTCCTGTTTCTTGATTTAGTTAATAACCATATGATAAAATTACATCTTTCAATTATTCTGAGTGATTTGCCCAGAGAAGATAACCTCAGTATACATAAAGCACAACCACCGACTTCGTGAATTCATGATGACATAAATAACACGCTACCCAACTTTCATGTAAAACCAGGCATATCAACACTGTCACATAAACACAGTTAAGTGATGTATTCCTTAGGGATATAGGCAAGCTACTTTATGCAAGGAATGTTCAAATCTGATTGTCTGGTAGTGACACCCTGATTTATAATGTATCCTGCAAATGGTCAAAAATTTCACTTGGATAAATGGTGGTACGGAGTGGTACAGGAGTATGTTCACCCAAATACCTTCTATAGACTAATGCATGATGGTGGTTGGTGGTGCAGGTCTGGGGTTGGTGGTGCAGGTCTCTTATCAACTACCTTTAAAACACAACAACCTCCCTTGCAAAAATGCCCTGAAGGAATGTACAAGTTCACTCTGGAATCCCAGGCCCTCTCACTGAATTTTGCCCTACAAAGCAACATTTTCATACGAGATCAGCAGTTAAAGCTCTAAAAAGACAACATATAACCCACCGTTTATCAACTGCAATTACTGTGCAAAACAAACCCTGAATCTTCTTGTATATTTAGTATATTATTGCTATTCCAAAATATTCATAGTCACTTACTTAAAAAAAGAAGTTACAATATAGAATTAAATCTGCATCCACACAATGAGGACTTTTAATGAAACATGCTTATAAACAGGCTATATCAGCAATTTGTTTATTATTTCTAAATAATAACTAGCTAAAAAAATTTCAAGCACTATGTACAACAATTTATTTTGGCTATCTTGTATTAAGTTTCTATAGTTAAACATACCCTTATAGTGATTAAAATGAGGCGATAACACTGATTAACTTTTTAAAAAGCTTTATAAACACAGCAGTCTTTGTGCAGTATCAGAAATGGTAACTGAATGTAAACAGAAAACCTGCAAGTCACACAGTTCTGCTACACTCTCTAATACTTTTCAAAATTATAATTTAAGATGCTCACACCTATACACAGTAAGCACCATATCGATGTCCATTTATACAATTCTTCAGCAGACCTGTTATAATTCATTTAATTATGGCATTAAGCTTTACAATATTATCTGCTGTGCTTACTTACAACTGAAGGCAAAGAGCTCTGAAACACCTACAAATATTATGGAAGACTAGTATTTCAAGTATCACTGTTTTATACTATCTTTAGAACAAAGAAAATGGCCTAGCTGATAAATATGTAAATTCATTTAAAAAACAAGCTTTGAAAATCAGTAATATGAAAGAAGTAAAAGTGATCTGCAGTATCAAGGGCACTTCTCACAAAGGTTCTAAGAAGCTTGTGTTTCATCTGTGAGCAAAAACAATTCTAACTTTGATAAAGGAGAAAGTAATCAGGGGAAAAATGCATGATTACAAAGTTACTGCTACAAATACCCAGGAGAGATATCCAGAATGAAAGAAAAATAACCATGTCAGCAATAACCAGATTTGGTATATTCTATGCAATGTGAGCCTGCAGCACCTGGGTTTCAGCAAGAGCAGGGACTGTCAGAAAACAGTGGGTATACACTTGTTTATTGGTATTACTTGAAGCCTCAATTCACTGAAGAATTAGTCATTAGTAATTTTATGGAAGGTTTTCCTTTCAATAATTTTTGTGTTTTTTAAAATGGTAAGGCAGCTCAAAAACCAGTCTGTTATTACAAAAAAGTAATGCTAATGAGCTACTGTCCATAGAAATTCAGATTTACTCTGACAAATACTGATAAAACCAGACACCTTTTTCAGGTAAACAGAATCCTATTAGCAAGACTCCTGAAAGAAATAACCCCTGAGTTTAAAAACAAGAAATAAAGTAATCAGGCTTAAGTTCATGCTTAAAATTTGTTAGTAGAACAGAATTTGGGTGACTTTTGAAAGTTCAGTTTTCAGAAATGATTGAATTATTGGTGTTGCTCTACTATTACTATAATTCAGTTTTAGTCTTCTGACTGTGATTAAAGCACTACTAAAATATGGGCTAAGAAAGAATGTGTGACAGACCTTAGGAATCACACCAGAACACACACACACACATTACTATATATAAGAATCTCTGGGCATTAACAAAAATAATTTTGAAAGGTAAAATCTGTTTCAATAGCTTGATATGCAGGAAAACACCAAAGGAATAACAAATATATGATATTGTCTTTAATATAAACCAGTCTAATACTGAATGCAAAGCAAAGATCAGAAGCACCACTGGAAAAATGTAGACTAAAGCACTATTTCTAAATTTCTTGTTATACTTACTATCTTGGGGCTTCATGCTAACTTTGCCACTGGACTTTATATTGTTCTCTGTGTCTGAGATTCTCTTCTAAGAGACTCTCAGTGGATGTTTAAGATTCAGAACTTGCCCAGGTAGAACAAGAAGGCTTACATTACTAGCTCTGGGAAAGCTACTTGCAGAAAGATTATGTCAGGCAGTCATTTTCCACTGGAATAGAGCAACATCATAGTGATTTTATCAGAGCAAAGATTGAGCAAATTACTAACTAAACAAAATACCTTTTTTCACTTTTAATTTACTCAAAATAAGTGCATCTTCTACTACTGTTCACCTTACTTTCTGCAACAGTTGTTGTCTGCATATGAATGAAATACCCTATGGTAAACCACTGCCAAAGACAAACCCCACTGCCACTAGAGGATGGTTGTCAACCTTCACATCACTAATGAATGTTACTCAATGTCACATTAAGTCACAGGGAATTCCAGCAGAAGAGAGAGAGGTTAATAGCATCACACATTTCACAGCACAGTGCTTTAATCTATAGGGCTACAGCCTTCAACAGGAAAGCAGTCCACTACACCCTCTCCACCTCCACTGGGCTTCACTTGTCCCAAGGTTTGTGTAGGAACATTTACATTCAGAATTAAAGCTAAAATTCAATCCTTTTGTATTAAAACCAGAGTGTTATGCTTGGCTTATTATAGAACCAAACCAGCGTTACTCTCCCCACTCTGTGTTACTTTTGACTCCTTGCAGTTCCTCCCTGAGCAGTCCTAGTCTTTTGTATTCTTTTCATCCATTTTCTACGTGCTCATTTAACCTTTAAGTCCCTCACACATTTAACTCTGACTACAAATCTTCTGAATTATATTGGTCATCCACAGAGTAAGGGCCATGACTGTTCATCCTGACTATACAGAATGGGCCAAAACTCGTTCTTCCTTCCTTGTACTCACAATGCCTTTGAGAACTGCTAACACTTCTTTAGCAGTTAAGCCTGAATGAAGAATTTAAGGTAATGAGGAACGTATTAAGCCCAGGGTAGATTGTACCACTCTCAAACTGTCCACTCAAAAATCAAATTTACACGGCTGCAATTACTTTAGATTTCAGGAATCAACTCCCCCAACAGATTTATTTGCATTTAAAAGAGTAATGTTCTTCAAGGCAATATTTTTTCAACTGAACAGTTCCACTTGTAATACATCTCCAGGTTTTCAACAAGTAAATGCAAACAGACTGTGCATTACTATCCTCTTCCACATAAAATTTACAAATAGAAAAATAAGTGACAAGCTCTCTTTTCTCCCTGCCCTCCAAAAAAGGGTACTTTCTTTCCCGTTTGGCTCCCAAACAGAGCAGCCCATTCTAGGGGCCTTGCAGGTAAAAGAATCCTGGAGAATCGCCTTCCATACACTTTGATGTCAGATTTTTGCCTAGCTTAATTACATGTCAAACAGCCTGAGGTTTTGGAATGCTCAAGGAGGGAAGGCTGAACCTCTGGAAATTCCATCTCTGTTTCCCCTCACTAATGCAGGAAGAAATTAAATCCAAAGTTTAGGAAGAACCTTAGCTTATTTTCAAATAATGCCCTATGACACTGAAAACCAGTATTCAGCTAGTAATTACAACAGAAGAATGAACAAATATTATTTAATATATAAGAAAAATAGAGCCTGATGAAATTCTGCTAACTTTCATATACCTCAAGATGATATTTAACCTTCAGTCTTTCTACACTCTTTAAACTTCATTATATTTAATACAAACTATTCAGATTAAAAAAAAAAAAAAACACAGACCACACAAACATTTATGGGTATTACACAAAGCAGTAAAATATTTACCTGCAGTTTTCAAGCCTTTGCAACACGAAACATCTTTTCTACCTACGTGTCTCTAAATTAGATTAAAGAAATAATTTTTACTGACAATATCAACAAAAAAGACAGTACAAATGTGCACCTGCACCCACTTCACATGACTGCAAGATCTTTGTAGACAGATTGATAGGCAAACAGAGGACTAGTCAAGGGACAATCTGAAGGAGAAAAGCTGAAGTGCCAGAGAGACAGCAATACATTGTCAATAGGGAAGTGTAGTATTTCTTATACGGAATTACCATCCAATGACATATAACAAGATTATTATTAGTAAAATAGCATCTACAGACTCAGCAGCTGATCAAGAACTCCTTGTGCCTTGCACTGTACAATCATGTAAAAAAGGGCCATGCCCTAGATAGCTTGCATCAAAAAGACAACAGGCTCTGGAACTCCCAGGGGTGCCCCGATGACAAGAGGCCCGATGGCCCTGTTCTTCCCTTCACCGAAACATATTCACATTCTATTTTTAATCTGTTAGCACTCAAAGTCACAACACATCAGAGGCACACTGTTTTGCTGGTATGTTTATTAGACAGTACAAGAAACAAGCACATGCTGGATTATTTGGGGGTGGGAGGCAGGGGGCAATGGTGGGAATGATAAAGGACTGAACTTGAAGCAACAGATCTGCTTCTTCATCAGTACTAACTGGACTTATTTTTGAGTAAACCACATTCTGTGTTCAGCAGAATGACAGGTATCAGAAGCTGTAATAAGTGGGTTCTACTCTGACAGGTAAGATCCAATACCTACATTTGAAATCTTTACTCACTGATTTTTTTTTAAAAAGCACTTTAAAATTCAAGACCAAAAGTGAAACTAATATCTTTCATTACGGCCTTAGAAATACCATGTTTCTCTGCAGCATCAGCAGATTTTTATGGTTTGCCTTTATTTGCCAAGCAGGAAAAAATTCCAGCAAAATTCACATTATATCCTGTGCTTTGTGTCTGCATGTCCTTTCACATACAAATACTTGTCAACTAAAGCAATTGTTGAAACTAAAGCATCAAATATCATTTTAATAATGCTCACATGCAAAATCTTTGATAAAGTACTTAGAAACATTGTATTCAATGTTAAACTATTTGTTTTCAGTTAATACAGTTATAAAAGGACTATAGATTAATTTCTCCTAATGCCTCAACATAAATCCAAGAATTAAAGAAATTCAGGATTTTAATCTACTGAAACTAAGCAGGAAAGCTTTCC
Source organism: Machaerirhynchus nigripectus (assembly GCA_013397975.1). NCBI lineage: Eukaryota > Metazoa > Chordata > Aves > Passeriformes > Dicruridae > Machaerirhynchus > Machaerirhynchus nigripectus. The sequence goes on along the minus strand of VZRQ01009257.1, from coordinate 155,285 downwards.
TGCAAAGAAAAAATGGTTCAAGTCTCCTGCAGACAACAAGTTCAAAGGAATGACACTGTAAATGCTTCCTAGCAACATTAAAGATATTCATAATCCTCATCCTCGCTACCTTACTTCAGCTGTATTAATTGAAAAAGCAGCAAATGCAAACAGCCTGATAAAAATAGAAATGGTCTATTAATTAGTTCTTAACGAATATATTAAATTTTATTTTTTTCAAGTATACGCCTGAACCACTTACTAATAAAGAGAAGAAGCTCCTAATTTTTTTATATACCACATAGGGACCTCCTAGGAAAAAACAAAAAAAATCTCAGTTTTAATTTTTTTCTTAAAGCTCTGGTATTCAGAACAAAATAACAATGGTTTCTACTTTATCAATTTCAAACCAATTATTCTGGGAAAAATAAAAAAAAAAAAATCAAGATATTCAATCTTTTAAAATTATTCACAATGATCCTAAATGTAAAAAACCCAACCTTCTAAATTTCAAACTATGACAGTTTATTTATCATACATGCTCATAAACAGTATATATCCATACTATGTACCTTTTCCATCATACAGTACTACAACCAAAATAATAAAAATTAAGCTCCTTTATAATCTTGCTTCAACTCACACACTTTTTTTAAAGCAACAAACAAACTTCTACTATCTTTTTAGTCCTATAACAAGGCAGGAATAAGAAATAATCCTTTAAAGCAAGGGCTAGTTCTAATAGCAGAAGGTAATACTCCTTTCTACTGATAAAGCAAATATTCTTCATATTGAACAGACCAGGTTCCTTCTTTCATTTAAGTCACTGACAAATTTCTTGTACTTCAGTGATAACCGAGGCCAGCCATTAATTTTTCTTGGACACTTTCTTTAATCTAAACTGTATATAAAGTATTTTCAAGGAGGACACTAACAAAAACTATTTGTACTCCTTAGAGATTTTAGTAAAATTACTATCTGTATGGCCAAATTCAAAAGAAACAGTACTTGCAGTGCTGCTGAAAGATTAGCCTTCTCAATATGAAAATGTGTTTCAGACATTACATGTAAAGAACATGTTTTGCCTTAAATTGGATAACCCCAACCAGTTGTCTTGCCATTAGGTGTCTTAATCCACATAAATCAGTTGTGATTGTGTTAGCTGGGGAAGTGAAGCAAGCACTGTGGATCTCTAGGGAAGCATACATACCCCAGCTCTCCTAAATCTCAGCAGCTTCTTTTTCATGAATGGCACATTAAGTATGCAAAAATCTGTTCTAATTGACCATACGACATAAAGAGGAAGAAGTGCAGGCAAACACAGTAGAAATAAAGACACCCTCAGTTACTCACAGAAGGAAGCATCCCAAGCATTTTCATAAGAATGAACCTTGCTAATGGCCCCAAGGCTGCTGTAGAATAACAATTGGGTAACAGAAGGTGGGGGGGAATATGAGCAAAAGAGGAAAATCTTCAAGACTAGGAAGTATTTACAACTACACAGTGAGTGGAAAGTGAAAAAAAAAAAGGTGCTAAAACAACTTAGAGAGAACAGGTACAGTATATATAACACTGAGAAAGACAGATGCAGTAGCAGATGATAAAACAACCCTCTCAGAAAGCTTTTCTCGTTTTGAGAGCTATACAGTTTTTAAAATAAATTTTCCAATCAGTGTGCTGTTTTTTCTCAAATTTAGACCCCATGCTGAGATGATGACCTGCATTCAATTCTGTCATGCTCTCCTGAAAGCTGATGAGTCATTGTTGCACTAAGAACTGGCCTCAGTAAGAGCCTTCCTGTGCAGTTCGTGACAGTAAAATTGTGTCATTTTTGTATCTTTTCTGTATCACTGCTAGAATGAAAATGGCTATGCAACATATAACACTTTGCTAAATTATAAACCTTACCATTATTTTATATTACAAGTTGTTAAATGAAAAACAAAACCTGTCATGCAAAAAATAAACCACTTTCCCTTACAGATAATAAACACAGTAAGCACGAAAAATGAAAGCTGTTTCTGTCTTCCCACCACAGAACCCATATCCACTAAAAGCTTCACAGGCCACTAGTCATTTTGCACAAATTTCAAAAATTGCAACAGTTACTCACAGCAAACTAAACCTGTGGGAACATTGTCAGAAAAGCAGAACTGACATGTCAGTACAGAATAGACAGGCCACATGTTACAAGCATCTAGTGTGCCTAGACAGACATCGTAATGCTGGTTACTACTGCCCATGACACTGGGAACTACATATATTCCTTTGGATGCACTGACACATCACATTTCTCCCTTATTCAGTAGTGGCTCTGTTTCAGTTAGCAGCTAATGGCTGCTCATTCCTTATCAAGCTTCCCGGAAAGGAAATTTCATATGTGAAGGCAGACCTGAGTAAATGAAGGATCATAGAATCATAGAATGGTTTGGGTTGGAAGGGACCTTAAAGATCATCTAGTTCCAAACCCCCTGCCAGGATCACCTGAGCTGAAGCAACAATGTGGTTCAATGTGCTCACACAAAATGCAGTTTTATTTTAAAGGACTTGAAAATGAACAGTAAGAATTAAATCATCCTTCAGCTGTTTCATTTCTAAGTGTAGCATATTTTCTTTAAATTTTTTGGTTTAAAAAACAATTTTAAAAATCCTTTTATGCAATAGTAATACTAATAAGTGTGCCATATTAAAAAGACAGTCCTTGAATTCATCAGAAGAAAATAAATACAAGAAATACTATCTTCTCCTGAAACATTACTCTTCCTGTCAACCCCAGTGGAAGCATTTTACTTTTATTTTCCCTAAGCATCCAAACTCTATAACTCTCAGATTTGCTCACCCACATTGACTTTTTAAGGATGCTTGATTCTACTGTGACTTCCCTTCATTGGTGGCTGCTGGGCATAATACTTAAAGTAATTCTTTAAATTATATTAGCTAGGTACTCTAAGCAGCTTGCCAGACACAGAGGTTAACAGTAAGGAAGAACTTCTCTAGCTTGTATAGCTGCATAAGCCCTACAGTTCCTACATCCCTGGAAACACAAAAGCAGACACGTACTGCACATTATATCCTTACATCCAGGAGCAAGCACAAAAAGCTACAGGAAAGGCATGCACTGTCTCCCAAGGATCTCAGTGGTAACACATAACACACAAATAACATTGCTCAGAGGACTGCAGGCATTTACCTACAGGCCTGCAACCTTTAACTTGTAATTCCTTCCTCATAGCAATACCTTTCCATCAGTCTTTCACAATGTGTGCTAGGAGAAGACTGCAAACACACCTGTTACATTGCTGTCTAGAGAGTCAGTATCTCCACATAGGCTGTTTAAAGACAAGATTTTTCCTTTAACAGGGTGATCCTATGGGACTCTTCCTTCCTTTACTGCCTTACAGGATTTAAGTCTCTGAGAATTCTTAACTCCTACTAGAAAAAGTTGCATAGGCCAAGAATTAAAAAGTTTTGCACTTGTTTTCAGTGAGGCTTTAAAGTGCATTCTGTGGCTGACTTCATACAGAAAATTATTAACTGCAGAGCAAACAAACACAGCTCAAGTATTCTTGTGGAAGACACCAGAGACTTTGTCACTCATTTCAGACAAACTGCAGTTTGTTTCACATGAAATGGTTTTAAAAAGTATTAGACCTTGCAGTAGCAAAAGTAATTTTTATTAACACAGCTAGAAGGCCAACAAGAACTGCAGCAACATCCCATGTGCTTGGTTATCATCCAATTCACTTATTACCTTGCAGGTTGAGAACAGCCCCACAACCCTGCTCAAAAGTGAACATGTGAGCAGCCTCATTCAAGTCAAGCCATCTGTTTACACAAGACACCTTCACAAAAGGGTTTCCAGCAGCACTAACACTTGTTCACTCTAGCCCTCATAAGACTATTCTTGTTACCAGCACGTTAAGGTTTTTAGCAGCAGCATTAGACAGTGATTAGCATTAGACATTGCATGGCCAGCCCTGGCTTACCATAGGAAAAGAGAGTGTGTCTTTCTTGCCCTCCTTCAAACACCTCTCCTTGTACTTGATGCCAAAGTTCCCTTTCTTTTCTGAACTCCAATAACTACCAGGACCTTCTGCATGCTGCTCAAAATACTAAGCCACAATTCCATAGGCCTGGTTTATTCTTCCCACAGGTTTCTAAGAGAAAACAGCTCGGAGAAGGTCCAATGAGCAGTGACACAAAACAAGTATCAGCAGCACAGGCATGGGACATTGGAAAAGAGAGAGAAGATAAGAGGGGGCATCCTGCTTCCAAGAGCAGCGAACTAACTATTCACATGGCTCATCACTTCTCATGAAACTGTACCCTTAGATGACAAGGTGTGACAAGGGCTTGATCAGATCAAAATGGGTATTGAATGATATGAACTTTATGTAGTAGATTTCCTTCTTTGGGACAAACCTGGGAAGGGTTATTGATATATGTCTGTATTCCAGTTCTGCAGGCCTTATACTTCCTCAAAGTAAACTGAACTTTTTATGGTTTATTTCTAGGAGTTGGTAATGCGCATCATGGTTTCTGAAGATAAAAAACATTACCTAGGTTCTAAATAGATCAGTGAATGTATCAGTTCCTGGGATATCTTGTGGCCTATGCCTTCTGGTTTCTTTAAGAGATGCCACGGAACACAATTAAACCCCCAGCCTTGCTGCTCCACAAAAGCGTGACCCTGCAATCCCCGTTAAGGGGAGTCCCGATTGGAACGGCCCCTCATTCTCTGACTTGACTCAGCAGGGTGTAGTATCATGACCTGGCTGTGCAGGAAAATAATTGGGCAGACACACTGCAGCTGTAAACAGTGCCCTTTTGCTGAAGACCTGACTTCTTGATTGTAAAACAAAGGCAACCTATTCATGTTAAAAGTATAAAATAGAACAGGTCATAGAAGTAGAACCATTTCAGTCAACTTTTATATGTCTTTTCATTAATCCAAAACAAAACTTTTAACAGTGATCCTTAGATCTCTAATCCACTTTAGGCATTGCAAAACAAAGAAAACATTAAAACCCTTAAAACCAACAGTAAAAGCTTAAGGAATACACTAAAGGCTATCCATTTCATATAACAGTTCTATGCTTACTCATTAAACTTCATTTTTTTGAACTGTTCTATAAGTGTACTGAGTTGAGAAAGCAAAAAGTTGTTAAAAAAATTAACATTATCATAACAAAATGGACTTCAAAATTAATCTCAAACAATAAAAAGCTATTTAAAGAGATGTTTACTCTTCACTGAATCACATTTTCTTAGATCAGTACAACTCAGGGTAATTTCTTTGAAATTAAAGGAATCGCACTGGGTTGACTCAGAAGAAACCTTGTTATTCTTTCATCTAGCTCAAGGTATTTTTAAGAATTGTGTATTATTATCAAATTATATAAAGAAGCACTTTAGTTTTAAAAAATTTTAAAAACAGCTCTGTCTTTTATCTGCCACATTCAGTGTAAGCTATTAAAAAGAAACTGACAAATTATGATTATCATAACTAATTAGTCACAGTGGAATAAAAACATCCACTACTCTTTAAATAGATCTCAAACTGTAGATCCTTAATTAGAAGGAACATCTAATGTTTTTCTACAGTGACAACCTCTAGAAAGTGTAACTTCCTTTGAAACATCCAAAGTATTATATGGTTCCAGTATGTTTTAAGTAGAGCTCTGGAAGAGGAGATGCAACTCCTGCTTTAAAAAGTGATAGTACAGTGTGATTCAAGTTACATATTTGCCTCTCTGATAAGTTATCACAACCCCTAAGATCTAAAAATAAGTATTGTAGAAGACTGAATGGATCCAATACACATAGATAAAATAAACTACGCCTACAATGTGTGCTCTTACTGCTCAATTAAAAAGAAGAATATTCAGATTTCAAAAAACAATTCTTGCCAGAAGAACCTCCAGGTTCAGTGTTAAAGAATGGAAAGTTAAGAGTGGAAGAAGGAGTATAGAGGGGAAAGGCTCCAAACAGTACAACAGATTTCAAGTCAATCTAGGAAGCCCAAAAGGAAAAGAATTAAAAGGCTGCAATGAAATTGCAGTCTACCTTTCCCCCAAATGAATCTTTGCTATTTCCTGCAAAACACATGGCAAGTAAATCTGGATTAAAGTAGGATTTCATTGCTCAAATTTCCAATCAGCTCAATATATGAAAGAGGGTTTTGGTTTGTCTTCCAGGGAAATAGAAGCATCACACACATCACACATTTATCTTAGCTGCAATCTCCTTGGATTCTCTGTATCTGTTTGTCTTCACTCCTGTAGCTTAATTATTTACTGTAATTCTAGCATTTGGCATAGAACATAAATCTAACCAGTTGTCATCCAGTTACTGCTTTCAAATTTTAACTAAAATTGTGGGGTTTGACCCATTCTTTGCTTTAGCTGATTACTTTGCAAATACCTGATATGCTTTACTGAACAGAATACAGAAAAGGAGTGAATTATTAAGAAAATTCAAGAGATGTACTAGAAGTGGGCTATTCATTAAAAAGAACAAAGAAAAAAACCAAAACCCTTGTTAGTGCACAGAAAAACTTACTAAAATGTGAGAGGACTATAACATGTTTCATTGACAGGTACTACTAAATTGTCAGGTCTCAGGAAGTAAACCAGTTTAGAAGCCAGGTAGATGGACACTCACTGCAATTTTTGCTCTTGATTTTGTGTAAGTACATCTCCAAGAGAAACCAAGAAAATTGTACCAGCGTAGGATTATGAACACTGAAGCCCAAAGGTCATGCACAAAACCCAGTAAAATGGATGTCAGGATTGCACTGGTATATTTATATTTCTTGCCATCCTTTTTCCGTTCTCGTTACTTCCAAATCCTCAGTCCCCAGTCACTCAAGTCTTCAAATACTAGGTCTTGGCAGGGGTGGAATCTTACAGCCAGGCTTCTCTGTCATTTAAAAGTGCACAGTTCTGTACAAGGAAGTATGAAGAGTGACTCCGGCCTGTTGCCTGTAGCAATGTCACTGTAAATCATCCTACAGACAAATTAAATAGTTTTGAGTGAAGACAATGTCTAAAAAACACTGAGTTATTAATTTGGAGATTGAACTACTACAATGCCTGATAGAAAAGCATGTTTCTCCATGACTTCTAGAAAGAACTGCTGTACCTCTTCTCTACTTGGTCTTACCATTCCTATTTCTTAATGGCCTGCCACACTTCATGAAAATGATCATTGTGATTTTTGATATATCTTATCACACCATATGCATTCATTCTTAGAATAGCCTTTATTTTCAGACTAATAGAGACCTCATAAAGGTGACATATAAAGGTAGTCATATTTGCCTGGGATGTATCAAGCTGATGATTTATCATTGCAGAGATTTAGGATACAAATCAAATTTGGTGCACTAACATCCATTCATTGTCTCTAGTTTATGACTGAGTGTGAAGCACTTTGATATTCCTCAAAACAAACGTGAACAATAGTCCTGTGGTGCTCCTGCTTGATACTAACTTCATTTAACTAGTTTTTTAGATTCCAGTTACACTTTTTTCTATCAACAATTACCCCACAGGCAACAAGACCTATAGAGTAAGGGTTGGAGAAACACGCCCTGTACTGCTGGCAATTACAAAACGCAGCATTTTTATTCCATTTATGAGCACTATGGTTACTCCCAGTAAAACTAGAATTAGGTAAATCAAGGAAGAGTACAATCATTTGAGCAAGTGCTTAGGTGAAATACTTCTAGAAACATCCATCTTATATTGGGAACACTCAGATATTGCCAACAAAAATCTCAAAAAACATCAGTGAAGCACCTTTGAAAGTACTGAGGATTAGGCAAGATAATAGATTTTCACCATTTTCGTCCTAAGGCTTGGGATTGCTTTCATGGTTCTTCAAATTTTCTTTTCAAAATGAGTGTCTGACATGATCTCAACATTCAAGGAACTGGGACTTAAGGTTACCAAATATTTCACTATCACAATCACAGTGCAGGCTAAATTGCAATCCAGGTATTTTGCTAGTATCAGTCACCCATTACCAAAATTATACTGCTTGATTTCCACAGTTATTCTACTGTGGAGGCAGGGGGGAGGAGAGAATGGGAGAAAGAGGGGGAGGAACACCATAAAAGTTAAAAACTTCTGTACTTCCATTACCTATGGATACTAGTTCAAAGCCTCTCTGCTTATTCTGTCATGTAATTTATCAGGTACGTTCTGGACAATCACAAGCAGCTGTAGAACAAAAAAATAAATTTTTGATCTGCACTGCAGCTTCCATTCTATCCAATGTAAAATAATAGTGCATAGGATTAATTCTGCCCAGTATGACCTCCTTGGCTGGAGTTTTTGCAGGTCTCCTGCTGCACATTAGCTATCTCTTATTTCCCTGTTCATAAGTGGGAGCTGCTAGCAGCAGTTGCTGTATAATTACTTACTTGATTCTGTCTAAGGAGCTTAAACTAAGAGTTGAGCAAAGAAAGCAGATTAACAATTTGAACACACACGTAATACACAGACACACACAGAACCAGCAGGACTGCGGGTCAATACACGGGGTGCAGGAAATGCACTTCAGCCACTCTTGCTCCCGCAAGAGAGGCTTGATTTTTCAATGCAAAGCAATTAACGAGCGTGAAGAAGAGGAAGGCAGGAAGAGGGGCTGCAGTCACAGGCCGGGGAGAGGACTTGGGCACACGCTACTCCATCCCCAGCAGCCAGATTAGCACCGGAGGAGCGGCACTCAGCCTGCTCTGCCAGTCACATGCTCCTCGATGTCGCCTAGCAACAGTAAAGCCCAGAGAAAAAGTTCTCCCTCTCTCAACTTCAAATCTGCGTCTGAGACCGACTGAGGGGAGCTTATTGTGCTCCAGACTAAGCATCTGTTTCTTTCTTATAGCCTTCTGTAAATGACTGCATATACCACACGTACGCAAGCAGGTCCACGCATAACCCCCTACCCCCCGGCCCAACCTGTCTACGTGCAAGTGCTGCAGCCTGTGCACTCCTCACCAAAAACAACTCTAGGTACAATTTTAGTGGTCACCAAACCAGCTCTTGGAATGCAGGTGAACTCTGCTCTGCAAAACCACGAGTATTTCAGTAGCAAGAAAGGCACAAAGATCGCAAGGAAAAAATGCAAAACGTCTGGGGTGATTTTTTTTTTCTTTTTGCCTTATTCACAGTCAGTGATCAGGACTCACTTACAGAAAAAACTGCCTGCTTGCATTTCTGTAAAACCGTGAGTTTAGAACATGAAGTTGCAAAGTCTGAGATGTCCCTCAAAATTTAGCCACATTTGTGTGTTGCTGTCTTACACAAATAGGGGGAAAAAAAAAAGTTTTACAAATCAGAAGAACAATCAAAGGAAGCATCCTAGGATAATTTAAAACCAAGATGAAGTGAAGCTAAAGAGCCGGTGGTGTTTGCAGTGCTTTTAAGGCACTACTTCCTTTTCCAAAACAGAAACCGACTCCATCAAATTACTCCTGGAAAGAGCCAGCTGTCTCCCCTAGCTATTAGAAAGACCTCCTTGAATCAGCACCCGTTAACCCTCTACTTTCACGCACTTTGGTCTTTTTCTTATAGAAGAACCCGGAGTAGGGATGTGCTCCTTGCGGTGCAAGTCCCATTCCGGAGAGGCTGGAGCATAGCGCTTACCTTGGCAACTGCCCTGCATTATGCATGCAGTGAATAATATGAGCAGTTTGCAAGCAGTTGCTGCTCTTCCATCCATCCGATGGTGAGGTCCCATCTGGGCTGGGATGCTCCAGCTTCCTCAGAAGCTGGCTCCTGGACTCCGGGGTGCTGATCTGCACAGCAGCAGCACAAGGAGCCTGGTGTCTTTTTCTTATCCTGCTAGTTGCAGAAGAAAGGCGTGTTCGCCTGTTGAGACATCGCGTTTTCTATAAACTCCCACCCTCCAGACATTGCATAAAGCTCTTTATACCCGGCGGCCCCGGAACTAGCATGAGGGAATCAGGCACTGCTCCAGGCCCTGCAGCCACAGGCTGCCTCTGCCCCTCCTTCCACACTTTGCAGGATAGCCAAGATGCTTCCAAGACCCTACACTTTGCAGACTTCGTATCAGAGTCTATTGGTGCTCTTTTTAATGTGCTCGTGTATTTTGAGTAGTTCTCGGAATTGCAGGTGGCAAGTGAAATATGTCACAGGTTTTAGTGTCCCAAAGGCATACTCCAAACAAGAAAAAGTATTTTTGATAACTCTGAAAAAAATCCAACATCTACTCACCAATGCAGAGGTAAAGCTTAGAACTTAGTACTCCTCACATAAATCCTATGAAAGGAAAACTGTAGGGATGAAACTTACTCTTGCACTTTCTTAGCAGTTAAAATCAGTTTGGTAAAGTGCTTTGGCTTTGAATTCTCAAGATATCAGCTGGAGACAGTCTCCTTTAGTTCTAACTCTCCAACAGTGTGTGCAACACACAAAGAAATATCTCCCTGTGTTTTACTGCTGCCATTTCAGGAACCATATACCCACTAACAAGGGAAGAGCAGTATGTAGGATCACAGGAGAAAGATAAAGATACCCTAATACTTCAGGCTGGAATGCAGCCTTGGTAAAAATGACAAACATTTTGGAGGCTTTGCTTGCAGGATCAGAAACATAATATATAAAATGTGAGAAGTTAAATCATGATTTTGTTTTATATTAGTCAAAAATAGTCTTTCATGCAGAAAATTTAGTTATGCTAAACTGTCCTTTCTTCATATGTGTGCACACATACACGTGCATGTTAACAACGACTACTCTGCATACATACCATGGGAGAATGATAGGTCTATTTGTCTCCCAAGAGGCTCTGTCAGATTAATTTTAACGACAGCACCTTTATAAATACCACATATCTTTTGCATTAGCATCATGCCACGCTCATTATACTGCAATGGCTGTTTGCTGAGGCTGCAACAGAACTTAAGCAATATTTCAAACCTTAACTCTTCTTTTTGCTACGGACTGCAATTGCAGTAAAGGGGTAGAGGTGCCTGTATTGTTCCTGCAGAAGTTGCACAGGAACATGTTGCCGCTTATTAGCGGACTGTGATTTCTCTCCAGGTCCCGTAGGACGCTAATCCCTCTAAACCTTTCCGTAAAGGCTTTCTATCTATCAAGATAGTAAAGAGGGGGGGTGGGGAGAGAAGATGTGGAGCATAGGCTTTTGCAAGGTTGTGATTTATGCAGGTTCAGGGCTGTTTGGTGTAGTGGTACGACACAGCACCGGGGTCAAGCCACAAGAAACACTGGGGGCAGATCAGAATATTCAATTAGCTTCCTGGCACCTCTGAATCACAAAGAGAGGATAAGATCTCTCCATCACAAGATCCAGAGCTGCCGGGGGAGGGGGAGACATGCCCTCTTCAAATCTCTCTCCTCCCTCCCACCCTCTCTCCTTTCACTGTAGGGGAATAGTGCCTGAAACATTCCTTTCTGCACGGAAGGTCTTTTCCTATTGTTGTTTTCTTTGTGTTTCAGTGTTGCCAACTTACTGGAATTCTTGTCGTGGTTTCACAGCAAGGCTCAGGCTGACCAAACGGAACCAGCTGCGTTTGTGTATGGGGCCGCTGCTGCTTTAATCTCCCAACAAGGCCGATGGGGAGGGAAGGAAGAGATCCTCAGAGGGGAGCAAGCAGATCTGCTCTCTATAGATGGGTGCCTGCAAAGCCAATACGCAGACTGAGCGTACTTAATTAGAAGAGGAATTGTTTAAAGCAGTTCACACCCCAGCAACACGCAGAGAGGGCAAACAGTGCTTGGGAGCTGCAACTCCAGGTTGGGAGCTATGTGAATTCTTCTGTCACTGTATGTTTGAAGTGACCTGGATGCAAGCTTGGGGAGGCACCTACCTGTTTCACTCCCACACAGCTGGCAGCCAGAAGGTGAGCTCCTGCCGCACTCACCATCACCATTTCTACACATCCGTACCTCCCATAGGTGAGACGCTAGAGGGATTCTCCAACAGGAATGGTGGAGATGCTGTTGACAGTGAGCTGAGATGGTGGGTCATGCCCTTCCCACACATTATTCTTTACATTCACAAGACAAAATTTACATTCAGAGACAAACGAACTGATAAGCCCAGATATTTTACTGCTGAATGATAGTAATAAAGGAGCCAGGACAGGACAATTCTATCCTCTGTTTACTTCATCCAAAATTTTCTCTTCTCAGTTTACCATAGCACCGCATCATCCAACTACAGGGACCCTGTCCTGATGGACACCATTAAATGGGACTTCTTCGAGACTAGAGACTTCAAGATCAGAATCAAAATTCTTCAAGGCTTTCCCGTAACTACACCCAAAATCACCCATGTGGGTGTAACACATCTCTTTCTCTCATCTTCCTGTTGACTATTCCTGTTGGCAGCTCATTATTTCTGACTGAACTAGACCTAGGAATTTTTAGTTGATCATTGCATGTTTAAGAAGATGCAGACTACGTCTGTTAGAAGGTTAGAGGGATAAAACATAGGCAATGCTGTTGTTCATTGAACTCTACTTTTAATTCAAAATATGGTTTGGGATGTCTTTGCTTGCCTGATTTTTAGTGTAAGCAAGCACTCAGAAAAGCAGTTAAAGGTGTAACTTAGAACTAACAACTACGCTGCTTACATATTAAAGATACCCGCTAAGCAAGAAGTTAAAAATTAAAAGGCTTCATTTTTGACCAAGGTTCAGTCTAAATTAGTGTCCAAACTCATGCAGTTCTTCACAAATAGAAACATCAGGGTTGATATATGACTAGATAAAGATAGAAAGCTGATGGTTAAAAAGAGTAAAAAAACATATATACATTCAGTATAAGAAAATGTGGGTCAGATCTGCACCTGTAAATTTGTCTCTTCTGAACTTCTTGGAGCTAGGACAGTTTACAGAAGCTAAGGATCTGCCCAGTGCATTATCCAATAAAGCTGTAATTGCCATTGGCATTCAGTAATCTTGTGGTCAATCTGTCCTTGGATAAACCCAGGTGTTTCCACATACAAAACATTTTAAGTTACAAGCTGTGTTTCCAATTTCACATTTAAAGTTTAATCATTAAATCCTATGCTTTTATCATGACAAGCTTTTTTGTTATTTCTGTGTAATCACACTAAAGCAAGGCTATATTTTAAACATACTAAAGCCGTGCTCATTTTTTGAGAGAACACTGGTAATAACAAGTCATAAAAATCTAAACTAAAGACTGTCTCTCTGCCTGGGTAATAATATAAGTAGCCAACCGCAGCAATTAACTCTTCAGATTTCATCCATCTTTGTTATTCTACAACCTAAAGTGTCCCATTTCTTTAACTGAACCTTAGTTTTACAGCAAGCAACAGTGTGTGTGTGTGTGTGTGTGTGTGTGTGTGTGTGTTAGAAGCTTCCTTTCTTAACAGGCTATTAATGGCAGGAGCGTCTCTTTAGAGGTACTATTTTTGAGACATTTCCTTCACCTAAGGCCCACTTCAGTTTGCATGAAAGCCATCAGACTTCAGAGAGAGCTGATTTAGCTGTTTTCATGGGAACCCACAGTAGCAATGTGTATTTAGACTTCACCACTTATATTTTCCAAATACATATATTGTGAGCAGAAGTTTCCTTAAAAGGTCATGTTTTAGGGAACATCTTGTACAAAGAACCAGTATTCATTTCAACTCTACAACACATGACAAAAACCCAAATAGACAATAGCCCCAAGTTCACCAAGTTTCTCATATGAGCCACATCACATTTCACAGTATCTAAAACAATGGAAATTATTTGCCAGGGAGGTATTTTCTTCCAAGGATTTAAAGAACATAAAAATCCACCTAATCTCAAACTAAGAAAAAGAGAGCCTTAGTTGATATAATTCCCAAGTGTCTAATGCATATTTGTAACTACAGCACAGATTTCCAGAAGACCAGATCAAAGGTGGGTCTCCAGACCACATAAATGTGAGAAACATTAAACTGAGGAGATGTGAATTGGTCCAGAACAGAAATCACAGAGTCAGAATTGCACAATGCAGCTGGCACTGTGGCCAAAAGTTTCTTTAAGGTCTTCTGGTTAGTGACATATTACAACTTCTTTCTTTCAACCTGGAATTATATTACTGTGTCCTGGAACAAGAAGCAGGAACATGGGAACCGTGTGCTTTTTTGGTAACTGCCACTGAACAAGTAAGACTAGTAGAGTCAGTAAAGAAGCTTCCAAAACACCCCAGGTGTATTTCATCTGCAGAAATAGGCCTGTAGTGAAGTTTAACAGTAACCATGTAGAGGTTAAAGAGTTTATTTACCTGGAAGGCAGAAAAAAGTGGAGAAAGATTAAACAGATTCCAGTTGTCCTCTCCAGCTGTCCTTTGGTCAGCACTGTCTGGTCTACCCTAGAAGTCTCTGTGCCCTATCCTGGAGACACAGTCACAAAGTAAGGGCAAGTATGCTCTACATCCCCTGTATTTCTAACTACCAAAGATCTTGCTACCTGCCTTACTGCAAACAGATTTCTTTGGCACTTTCTCTGTCTCTGAGGAACAAAGGTCCTCATTTTTGCTCCAATTCACTGGCCCTTCAGTGCCATTCTGCCCTGCAAGGAAGTACCAGATGGAATCTGTACTTGAAAAGGAATGGGAGGTAAAGAAGCATTTTCAAATTACTTATGATCTAAAAACTATTTAGGGTATTAACAGGGAAAATAGGATAGACTGGAATAACTCTGAATCCCCTTTACTCTTTTCATTGGTTTACTTTCCTATTAATAACAGATATGAGGTCTGTTCAGGACAAACACCTTTGTAAGCAGGACTCATAATAAAAAAGGTTAGGTCTCCTTCATCCAACAGCTAGGATGAAATGCTTGAGAGATCACAAGAGCAGTCAGTCAAAAGATCTGAGAAAAAACAAATAAGATTTCAATAGTATTAATTAGAATTCCAGACCAAACCCAGGGTAATAACTGTAAACAAATGAGAATATGGTTTAACAGTAGAGGGATTGGAGTTGACAGATTCTGACAGTTTTGATATGTATTACAGAACATCAATGATTAACCACTGCTTACTTAATAAAAAAAGTTGAAAATAGGCCTAACTCTCAATTTTCTGAACAAGCCTCCACACTTATTGAAAAAGAGAACTAGACATCAATAGGCCTATTAAACACCTTCTTTCTAAGAACAAAGTTACTCAGTGCATGGTGAAAGTATAGCTACCCCGCAACACCCTGTGAATGACAACCACTGATTTGTATACAGAGATATTTGTGGTATAAATATATCTTTTATGTTAAACTAAATGGAAAAACATTAAGAAAAGTATAGCTCAAGATAAGCCACACTGTAGCAATTCCTAACTGATTGCTAAGGAACAATACTCAAAATATTTGGTTTGAAAATAGCACCTGACTCAGTCAACCTGCAAAACTACTTTGACAAGAAGAGACCAAACTCATGAATGCATGAGGTCAAAAGGATTACAACAATTAAAAAAACCCAACCTCTCTCCTCCTTGGGGGACTTGTTCACAGGAATGAGATATAGGACAGTTCAGTGAGCACAAACTTTGGTAAGCAGGGTGACTGGCTTGAGTAGTCCACCCTTCCCCCTTTATCCACTTTCCCTCAGAGCTGCAGCACAGCCATACCCAGTCCCTTTTGTCCCCTCGGTCAGCAGGCCCTTAGGAGAGCACTGGCCACTGTGCCCACCCCACAGCACAGTCCCACAAGCACACCATAGAACCACAACTGGCAGTGGGGACACAACAGCCTCAAATCACCTGTACTGCTCGTGCCAGCATCTCAACAGATTGTACCTTACTAGCCAGGAGGAACAGGACAGCATGCCTGGAGAAACTACATCCACCTGAGCAGTCATGAAGAGAGTATATAATGTTATTTTTGTAGTCACTTCACAGAATATGAAATTGTGAGGTAGAAGTTTGCCATCAAAAATTGCTTGATGACATGATTTGTACTTTGCAAGATGCTGAACTGAATTCCTCCTTCCTCTCAGCATTAATTTTTGCATTCAGAGGTTATTATTGTATAATCCAGCTCCAAAATTTAAGATTTTTCCTAATTAGGGTACATCTAAAGACCTCGGCATAGTAAAGGCTACCTCCTGTTGCTTTAATGTTTTGAGTACGTGGTGATCAGCATTATGAAGGATGAGATCTCAAATTAAAAGCCACATGAAAGTTACTTTTCTAGTAAGAAAAGGAACTTTAAGAAATTTCAGACATGCAACACTTAAGTTTCTAGTGCAGCTGCACAGTACCATAAGCTGAAGAGCATGTTCAAGAAACTGAAGCACATTCTTGACTCCTTTTGCCTAAATTTTCACTGGAACAGTAGTTCGTGAGTTCTAAAAAAATGTATGATAACAGCTAAGCAATATACTCATTGTAATTACTGATGTCTTAAAAGGCTTTGGAGGGGTTGTTTATTGCTTTTTTTTTTCCTTAAGATAAATAATTGTGCTAAAGTGTCATTATAAACCAGAGCCACAAGCTATTAAAAGGAAATATGAAGTTACATACCACATCCCCAAGTATTAAAACTTCTTTGATCCTTAAGAACAACTTTAATACTTAGCCTTCTAGAAAAACTGGAGCTATGTCACTCTGTGTCACACACTTTAAGAGATACTAATGAAAATGCCCTCAGTCCCCATAACCCTCTGTGGCTGATTAGGTACAATAGAAGTAGTTGTTTCATTAATTTGAAGGCCATTAGCTTGAGCTCTCATATTGACCTGAAAGTAATGTTTTATTCATATTGTAGTGTTGTAGTCAAAACTCCAGAAATAATTGAAAGCACAAGCCTCGAACCTTAGACCTTTGATTTCTGAAGCTGGATACCTGGTTAATTATTGCACGATGAAAAAAGGGGAGTAGGGAGCCAGCAGTCCTGATATATTACTATTGCCATCTCCCTGTGAAAAGCTGATGGGTAATCAAATACATATCAATAAGTATGTCTTCAACTGCACAAACATTCCAATTATTTCCACAGATCACAGTTAAAAACCTTCCTCCTATATTAAAAAAAAAATAATTAGACACTGGGCTAAATTCAGGCTCCATTAGACTTTGGGGGCAAAAGTCCAAAGTTGAGTATTTTCAGCTAAGATTCATCAGCAGTCAGTGAACAGCTACCCATAGCTATTCAAATGAAACCCAAGATGCCTGAATCTACTACAGGAACAAAAGAGAGTATTTTTCAAATAAAAGATGACAAAAAACTATGCCTGACTTTAGAAATTAGGTTTCTAGTTTTTCTAAATATAAGCAGGAACTCATTGTAGTTAACAGTCAGTTCTTCAATCAACCTTTCAAACAATCAGTCCCCTGAATTTTTATTAGCTGTTGTTTGAGTGGTGTTCAAGGTTTGATACCTTTTGAGTGTAATGAAATTATTCAACCTGAAGTGCAAAGGCACATACCTATGGATGGTGACATTCTCAAAAAAAAAGTTGTTAAAAATCTGTCATCATCCAACAGGCAGATAGTGATATTAAGAAATACTGAAGACTAGTGAATAGAAAGTCTGCTGATCCATGTTTACGTTTTCCAGCAGAAGTGTATCTCTGTCTCTTTATATGCAGCAATCAAAGCAATGTAGTGAAAATCCCAGACAAAGATTTACACCCTCTGTAATCAACATGGGCATCCCACACCATCCTTGTTATGATTTAGTCATAACTGTTCCTTTATGAACCTTGTTGCCAATAGTCACTGTGGATTCCATCTTGCATGGGCCTTGACAAGTCTCGTGACTTGTGATGACAATGTAATACTACATTATCTTTAGATGAGCTTTTTCATATTTTACATCAGCTCAGATAAGTGAGCTTCAATGAAACTTACAGAACACATTCAAAATGTGTGAAACTCTTCTCATGTTTTACTGTTATTCAAATTTCCACGTCATCAGATTACAACTGCTTCAAATACTGAAGCACTGACTACAATCAGCAGATATTCAAATAATATGTAGTGTTAGTGTCAGCACTCTTCCATTTCTGCACCAAAGTCTTTTTGATAGAAGAGAATATTAAACCCAAATTTTGCTCTTAGAGCTACAGCACCAAGAACCATTTACTGTTCTCTTAATAGACATCATGGTCTTCCCTTTATTTCTGTTGCTATACTTGCACTTATCCCAGTATGGATCACATATTCTTCTACATTGCTGGTTCCTTTTCCTTCCTTCTCATTATATTCTGGTCTTCCTAATATTTCATTGCAGGCATTAATCTGCTTCTTTAAAGATTAAGTAACAAAAGACAGCAAAGAGGAATGCAAGCAAAACCCATATAACCAATATATGCAGAAGTCCTTGCTACTCCTCTTACAGCAAAACAATTGCTTTTTATGTAAACTGACATACTGATCAAGTTACAGTAGGAGATACAAGGTCAGATTCACAACTATGAAACTGCTGATTTGAACTAATTTACCAGTATAAGAAAAGCTATACAAACTGAATATGGTTTAAGATCACCAGAGCAAATCTTACTCCAACACACAACTAGATTATATATCAGAAACAGATGAAGGTACAACACTAGAACCCCTGTATCTTCCTACTTCACATGGATCCCTGCAAACTATGTATGAGATAGAACATTTCATTGACTACTTACTATGACTGTGATGTTTAAATCCCCATAAACCAGGATTAGGAAAGGACAAAAGGTACTTTAAAGACACCTGTCATTATCTCACGCTCATCCTGAGTTAAACTCAGTGAAAGACTAGGGATTTGTGGGCAGTTTGCCATTTTAGTTTGACCTTTAGGTTTTAACAGTATAAGATTATATTAGAAGAAAGCTATTCAAAATATCATTCTCTCTGGGATTCAGCTAAGGGCTAGAACAAAAGAATAATGGATTTTCCATATTCTGGAATACCAAAGAGAACCATTATTATTTTTGAGGTTATAAAACCTGTCACAAATGACAGATTTCCACAGGGACACAACTGCACTCCGTGCCCTCAATCGTATGCTGCAGGAGGTGCCTTTTTTTTTTCCCCCATAGCAAAAGGTAGTTTCTCCTAGGTCTCATTCTCAAAACAATGCTAAAGAATCTATCATCCCTACTCATGTTTCCCTTTTTCTAAACATAGAAACCATAAGGGCATTTCAAGTAAAGTTTTTCATTAAAACATACCATCTAGGAGCCTAGTCATATTTTTACAGTGTTCCATCCAATTAACTCTTGATTCTTAATGAACCTTTGTGTGCCACTATCCAATGAACACGTAAAGATATTCTTGTAATTGTTGTTATTACTAAGGCCTTGATAATAACTGCACTGGAACCCAGTGATTCCAGTATTTTTATGCAGTCTAGATATTAATTTAAACTTTGATTTTTATGTATGGACATGCACAGATTCTAAATACAAACTTTAAATCTTATCTTTCTATGCAGGGAACACAGTAATATATTAACTGATGCTTGCAACCTACTTACACAGATTTATGATAAAACCATTCTGCTATCATAGCAATTGCTAGCTAGCTAAGTTCCATCTATTGCTTTCAAAATTTCAACAGCCAGTACTACATTTTAAAGAACATATTAGCAATGTCTAAAAGCCAGATAAGCATTTGTAGGGTAGGAAAATCCAGTTCACACACTAAGATTTAATTCTGGTATCAAATCACTAACAGAAAACTATGTTCCAAGATACAAGATGACTGGTATGATTTACAGCGACTATGGGAGTTGGAAACTCTTCAGTCCTTCCTTCCTCTTGCTACCTCTCTTCCATGGCATTCCCCTCCCAGCTGCTGTGCAGGGTTCAACTGTAAGCAGCTCTTAAAATGAGCATTATGGCTTCAGACAACCCAGGAAAACAACTGTATTTCATGTAGTTTAACTTAAAATATATTCATTGGGTTCAACTAATTTTGTACTTGTGGAGAACAAGAGCAGACAAATAAGATGTTGGTTCAGCATACAAGTTCAATTACACCAGTAAATTTTACAGAAAACAGCATAGAACCAATCCAGTGATTTGGGGAGGGGACTAAAGAAGAAAAAAATGTGGGTGCATCTTCCAGTGTCTCCAACACAACCTACTCTCCCAGATATGGTCAGTCTGAATGTGCTATATATAGCAGAGAGACTCTCATGTCACATTCCCAAACAGAAGTCTTGCCCTGGATTTAAACACCTACAGGAATAATGCATTTGATAGATTTTTGATACATTGCTGGCACACATGCTTGCAGAAGGACAAAATCACTTGACAGCAGGTATTGAACCTTCTGTACAAAAAATATTTTTAGGGACTTCACCACACACTATTGTTCTTGTAGCATCCATGTAACTCATTGCTCATTTTAGAATCCAGACACAGAACAGAGAGGCCAAAAATAAATGCAAATTTCTATAAGCAATTTGAATACACTAAATATTGGTTTAGTGGGTTTACCATACAAGAAAATAAAATATTCCCTCTTAGTTTTAATGCCATTTTGATCTTTATGTCTCCATTCCCCTATCTGCCAAACAAAGAAGAGATCATAACTCCCGTCACTTGTTTTCTTAAACTAAAATAATAAAACACCCCCACCATTAATGAGGAGGATCAGGGGTAAAGTTTTCTAGGGAACATTATAATTTACATTTTCAGACTACTTAAGTTTGCAAGTCTAATAATCTGTTTAATTTAGTTTAGGTTTATTTAAACTATCTGGAAGAATCCTCTCAGATTTTGGTTTGCAGTTCTTTTAGTATTTGATTTACACAATTTTCCACAGAGGATGATTGACAAAAAGGAGTCAAGAATCTTTTCTATCAGCTCAAATGCAACATCAAAAAAACCCTCAGTTTCACACACATATTTGCCAGAATTAGCCCTATTTTCTTTAAATTTGCATTTGTGTTGTGACATGTTAAAAGTAGACTCAAATTCTGCAGCTAGAGTCTGCTCCTTTTCTCAGCAAATTTCTTCAGGTGAAAAAGTGGGAGATGGTTGGAAGGAAGCCTGGTTCTTTTAATCTTATCTAAGCAGTCCTGGAAGGAGTTGCAGCTGAAGATAAGGGATGTCGAGTCACATGCCTTTTCTCCCTCAGAGTTTGTATTGTATATGGGGAATGATCCCATTTCTGTAACACCAATTTTAAGCTACTGCAATTCCAGCACATCTTTACAGGAGATGGTCCTGATATGCACAAATATGAAGAGAACCAGGCATAGTCATAACATTTAACTGTGACAGCAAAATTAAGGCTACCATCTACTGCCACTGAAATGCCATGGAAAAAAAAAATAAAAGCCATGCTTTCTCTTTGAAGTGATCTTTACTTGGGCTGCCCCTGGTTAAAAGGGTTTAAGGGGAGGAGGTGAAATTTTTCCTCATCTCTGAGGTGACATTTAACAGACCTGGGAAACAGACATCAGCTGTGATGGTCTACTCAGGAAGGGCTACGGCATGAATGACTTCTAAAAGCAAATAAAATAGTAATGCATTCAGTGCATTCAATGTCTCATTCTTTGACAAAGGACTTCTTCCTTCTTGACTTTATCTTCTTCTTGATAGTAACCGTTACCAACAGGGCTGAGACAGACCAAATACTTGACACAGTAAAGACTGTAGCAAAGAAACACAATACTCAAAAAAATGCTACTTCAAAATCCTTGTAAACTGCAAATTCCTCCTGCTTGCATTTGACAAGAGTAACTCTGAACCATGCATAGCATGCTTCATAATATACAATGATCAGAACCAGGAGCAAGCACTTACACTTCAGGCAACATCACTTTTATTCCCCCAAAATTATTTTAAAATCCTTCCACTAGAGCTCCATAGATGTAGAGTGGGATAAGAAGTTCAACTCCAGGCTAGAGTTTTCAAGAGGTTCTCAAGCCAAGGAGGCAAAAAGGTCTAAGATCCACTGATTTGCACCACAGCACAAGTAACAGGCAGATTGTTCGTGTAAGTGGTTGCTGCTTTGTCTAGGTCAGGCTCCATGAGCATGCGGAAAAAAAACCGTACTGCTGTTTGCTAACCTTGCTGCATCATCCATCATCTCCCATTTCCCAGTTACAGCTTAGAACCATCGTCCCAGCACTCGGCAACCTCTACAGGTATGTGGTAGTTGTTTTTATATAACTCAGGGAAGTGAGATTTGAACCATATTTTGAGCAGTTCTGTCCCACAGTGCTCCCAGCATCTCCAATGTCTACAAACCACTGTGAAACAATTAAAGACGCTCCACAAAAAAAAGTCACTAATATGTAAAATAAATGCCTTCAGCTGACATGTCCACATAAAAAACTGCCTAGAACCAAAAAAAAAAAAAACAAACCAATGAAGATGCTTCAGGATCCTGCTCACAGGCAATAGGCCTTTCAATGTTCTCATATTCAGCTAGCAGGTATTTGAAGTTCTGAGGTCAACATACCATCTCAAGAATATAAGAAATACAAAACTAAGAAGTTTCTTAACTTTAACCAGAAAGAACATTCCTTCCCAGTTATGACCTTCATCAGCACTACCACCTCACTCTTGAAAAGCAGTTTTATCAGGGAAAAAAAGATTTCCTGAAAATGTGAGCAATAAATACAGTTAATTAAAGAAGTGGAGAAGGAGGAGTTAGGCTACCTTCAGATCCAGAAAAAGACAGAAAAGATGAGCTTGTAGTTTGCTCACTTTGGAAAGCTTCTGAAATTAATTTCATTTAACCAGTATTACACCTTTACATATTCCTTTGAATTTGATTACTCTTTTCTGAAGGTCTTCGTACTCTGAAATGATCCAAAACAGAATTTGTTTTAACCATGAAAATATTACAGAATATTAATAGTCACTAACAGAGTGTAGCAAAACTAATTTACTACTATTTGATGTTAAGTAATGTTTTTATTTCCCTGTCCGTCAGGTGAAGATATGGTTAACATAATGAAATGCAATACAGCCTTAGACATTTACTGTGTATGCAGTATCCAAAGATTAGTGAAAAATACCTTTGTGAAGAGAGTATAGAAATCTATTGTTCAAAAACCCACTTTATTTTCCACAGTACAGAAAAACTGAAGATTTTCAAGAGGTTTTCAGAAAAGGTCTGTCACATGACAGTAACTCTAAAAAGGTCTAAGTTCTTATAAAAAGAAGAAGTACATGCAAAGGGCACTCATATACTAAGCAGACAAGGATACCTAACAAACTCTCTCAGTTGTTCCAATAGGCGAGGCTATTCATACCAGAGATCTTTTCCATTTCCCCTTTTTCTCTACTTCAAGGACACCTTTGGTAGCCCATACCACATTACAGGCCAGGTGGGAGGATAAATCAGCTATTTATCCTGATATTTCTGATCCATAGGTAATGCACAACACCCAAATAGACCATTCAAAAGAAAAAGAAAACTATGAAAACACCTACCATATTGCATGTTTTTGTCTCTTTTTGAACCAAAGCGGCTATAGTGATAGCACTGTTACTCCTACATGACATCAGTTTACTGAGGTTTTAAAAAAAGCTGTTAGCTGCAGTACTGGTATTAATAGCCTTGCTCTATCAGTCATCTCTCAGGAAACCTCTGCAGTCAGCAATGACCACACAACCTTCATACTTGAGTCAAGGCTGACACCCCATGGACATACCTTGTAACTGTTTTGTTTTTTTTTTTCCCCAACCCGATTTTCCAAGAACTGAGATTCCACACTGAGATTCTACTCCAGACCTCTGCAGGAGCCCTCTGAAAACACTTGAAAAGATTCAATTGTTCAATAACATACGTAAAACAAAAATAAATCAGCTGAAAACTCATATTATGTATAAAATTACTTGTTTTCTTAAAAGTCTCTAACAAGTCAGATGTTTTGTAGCACTACACACAAGCATTTAACAAATGAAGAATCCCGCAAGCTTTAAAAAATTTAGAGAATCTAGTCCCACTTCTCTAATCGTTACAGTTAATAGATGATAATACCAGAAGCAGAGTAGAAAAATGCTTTGATATTAAAGCTCCGTGGTAGGTAAACTACTTCAGAAATGGACATCTATTTTCTGTATTTTCACATAATCCTTTTAATGAGGATTACAAACTGTAAGTATGGTATTAGATTCAAGTACTAGTGGTTGTTTAGAAACTGCAGTATTAATACACACTTCTAGCCATTGACTTTCAATCCAACACCAAGGGGAGTAATTTTTTGTGGAAGTAGAATACACAATACATGTAAAATGACCCCCATACATGATAAAAGTAACACTGTCTCTCACTTAGTTTATTTCAAAAGCATCAATACTACCACAAACAACTCGATTTTGATTGGGGGGGTATCATTAAATTTAACTGAGAGATAGGTAAGTCAGGCACATGTTGTTGAAATACTGCAAAACAGAAAATTTTACATTATTCTTCCTCAAAGACATCAGCTATTATGATTTTGTCCATGCATGGTTCCTGAAGGAACCAGTATTTGTCTTCACTACAAAAATACATTATACCGCACTGAATGTGTCAAACCGCTGTTGTGAATACTTAAGCATTTAAAAACACAGCCTCCTTCCCTCGGCTTCACGCTGCAGACTGTACCCCCTCACTCCTGCAAAGTATTTTACGGCTATCTCAGATGCTTAAGCAATTTTGTAAGTCAACTGCAGTAGGAACCAAGTCTGTACTTCAGAAAGCCACTAGCCATTTTGTCCTTCGCACTATTTATTGTCTCCAGTCCTGGGGAAATACTCCTCTCAGGTTAAACACTTTTCAGCCTTCCGAATTCAGGAGGCCTTTACAGTAGCCGCCAATAAGAGCCAAGCCGGTTGCCCTGGGAAGAGGAGTCGGTTGTTTGTCCGCAGAGGCGCTGCAGCAGTTTCAGCTCCGCGCACCAGCTTAGTGGCAAGCAAACAAACGTCGCCTTGGAAAAGCCGCAGGCGCCGACCCCCGACACGGAGCCGGCGAGGCAAGGCCGACAGGGCCCCGCGTCCCGGCAGCACGGACCGATAGGCCAGTCCCCGCCTCGGGCCCGCCTGCTCGCTTCGCTTGGGAGGTCTCCCGCAATTCAGCTTCCACCACGCGTCGTTTTATCACCCACGTGTCTTAAGGTGCCTTCTTAACCACCTTCTGTAATGCCTCTACTCAAGTCCTGCAACAGTCAGATACAAAATCTGGTACTAAGCTTAAAGACATTTTTTAAGGCAAAAAAGCAAAATACAGCAGGCTTGGTGCTCCACATATTTTAGAATAAAGATGATTAAATACTGCCTACTGCCATCAGTTGTATCTGTGCAATGATATTCAATAAGAATTGCATACCTTTAAGCTCTTAACTCACCAAGCCACACTACAGACTCCTGCAGCTAACGTATGCCGAAACATAAAAACGTATCTATGGACTGTGCCACAGGAACACCAAACAAATTAATAGAGTTCCTCCTAACATGACTCCAAGAAATGCTGTTTACATTCTGCAAGTTTTCGTTTAGACATCATAGAATACTTTGGATTGGAAGGGACATTTGAAAATCACCTAGTCCAACTCCCCTGCAATGCACAGGGATATCTTCAGGTTGCTCAAAGCTCCATCCAACCTGACCTCAAATGTTTCCAGTGATGATACATCTACCACCTCTCTGAACAACCTGTTCCAGGGTTTTATCATCCTCATTGTAAAGAATATCTTCCTTATATCTAATCTACCTTCTTTTGGTCTAAAACCATTACCCCTTGTCCTATTCCAACAGACCCTGCTAAGAAGTCTGTGCCCATCTTTCTCATAGGCCCTCTTCAAGTACTGAAAGGCCATCATGAGGTCTCTCTTGAGCCTGCTCTTCTCCAGGCTGAACAACCTCCACTCTCTCAGCCTTTAAACATATGCTTACACATACCCCTTTTAAAACCTCGGAATGAGGTAGAGTTTTACTAGTTTATGAGCATGGAGACCTGCCCCTGGCTTCATTAGCGCAACATTTAATCACAAGCAAATGCTGTGTGATAGGGCTGATGTTTCACGCAGGGCTCACTGAGGGGTTTGTGAAGAGCTACAGATATCCACTGCCATTGAGAGGCCTACCAGTGTTCATGCCGAGCTGTAAACAATGGCACCAATTCTGTCAGGAGCAGCTTTGACCAGCTGCACCCCCAGGGCAGGGGGAACAGGGAGTCCCAAATGGGACAGCAGGGCTGGGCCTCTCCTCCCATTGCCCACAGCAAGGGAGATGGGCTGGGAGCAGCCCCTAGCCCAGGGTATCAGGCACCAATATGGGACAGGACAGTATGGGACACCACCACACCCAGACAGGGCTGTGGCAGAGCCAGTGACCCACCTGCCCTTGCACCACTATGGGCAAGGCTGATGGCCTCAGGCTGAGCTGAAATAGAGCTGTCAGGTGCCAGGGGTATGGGTGGGGGTGTCAGCTGAGGCTGGTCAGGATCATTAAAGGCTTTGAGAGCTAGTTTACAAGCACAATTACTGCTCTGAGCTCAGAGGCTCATGCATATTACAAACAGTTTAAAAATAGGTCAAAAGATGAAATTCTAACATTTATGCAAATTTAGAGTTATATTGACAACAGTGGTTGTAAGATAAATGTGTACCTCTTTACAACACTACAAGTAATGGCCTCTCTGAAAAACAAAATCTATTCCCAGCATGAAAAGGATCACAACTTCAGAACTGTATAGAACATGACTTTTTCTACCAAATCTGTCATTTGCTAAATATGGTGTACTACATGCAGCAACATGCTTTGAGTAGCTGATTCTATTTCCAGCAGAGTTATTTCTTTTAAATTTGTTAGAAAATATCTTCTCAAAATGTGCTAGGTGAGACTAATGCATCTGCTATTTATTGCACCTTCCTTAAAAATATATGCACTTACACTCCTTAAAAATGTAATTACTGTATTTTAAAAAGAGGTTTGTATTGCTAATTAATTATCAACATGAAAATCAGACAGGTGGAAGAAAACAATTATGTAAGGGTACTTTACAATAAGAAGCAACTGACGTGTAACAGCAAATTCAAAATAATTATTTGTCAAATACATTTTCATTGGTACCAATGTAGCAAATCAAATTAAATCTTTAAGAAATAATTAATTTAAAAGTATTCTTGATCTAGTTAAATGTTCAGTACTATCAAATGTTAAGGCAAATATTTAGTATGTTAAAACTAGCTGTACTATTTTATTAGCATGCTTTCATTCTCTTGTTAGGCTAAATGCTACAAATACTTTTGAAAATAACTTACTTATGTATAGATATGTTTACATACTTAGGCTGTAAGATGGAAAATAGCTCTTGGCAAGGGAAACTGAAAATGAAAAGAGAACTATTAGAATACCAGCATAAATAAGCAAATATCTTAAAAACAAAGCAATTGTTTGATATTGCATGCAGATTATGAGTATTTACTTACCACCGAAATGCTCAGAGTGAGTTTTTGGCTGTATTGTCTCAAGATAAAATAGGAAAGTACTGAAGACAGCCTCCTCCCTTTTATGCCTTGTTGGAGTTTTTTTCTTGCCACACCTCCTGAAAAACATTGCAGAAGAGCAGTATTAAAAAAGAGGGAAATGAGAGCCACGTTCATACCATCTGCAAAAGAAAAAGACGTGTTTACTACTCCAGTCTCAAAGAATCACTAAAGTCTGTTGGGAGCTATACAAAGAGCAAGTCTTTGCCATCAAAGCCTTTGCTTACAGGATTGTCTGTGACTGTGGGTTTAGATGAAAACAGTTGATTTGTTTTGATCAGCTCTTTCAGACTACATGCTTAAGATTTGTACCAAAAAGCAAAGACAAAATTCTGCTTTTGCTGGAATCAATAGTTCAGCAACTACCTTCATGTACACCAAGATTCCGTTATTGTTTTTTATAAGGCTGTGCCATTAGACGATCATTTTTCATATAGAACAATCAGGTGATGTTGCAGAACATAAGTCCATATTAAAAAAAAAAATTAATAGCCTGTACCCTCAAAAGTTGATAAACAAAAGTCAATTTGTCAAGACTACTTAACCATACATACTTACAACTGACTGCTCAGTTGAATCCTGGGCTGTCAAATTCATTAGAACACATTTTGCAGTCAAAAGATGAAACACAGGTTTTTATTTTATCTTTCTTGAGATACAATCCTCAATAAAGTTCTAATTTTTTTTTAATTTTCTTGTTCAATTATTTTAATTATTTGAATTTTTAACTGTTTTTCCCAAAATTCACTTACGTGGTACAACTTACGGGACTGTTAACCACCTTCTTTATAACATTGCTTTTTAGTATCAAGATTCAAAATATTGTAAATGGTGTACTTTCAATATTTTACAAGTTCAAATCAGGTAGGTTTTTGTTTCTTCTGGGCTCTTTGGTCATGTACTGACATGTACAGTATAATGAAATAAATACTCTTGAAATACCACTACACCATGATGCAGCCAGGTTAAATGGTCAAGTCTATCTTGAGGCCATGAAACACCAGAAGAAATTTGTGTGAAATGTGCACATTTTTAACAGTTCACAGCAGACTTGATATGTGAATTATTCACACTAAGGTGGTAAAAAATGCAAACATATTTCAGGAGCATCCTGTCAAACTCTTTGGGACCAAAAAAACTACCATCACAGCAGAGGAAAATTGAAGGCATGGTCTGTCTGCTTCTTGCTGCTCCCACAAACTGGCTTCACTGGTAGTTCACTATTCCTTTAGCATATAGAAATATTCAGATGGTATTTTGCCAGCTATGTTGGCTCATGATTACTCCATATCCAGTGATGTTGCAGGCTTGCAGGACAGCTGAATGGCTAGTCAGGACCATCACATTCTAGCAACGTGATATCATGCTAGAAGACATTAGTTACTCCATCTTAAGAGAAATTACTCACGGCTTCTCAGTTAGGTATCAAATTTTGTTAAACAGTGGATGAAGGGGTCACAGTTGAGCCAGACCAGGCGCAAGAGTCTGTGTAAAGGAGGTTCCCATACACAGAGGGGAGGGATAGACGAAGAAGAGAGCTCTGGGAAAGAAGTTTGGAACTGTCAGGCTTGCTGCTATTTCTGCCCATTAGGAAGCAATCGTGAGGGCTGTTGCTGACACAAGAGGTCATGCTACACCACAACAAGTGGCATCTAAGCCCCAGTTCTTCATTCAGTGTCCCTTCAAAGTGCCCTTGCAACCTCACCTCGTGTAGCTCTGAAGCTGTCACCACCTATGCAATGGTAATGCCACCAACAAAGGGGTATCAATATCACTTATTTTTCCTTTCCTAAAAGTACTTAAACATACTCACCTGCAAGAAGATCTTGCAGGCCTTTCTTCATGATGCCTTTCCTCATGGTTCTAAAATGATAAGGAATTCCCTTTGATTGAGTATAACCTATTTAGATGTGGTTTTAAATAGCTCTCATATACCCATTTATTGTTTGAAAAAAAGTATTAGACCTCATTTCAAAGATTTGAAATACCAAGATCAGACAGCTGAGAACTATTGGATTTTTTAAAAAAACCTGAAAGATCTGAATATGCAGCTATATCTGTGATCTCAGCTTCAGTTGGTGCAATCATAACATAATAGCCTTATATTCATGTCAGTCTTTGACTCCTGCAAAGATTACCAGTCTTCATGCTGGAAGCAGATATGAGGCAGGATAGCTGGGCCCAACTTAGTCAACTAAGTACAGAAGTCTGTAGTGTCATCTCCCAGAGATGTAAAAGATACTTAAATATGTTTAAATATTAGTGGAATGGAGATGCAATTAACTGTGTGCTGACACATCCAATGTCTAGATTCCTTAAGAAAAAATACTTTTTTTACTCCTCTACAAAAAAATTAAATGTCAGCAGTAAATTTATAACACTTAAATGACAGCATGAATGTTCCTAGGCATAGGTTTTAAAGGCATTTATTTTATTTTAAAAATACATACAGTATAATGCCATTAAAAAAATAGACACTTAGTAAAATTTTTGGTAAATGAGGCAAGAATTGCTGTCAATTTTTATTTTTAAGCTTTATCTCAGATGTATCAGGGCATACATATTTTACATTGGTATCATTCAGGTTTTGATAAGCTGTCACAATAAGAATAGTGCAGATATTGAGAATATCACAAGTTCAGAAGACTGCAAGTCTGGAAGTGTACTGTGTTATGTCATATACCTGGAATTCTGGACAGAATAATACCATGCAAACAGGTATAAAAATGTGGAGGCCTCACTAAGCTTTTAAAGTTGCACCTGGCCAAGAAAAAAAAGCAAAATTTGTCCTGAAGGTAAACATCATTCATCAATTAAAGGAAATAGCCTGAAGCCAGGAACTTGCTACTAAACATGCAAGCAGAATAGTTACTTAATTGGGAAAATATTTGCCAGCTATGTTTTGAGGTAGGAATTAGTAGTGAAAATGAAAGAATGTCAATGTTTTGCTTATGGGAGGCATACAATCCCAACCATAACTAACATGCTTTTTCTTGCTAAAATTAGATTTTTTTTTTCTCAGTAAGATTTAGGGGCTATGGGAGATTTATTATACCTATTTCAGTTAAACAACATATCATTTGTGTTCCTAAATGCCAAGATACTGCCTTTTCATTCTTTGCCTTAATCAAAATCTGAATATGACAGTCTAAGCACAGAAAAATCAAAGTGGCTGAAGAGGAATAAACGTCAATTCTTTCCAGCCCTGAAAGAATATTCTTTCTTAGCTGTAACTCTGGCACAAATAGCTGTAGTTGAGTTAGTTTCAGCTTAGGTATGGATAAGCAGCCATACAATATGTAGAGTTGCATTCAGCCATCCTAGTTCACCAGTTTTGGACTAATTACTGGCAAATATGGAAAACAGAAAACAGGGTTAGAACCATAGCAAATGGCTTCAGCATCCAGCTGCATTGTCCTACCAGTCTCTCCCACCTATCTAAATTGGAGCCAAACCTGCATCCTTTCCCCACAATCTCCTGAGCTGCCTTGGCTGTGCCTGTGATAAGTGGGCTGAGCTGGTGGACACTGAAGATGGAAAGGAGGACAGCAGTTAGCATCGGGTCCTCTTTGTGTGCCTGTCAGTGGAAAATGATGAGTCCACAGGAAAAGAAAAAAGGTATTTCTGTGAAAAAGAGCTACTTGTTTAATATGTTAATTTGGAATGCAAAGTTTTCTGAGGATATTTGAAGAATTAGGTGACAAGCTGCAATCAGTGGTAAAAGAGAGAGCCTTTAGGATCCTTAGCCACCCACCTTAGATTTTGAAGGCATCATACTATGTGTCAGTCATTGTTCTCTATTACAGTCTTTGAAATGATATGTGTGACAGACAAACCTGCAGAAACTGAAACTGGCTTTCAGACTGGCCTGCCTTTTTTGACCACCTCATACTGGACAGTTTCACCAGGAACTGAAATTTCACTTGGCCATTTTAAGTCCATGGGACAGTAAATATCTTTCTAGTTCAGCAGTTAACAGTAATCCCTCATTATGAGGAGGTTCTTTCAGGTTTGAAAGGGATCCTACAGACATCAGCTGTTAAGGTGATGTTGACAACATGATGCCAAGTACGAAAAGCCTTCTTGTCAAGCATGAGATGTGCAAAAGTATGAGGGTAAAGCGGTTGTGGTAGTGATGGGATGAGAGTGAACACAGCTGGGCTGGTGTGTAGGGAAGTGTGTTGGGGTAAGAGCAGCCCTCTTCCATACATGCCCAAGTTACTGAGGAGGATTTTCCTGTGTAAGCGGCTGTGGGGGGCTAAACCTACAATGCATATGCATATGCATAGCCTCGGGGGGGAGGAGAGGAGTGGCTGGGTGCAGAGAAGGGGGAGCCAGGATTGCTGTTCTTTGCCTTTCTCCTTTCTGCTGGCCCCTCCTGACATATGACACCGATTTTTACAGGAGCTTGCGGCCTGACTTCTCCCTCTTTTCCTCACAGAGCATCCGTCACGGGGAGGGCAACGCAGCTGCCAGCGGGCCCAGAGCAGCATCCTGCATCTCTGCACAGCCTTTTGCTTAGGAGCATTGAGGTAAGGACCCCCTGCTCTCTCTGAGTCTGTGGGCACAGGAATTCCCACCCTAAACTATCAGGAGCCAAGAAAACCTGCACTCAAGGCTGTGTTAGGAAATTTTATGAGCCAGATGACTTATGCTCAGTCCTGGGAGGTTCACTCTTACCACTAAATGTGCACTGTATTCGTATGCACTGTAGCTACCTGGGGAGAGTTTGCAGGGAGATGCCAATGAAACCGAAGTGCAGCAGGACTGATTTATCAGACCCTGAGCAGCCTGTGAGCCGCTCTGGATGTGTCTGTGAGCCCAGGACAAATAGTTCTGATTTTTTCAGAAGGAAAAAGTCCTACCAGTAGGTAGGTGTTGAGCCTAGGCTTAGCAGTCTGGGCCCACGTCCCCAGGATTGCACAGCAGGTACATTCATGCCTTGACAGCACCCTCAGACCATGACTTCTTCTGTAGGACTGTTGAGGACAGGGGATTCTGATAGTAGGGAGAAAAGTGCCTGACTGTCAGTTCTTAAGTAAAGAGAACTGGGAAAAACTGAGGTTTGCCTCAGTACCTCCTTCTCTCCATGTCAGCTGTGGAAAAAGCAGGTTCAGAAACAAACACCTCTGTGCATTACATTTGGGGTTCACAGTGGATCCACACGGGTACAGCCATGACTGAGGTTTTGGAGAACTACTGGTTGTACAAACACTACCAGGCAGTGAGAGAGAACTGAAGTGTCTTTGTAAAATGTCTGTCTCCAGTTTGTCACATGCTAGAACTATATCCACTATGCTTGAAAATCATTCCAGTATGAATGATAAGGAATTCCCTTTGATTTATAATACTACTTATTATTACTATGGTTTTGAGAAGATTTTACCCAAAGAAAGGAAAATCAGCTTGGTTTTAGGGACTGTAGTTTAAAATACAGTCTGCTAAGCAACCTGTTGAAGCAAAACCGAATAATGTTTTATTGTCCTTGTACTGCTGTGCTTCTGTACTTGTGTTGTTTAGGAAACAAACATATGATGTTCCTCAGATACTGGTGGCTTTTGTGGATACTTGAACACCATGAGTTTTTAGCAGAAAATCTCAGGGAAGAAAAGAGATATGGATTGAGAAGATCAAAACGTAAACACATTCTGTCAAATACTGTAGAAGAATACCCCAGCCCAAGTGATCAAGGTGAATATTGTAATTTTAAAACAGGTGTGATTTAAAACATCCTGATTTTTTTGGATTCTGGACTATATGGTTAACTTGCCTTCTAAAATGCTTATAATCAGCCAGGTTTGCCTCATACTACATTGGTACATGCCTTATTTTTGCACTTTTATCTTTTTACTCCCATCTTTTCAATCCCTTTTTGTGTATTTCAGAAAAGGAAATAGCATCTGCATTTTTTTATGATATGCCTGAGAGCCCCTTACTATCACAAAAAGAATAGCCCATATGACTGAATTTTCATAGAAATAATGTCATCAGTAGTTCAGAAAATTAATACTCTACAGATCCTGCTTTTGGAAATTTTTATGTCACTGGATATGAGTGGCAGTACTAGGGACAAAATCTAGCTCTGTCAAATCACATTCCAGTGTCTTGTTCAGTAAGCGTCATTTTCTTGTACATGACTTCCACCTGTGCTGGTAGGATATACAGTGAAATACCAGGCAAGATGACAGAATGAAATTGAAAAAACACAACACTTCTCGTTTCATACTACGTGACATCAACACACCTTCAGTTTTTTCTTCCTTGGGGCGTCTGTTCTGGAGAAAATTCCTCAGGCTCTATCCGTTCTATCTGAATGAAGGGCTCACACTTGTGAACACAGAGGTTGTCAAAAGTTTCCGTGATTCCAATCCCACTCCTGAATCCTAAAATACATGTACGGGTAGCATGAGATTTAGTATGAAGTCACTCCACTCACCTACATACCTGTTTATTCTAGATGAAGACTGCATTCTGGAAATTGCTTTTTTACTGGACAGCTCCGAAAGTGCTAAGGACTATAATCATGAACAGCAGAAAAAATTTGTACTGCAAACAGTAGACAGAATGAAAAGTCTGCAGCTTAGTTCTGGACGTACCCTTCGCTGGAGGATGGCCTTACTTCAGTACAGCAGCACTGTTTTCATAGAGCAAACTTTCCATGACTGGAAAGGTCCTGAAGCATTCAAATCCCACATTGCTCCCATCACCCACATAGGTCATGGCACCTACACAACTTACGCTATAACTAATCTTACACAACTCTACATGACTGAAGGGACTTGGGGTAGTGTAAAAGTAGCCCTGCTTTTCACTGACGGAGTGGATCATCCAAGAAACCCAGATATTTTTGCAGCCACAGCTGATGCTAAACACCAAGGAATTGTATTTTTCACCATGGGAATGACCAGAGTGGCTGAGCAGGTCAGCAATGCTGCCAAGCTCCGGCTCTTGGCCAGTGTCCCAGCGTCCAGGTTTGTTTTCAACCTCCAGGAGAAAGAAACTGTGGAGAAGGTTCTCAAAGAAATGGTATGTATGAGAAAGAATTTGAAATAGTGTTAGGAACATATGTAAATCTTGTCTTATTTCCAATATTTTGGAAAGATATTTCTTTAATATACCATTGAAGAAACTTGTACTTTTTACATGTTAAAGTGGCACAATTATTAAAGGGATCACTGTGCCAAAATACAGATTTCCTTTCTCTTCCCACCATTCAGATCTTGTCACCCAAAATATTTGATGCTGCAAAATGAATTAAATATTATTTTTATCTTTGTTTTTCCTCCTAAGAAAGGTATTTCAAATTCCTTTCTTAAAAAAAATAAATTTTTTTACATCCTAGAGCTTTCTTCTGTAGCAAGCAAGAAAGTGAAGTTGCCTTTTGTATCAGAAAAAGATGCAGCTCTTGCAGAAGTGAAAATAAATTTGCAGACCATGGAGATAGCTCAATTTAGATAAAATCTGAGGTTGGTGATAGACATCTTTAAATTTCCATGGAAAATCTACCACATAATCAAGAGGACATACATAAATTGAACTTGAAGTTTTGTTTGGGTGCCTTTCTTCTCTATTTAAACCTTATTTATAAAAGCATTCCCTGCGAAGTATGGAGAATAGAACCTACTCTAGCCTATAACTCCAGTGCCACAAGCTGTGGATGGAGTCCTTATCTGAGCATGTGCAGAGATATGAACTAGAATTATGAATAACAACCAGAAGACTTCTGCAGTGAAATGGACACCAAAGTGATCTCATACAGGCCTAGAACATGCACCTATGTTGGCTTTTCTGGTTTCCTGTCCTTCGCTTTGACAGCCTGCTACTTTGCTTTGGTTTCCCTGAGGAGCACCCCTCCCATCTTCTCTGGTACTATCCCTTCTTCCTGTGTCACAGTAACCACCTCCCAAGTGACTAAACACACTTTCTTTTACCTGTTCCAAACAGGCAGGCATACCCAGGTGCCTTCTTTTGATAACATGGCTGCTGTTTGGTTTAAATAATGGCTTTGTCATAATTATCCATGCATACACGAGAATTTTAGAGATCTGTATTGAACTGCTGCTCATCAACACATATATGTCCTCTCAATGACTACATTAGTTGTGGAAAGTGGGAGGAATGCATTGTATGTGGATGTCTCAGCTCTAGAGAACTTCTGAAAAATAACAGCTAAATCAGTGATGATAACTTTATGTGATCACTGTCAAAGTCAAATCTTTCCTAAGGTGTTCTTGCTGTTCTCATTTTGTGTGTTCCTAACAGTATGAATAGGAGAGCTTCTGATTTTCCAAGTGTAGAATACTTATCCTTCACTCCTACTAGAGAGCTGCTGCTATTCAGCAGTTTGTAAACAATGCCATTTGTGGATGCATTGTTCCCATACATCTAGCTAACTTGTTTACCATCATAATTTTAGCAAGTTATGGCTGGACAAGAAGAGTCAGTGATTTCAGTCAACAATCTATAGTAAGAATTGAAAATATTTAAATTTTTTTTTAGAATGGAGAGATTGCTAGAATGTTTCTCAGAAATTAAAGTTTAATTAATGTTAGTCAATATATTAACTGTGTAATTTAATTAGCTAGTTGCTGAATCTATTTTTTTCACATCTTTCAGTGTCATTTTTGTACAGTTGGAGTAAGAGTTTAAGTTTCTAATGTTGTTTTCAATATCTGTCTTTTACAGAAAGACCTGTCTGAGGAAGAGGTAAATATTTTAAGGATTTTTTTTTTCCTGTGCAGAGCTACTGCTTAATATAGATATTTACAATTATATGGAAACATAATTAAGGAAAACTGATATCTCAGGAAGCTGGTTAAATTCTGAGTCTAATGGGATTGTTTTTAAGTTAAACACGTTTTTGAATTTGCAGGACAGAGCTTTAATTTGATATCCTAATGTAATTTACTAATGTATTTACTAACTAGTAATTTATTAATTTACTAAATACTAATGTAATTTGCTAACCTAACATATTTTCAAAGAAAAAGAAACAATGTGTGAGTATTCAGGTTAGCAAGAATTTGCTGATACATCTTGACATGTCCTCTAACAGACTCAGTGGAAAAGAATACATGATGCAGAGCTGAAGACAGGGCAGTTCTAACTATTAATCATCTTCCTATGTTAGAGGGTTTAAAAAAGGGTATGAGCTCAAAGCTGCACCACTGTTTTTCCAGTTTGTCCACACTGTGTCACCCTGACTGCAGGCATTGATAGGTCTGGCTGGCATTTTGTGGGGAATAAAGTTTGTTTTCCTTTTAAGGATGTTAGTGCTATTTGAGGTCCAGTTATCTCAAACAAAAAAATGTTCCCATAAACAGCTCAAGCAAACTGCTAAATATTATAAGTGTTTGCAAAACTTTGAAACATTTCATTTTTCACTCATTCCCAATGACAGGTTGATTTTTCTCCATCAGTATAGAAGTAGTAAGACATTCAATGTTAGCCTTGGAAAACACATTGTTACTAATTAGGATATTCAGATAAGAATGATATTTAAACCCTTCACTTCTAGACATCTTCAAGATGAGTGGAGGTCTAATAAATAACTAAACCAAAAATAAAAATGCCATTTCTTATCCCTCCTTCAAAAATAACTCCAGTATCTGTGAAGACTCTGCATTTATGTAATGATCTTAAAGTTTCAAAAAGATCTTAAAGATCACATAAATACATACCATAGTATTTTACTGGGACACCCAGTGGTATAGATGACAAAAGAGAAAGAAAGATTATAAAGTGTTATAATTAACTGCATTAACTAAATAAAAGTACATATCCATACATATTTTGTTCATAGATCAAGCTAGAGCTAAACTATGAACTATCCTGGATACAGTGAAGTTAAGTAGAAAAATTATGTAAGATGCTTTTTTACTCCATCATCTTGGCTATCTCTACAGTGCCTGGTAATGCAAACAAATCTGTAATGACAGACGCAGTATACCCATAAACTGACCTTGTGAAGAGTTTGGCAGTAAAGCCATTATCAAGATGATTGAAATTTCAGGAGTAGGAATGATACAAATTTTTGGATGGAGTGTAGGAGGCCACATTCTGGATGGTGGTAAATTCATAGTTAAAAGATGCCTATAAAACATGTAAATATAATTTCTGGTCAATACTGGTGTACTCAAACTAGCCATACAGTAGCTTAAAGGAAATGTCTGTGTGTTTTCTACCTCTTCCATTAAAATACGCTGATTTGTACTATTTTCATTCAAAGTGTCCCCAGGTTGACACATGTAACTGTAAGAAGGGGGAAAGAGGACTTCCTGGTCCTGCTGTAAGTAGCTGTCATTTCTCAAATAACTGATATACAGTATAAATTAAAGTGTAATTCATTGTTGAAACTTTTAAAATAAATTATTTGAACCCAAATCCCGAGACAACAAAAGTTCAAGGTTCAATACATACTCTTCCATAGTTACCTTGCATGGACATGCCACACCAGCAGGAAGTGCATGGGGAGACCTGAGAATGCCATGAGACACTCCCTCTGTGTGGGAACAGACAGAAAGAAGAACAGTGTGGTGTGGTGAGGCTCTCCTTTTAGCCACAGCAGTATAAAAGGCAGAAAGGAACAATTTTCTTGTTGCAATCAGACAAGACCAGCTGGATCTAACTAGCCTCAAATCAAATATTAATATCCAAAAAGCTCTCTGAAAGCAAGAGAGAGAGAGCAAAATACTGAAGCATTACGAACAACTGAGACAAGAATAAAATGGACTGGACTTCTTTCAGGGTAGTCTTACAAATAGAACCCCTTAGAAAATGTAGGGGGTTGCTTCATACAAGGCTTGGTGATCTAAACTGCAGGGCTTACATTTCAAAAAGAACTGAATGATCTGATGTTATATCCCTAACATTGAACTAAAGCACTATAGTACCTTATAGCCCTTGCTCAAGGTGAAGGGACAGTGTCAGAGTTTGAAAGAAAACCCTAGATTTGCCATCCTCATCCTTTTGACCTGAATATCCTATACATACATAAACAGAAAGACACACTGGGTTTATGCTGCACAGTACAATGCACTTTAATTGAAAATGTACCCTCTACTGTGTGCAAACCGTAGTTTTGTATGGGTTAATATTTGCTGTCTTTACTTGGAAAGTGCAGGTATTGCTTACACAGAAGCATATACCCAGAGAGTTCAGAAGAAAACAAAACACCCACTTACAAGCTGGGTAGTTACAAAAACAGCTGATCACCTCTTTTCTTCAGAAGAAAACTGAACAATTTTTGTTTATAACAAAAACAAAAGGAAAAATGACTGCCTATTAAGTTGGTTCTGCTGTTCCCAGATACTCACTTTCAATGTTATAGTAAATGCAGAGATTTTGAAAAATAAATGTATAGGAAGCAAATATCCTAAGTATGAGAAAAACAGCACATATATTGTAAAACAAAATTATTTTTACTAACATATGTCATAAAAATTGTATTTTGTTGTTTCCAGGGTAAAAAGGGTCGCACTGGGGATGATGGAGCTCCAGGCCAGAAAGGAGCAAAGGTGATTGGTTTTTCAGATTTAGGAGAAAGTTTTGTCTTGTCCTAATTTCACTGATCTTGATGTTTGTTGAATTATTCATAGGGGGACCCAGGTCTTAATGGTATCCCAGGACGAGATGGAATAGAGGTAAAAAAGTAATATCTTTTTCCCCTTCTTCTCCAGTGAGCAGTGTTCCTTTAAGGCAAAATAACACTTTTTTTCATTGTTATAAGAGCAACTTTCAATTCTGGTTTACCATCTAATAACTCACTACCATTAGAAGAACTGAAAACATTCTCATTGCTTAATGAAAAGGAATAATTCCTTCTTATATGTGTGATCTAGAAAATACTCTCCAGTAATACATAGTACCTCCGAAACATTGAAATGTTCTGATATAATAATCTAAGAACATTACAGAAACTGACACTCTGCCTGCACCAGTCTGGATTAATTTAAATTTGACAAATAAAGGACCCAGTGTATAATAGCAGTGAAAAATTCGAATGCAATACATATAGAAAGTGAGTATAGGACCAGTCTCTTGGTGCTTAATTCTGAATTCATTCACATATGAATCACTCTACTTTATACTTTCTTATTTATTCAGTACATCCTTTTTAACTAGTGACCTTTTCTTGCTTTCTTAGTTTAGCATGTTTTTCACTAAGATGGGAATATGAACTTTAATAGATCTGCTTTCACATCATCAAAATCCCAGTTTAAAATGATAAGTTCATAAAATTTGTTCACTCATGCAACAGCATCTGCCATGACTAAAAGGCACAGTATTTCAAATCACATCGCCATATTTATCAGAGTCATCTTTTCTATTTGAAATGCTATTTTTCTGAAGAGAGAAGAATGTTAATGAAGCCAATACTCATGTTCCTACTTTTGGCTTATATCTTGTCACAACCTGCTTTGCTTTTTTTGTTTTCCCAGGGGAAATCTGGATATAAAGGAGAGAAGGTACTTCTTTTAGTCACAATTGATGCCTACATATTTGATGTTATTTATTACATATAGTGCCATATTTCTTTTCAATACTAGTAATAAACAATAACATCATCTTAGCAGCTGCTGCACAAGCTGTAAGAGAGGATGTGTCTGTTCCTCAATGAACTTGCAGCACAATTGCTATAATATGTCATGAATAGAATGACAGTTTTCAACTAAAGCACCCAGAGAATAAGGACGATATGCCAATATAACTCATAAATATTTATTCCTATTCTTTCTAGGGTGAAAGAGGTGAATGTGGAATCCCAGGAATAAAAGGAGACAGAGTAAGTAGCCACAAAGTTGTCAAGTGTCCAGCAAACACAGTTAAACCACAAAAAAAGGAACAATTTCCTGAATAACAACCATAATGATAGATTTAAGGCATATATTAGTTCTAAGGCTGAGGGAAATCGACAGCTGAGAGTTTTAAATATGTAGTGAGCAAGGACACCATTTTTACTAACTTTATGAGCTCTTTCTATATTTTCATATGATTCCTCTTATGGCCCAAGCCTGAGCCTGTTTAAAACAATGGTAAAACTCTACTTTAACAGAGGCAGAAGGCTTGAAATAGTAAGCAAAGGGAATGAGACATAAAAATGAAATCAAGGGTTCTAAATCCAGTCTTTAAGATTTGATGTAAAATTGCTGTAAATATTTCAAATAGAGCAAGTAGAATTTAATCCTGGGTTACTGGTCCTTGATAATGAACTCTGTTCATCATTATGCTGTATTTTGATTACCAATCCATTTATAAGTATTTATTTAATACTTCCTGGCTGCGGATCTTCTCTTAAATTTAGTATTTATTTTAATGTAAAGATATCTAAATAAGACACCTTAGTAAAAAGTTCCCTACAAGTGGTTTTGACAAAATCTAAATATACAGAAATACATCCTTTTTTTCACTTATCTTTCAGGGCCCTGAAGGTCCAGTAGGCCCCAGAGGAATAAGAGGGATACAGGTAAAAAAAAAAAAAAGAAAAACCAACATTGAAAACAACAACACCTGGTTCCCTGGGATTCAAAGATCTGAAATAACATCATACCACAACTGACATGGAATCTTTGAGTTTCTGAGTTCAAGGCACCCAAAATCTAGCTTCTTAAACAGCAAAATAAACAAGAATTTGGAGAAGCAGTCTAGACAAATCATCCTTATAATTCATTCAGTCTCAAAGACCACAGCAAATACAGTTCCATAAAAACCTAAGTCACTCATTTCTCTTTCGGTGTCTTAATTATTTCAGTATCTCAAGAAGCACGTGGAAATTCTTTAGTCTCTTGTCATCCCAGTACTCTCAGACTGAAGGCCAAGAAGCTTAGCCCATCATGGATGTTTCAGTAGATCTTGACCGTAGGTTACCTTTGATTGTATTCAAATAAAGGGAGAGCCAAATTCTCTCCCCAAATACCACAACCAGCTCCAACTGAATTGAGTAACTGAATCTATACATGCATGACAAAGCTAAGCTTCAGTTCTGCAATGTTTGAAACTCTTACTTTCATGAAGACTTCAGCAAATTATAGATTGTTTTTCAAACTGCCATTGTTACAAAAGCTTGAAAAATCTCATGGAAACCACTCCTGTTTTGATAGGGTCTGCAAGGACAATCTGGAGATCAAGGGCCTGAAGGCCTGCCAGGATCAAAGGCAAGAACTGCTTTATTTCTTCTCTTTATTAATGTTAAAATGTATCAATATAGCTTCACAATAATAATGATTTTATCCTTATATTCT
The DNA here is from genome assembly GCA_013397975.1 of Machaerirhynchus nigripectus. NCBI lineage: Eukaryota > Metazoa > Chordata > Aves > Passeriformes > Dicruridae > Machaerirhynchus > Machaerirhynchus nigripectus. The sequence goes on along the minus strand of VZRQ01009257.1, from coordinate 113,652 downwards.
ATACCCTTCTTGTAGTGGATGCAGTTTAACGTGACACAGATAGCAAATTGTGTACTTTTTGTATTATACAAGGTTCTTAAGAAAGGTATTACTTTGCTCTTTGTATCAAATTCAAGTCCAAATCACACTCCCACCTTTATTAATGAACAGTTAAAATATGGTAGTGTCACAGAATACTACTTAGCATTGCATTTCTTCAATTTTCAATTTAAAACTTTTTTCCCTAAGTGCCAAACAGGAATTCTGTTTGGCATCTCAAATCAAGGCTTGTCTTGAAACTGAACATTCTCAAGAAGAATTCTATAGTTCAAAAGGAATATCGTCATGAAGAAAAACTTGAAAACAACTGTATAAAGGGCATTATTTGTTATGTCTCTTGATACCTTCTTTGCACCTGCTGGCGAACAGTGATACACAGAACAGATGAGTGTCAAAACTTTAATGATATGAAGCATTTTTCCTTTTGTTTAAACTGTTATCTTTGTACAAGATAAATCATTGTAAGGAAATTTCGAAGCATTGAAAGGATGAACAGATCAAGTACTGTGTAAGACAATTCCAATGGGCTGAAATTCAGGATACGCTAAAAACTAATCTACAATGTCAGTTAAACTGATTTGCCTAGACACCAATTTATACGCAGAATTGTTTCCTTTTCATTCTTTGAAAGGGTGAAAGAGGTCTCCCTGGGCCACCTGGCTTGCCTGGAGAGACTGGAATAGGACTGCCAGGCCCAAAGGTACAAAAATCTCATCTTCTGTATTGCATGTGTTGTAGGATAAGGACCAAGACAGCTGAGATAATAGACTTACTGATTCACAAGAAAATTCAAGACCGTAAATTCTGGTTTTGTGGTACTGGAAAGGTATTTTGTATGTTTATCAAAATTGTTTGCAAACATTTGCAAACAAAAAGTACATTTAAAGTATATTCTTTAAAGGACTTTTTTACAGTAGTTGTTACGCTTGACATAAACTCAATCCAAGCAGAGTATGGCTAGGTAAAAACACATTCATAGTCTTGAACAGAAGTTAATCTGTGCAAAACAGGCTTGTTGGTTTAGATAACTGGCATAAAGAAAACAGAAACTCTATGATAGAAATACTGACTTCTTGGGGAAGGACAATAAGTGGTACGTGACTGGGCATATAAAGGGAATAATTAATCATTTAGACTTAACATTGTCTTCTGTCAAATGCAGAATTGAGACTGTCCCTTAGAGCTGTGAAACTGCACCAGTTCAGTGCCTGCTGGGCCTTGTGTAGTGTGTGACTCTGAGGACACTCAGATTTTCTCTGCTGTTCCTGTATTGTCCTACATCTAATATTTCAAGCACAGAATGTCTGATGAGTTGTTATATGCTGCACATATAAAAATACCTAAACCAGGCATATTCAAAGGACATCTTTGTTTGAAGGGTGACACCGGTTTGACAGGAAGACCGGGCCCTGTTGGCCCACCTGGAGTTGGTGAGCCAGGATTTATGGTATGTCTATTCTTTTATTTGGTGAGAGGAAAGCAGGACAGAAAGGAAAAATTCTCCATGCTTCCCTGTAAAAATGTGTGCTAAATGATACCATCTCTTTTCTTTCTTCTTCTATTTCTCACTCTTACACATATTATGTTGTCTGACTCTCATTTCCCTCAATAAACTGGACATGTTTCCAATTTCTTAACTTTTATAATTATCATATCTCCAAAACAGGTATGAAAATATAACATCTGATTCAAAACCACATAAATATCTAAATAAATCTATCCCCTGATAGATTTGATAGAGTCAAATCCCTATGTGGTAGCTTTGAAGTTGACTGCTTTTCAGTATCACTAGAACGTTAACATCAGCATGGCTTTGAGGAGGAGACTTTCAGAATTTATAGTAGATTTGGCTCTGAAGTCTCCCTTCTTTTCCTTCCCTTCCTCTTCCTGGCAGTTGTAAACTCAACCTCTTTGTGGTAATTCAGAAAATCAGCATGTCAATTTTATGGTCCTTTTTTTTAGAATACCAGGCAGCACCTTTTACTGTGCTATATAAAATAGGGCAGACTTAAATTAATTTCTCTTTACCTGGATGAAGGACTTCTAGAGCAACCACAAGGGAAATTTTGTTCCATCTTTTCACAAGTACCTTTCCCCATTGACAAGGCAAGATTTGTAATAAACATTTCATAAGAGGTGCTCCCATGAAAAAGATAAAGATCATTTGGTAGGTGAACTGACTGATTTCAAAGCTGCCTGAAAATACACTTCTGGAGAGGAGTGAGTCCTCGCTGAAGAGCCCAAGAAGAAGAGCATTACAAATAAGGCTGGTCGTGGCAGTCAGTCCAAGTGGGGCAGTAACACTTCCAGAGTCTCTTCAGTAACACCATAGAGCAAAGACCCTCTTTGTGGGGAGAAAGGTGCCTGTGATATGAATCTTTGCTAGCCACAAACATACTGCTATAACAAGAGATTCTGATTTTTTAAAAATATACTAAATATGTTCCTTTAGTTTATTTTAAAGTTTATGTGCTTCAAAAGAAGTTCCTTTTAATGGCTTCATAGCGTGTTAGTATCTTTACCTAAGAACTAGAATAATTCTAAAGCTCTGTGCAGAAGGAGAAGCATATTTAGGCTATGCAGAGCCAAATCTAGCAGCATTCTGTGATGCATATGTAACCTCAAGCAATAAATCAGAGAAAAAAACCCCAAGAAACAGATGCAAGGAAACACTGTGAAGCAGGTTCAATATGCACAGGTTTTGGACATGCATTTTTTTGGTTATTTGCCCCTTGTGCTTGGATCTGATCTGCTTTCAAAAAAAGAAGGGCATGCTATTACTCTCTTTGCCAATTGCAGTCAAATCTCTCTACAGCTATGTCTCAGCATTACTCTGCGTGGGCTTTAATCTGGTTCTCCCTGTCTCTCATGATTATACTGATACATTAATAAGGATTAGCAAATATTTGTAAAACGGAAGTTTAGGGAGTGAAGATTTCAAAAATGTAAGAATAGAATTTTCAGCTATATAATCTGTGATTCCTTAGTAACCAGAAGGGTATTGTTACTGCTGCAGGCCAGAATGCTCATCACATATTCACTGGGATTGCTGTGTTACTGTTTTATTTGTAACTGATTACAACTACAGCAACATCTGAAGACATGCTTATAACAGACAATGACATAGAACACACTGCTGTTCATCTGAGTGATTAATACATATTCTAGGTTATCTTAAACTTATGTTAACAGGGGCCTCAAGGACCACAAGGTGTTCAAGGAGAAAGAGGTTCGCCAGGAGAAGGGCTTCCAGGAGCAAAGGTACAGCAGTCAAAGTGTTCTAAGACCAGAATAGCACCAATAAATGAGTGCATGCCAAAACAAGTCCATAGAAGGCACAGGAATCTGAGGCAGTACCTCATAAATTAATATTACAATTTGCCATCAAACAATCCAATATATTTCCATGGAATTCACTTGATCTAAACATGACTTGTAGGCACAGCTAGCCTTTGGGGCCTGGAAAGCCAGTATTTAAGTCACCTCATACTTAATTTGTGGGATCTAAGCCTGGAATGAATTTCAGCTATAATTTTAAAACAGCCTCAAGCATTTAACTTTAAATTAAATATCATTAAATGCTTCCTAGATGACAAATTTAGCATTTTGTTGTTGGGTTTTTTTCTAAATCCTTATATAGAGAGATCTTTGCTGTCACTAAAGACAGGCTTCTAAGCTTCTTACATACCTAGCCACTGCTTATGCATTTTAGCAGAAGACTGAATTCAGTTTGCGGGAAAAGAAAGGTGCTGTTACTAATTTGCAGATCCAGTGTAAGTAATGACAGTAGTAGTTGTACCTACATGGATGGACTCAATGGAAGGTTCTATTGCTGAAAACCAGTTCCTAGGCTGAACTGTCACTTTTGCAGATGCAGAGCCCAACTGCCCCTTTACTAAAAATCTTATTATTCCTGCTTAGCACAATACCATTGTCAGCTAGGTTGAAATTTAATTGCTGCTAGCAACATAATATCTTCAAACATCCAGTGCGTATTTTATGATGATGACTTATATAAATTATTTAACCTCATTGTGGATAGCTTGTACTTGCTTAACAGATATCATGAATGAAAACTAACAAAAATACAATTTGAAGGAAATGCATTTTAAAATGTCTCCATTGCCACTGAAATACCAATTCATGTGGGAAGAAACACTACAACTAATAACTAAAACACAGCAACAAGGCACACTGGGAACAAGTACAGACGAATGCATAATCTAACCAAAACTATTAAGCAATTGAGATGGATAGGCAGAATAAAATAATCAAAGTGAAATTCTGTCAGCATTATTGGAACGCATCATTCTATTAAAAATGTACTACTTTTTACTGCCAAGTCAGACCTGGAGCCAAGCATGTATCAACAGAGTCCATATGTATCTCTAATCCTGTTTATGGCTGCCAAGCATGTCAGCTCTCTGGTTTTAAACATATTTTAAACAGGTGATTTGTTAATCAAAGAAAATTTGACTGTTGCTTTCTTCACAACTTTTTACTACAAGCTCACAGTTTAGTAAAAAGGATGATGACGGCAGATGTTGTAAAGCATCAAAAGTAAAGAATGCTATTTTAAACAGAAATCCTCATAATGTATTTCTTTCCAAGTTAAAATGATGGAATTGCTTACTAAGGATAGAAAAGATCTGTCTGGGGCATAGTTTTATTGTCTTGGGTGATTCTTTGACGATTTATACAAGCTAACATATGCCTCTACAGGTTTTATTGAGAGAAGTACAGGAAAGCACAATATTTGTACCTTTATCAGTAACAGACACTTTCCCCAAGACCACTGTTTTGTAAATGAACATTTAGAAAGACAATGACATTTACAAATAGACTTCTACACCAATACAGTCAACCTGGTCTTTATTCTGGCAAAATGCTTAGTAGGAGCCAGATCTTCATTACCACACTTCAAAGAGATTAACCCACACCTTAATGAGATTAACCCATGACAAAAATAAGCAGAATTCAGTTTTTAGTCTCAATACTCAGCCCTGCAGCCATTTAAATCTGTTGTGGTTTTGCCATTGATTTGAGAGGAAGCAGAACAGGACCTTAAGTAACTGAAGTGGGCAGAAAGATGAAAAGAAACTTGTTCAGCTCTTTCATCAGCAATTTCAAATTGCAGAGCAAACTCTTTTGAAAAGATAATCTCTTTGGTATCCTGGAACACAGATCCAGGAGCTGTTTTCTGGTTCTTCTTGTTTTGGATTTCATGACAGAGCAAACACTGTCTCTAGTTACCTCAGAGAGAATAGCAGTGTGTTTCCACAGCTATCGACTTGTTATTTTTTCATGTAGGGAGACCGTGGCTATGATGGACCAAAAGGCCCTCGTGGACTTCCAGGCATCAGCATAAAAGGTGAAAAGGTGAGCAATAAGTACACTAGGGGATTAATGGAGTGCAAATAAATCTAATACAGGGAATACAGCGTTGATACTCACTACAGAAGGTGCAGTGAGGCAAGGAGCCCATAAAAGACCCTGGATAACATGGTATTTAGTTCAGATTTATGCCCAGTAAATTCTCCCAACCCATTTTAACATCTCCTCTTATTAAAATAGGCGGCATTAGAAAAAGCATCCGATTCTGTGTGAAAGTTAAGGTTTAGAAAGGGAAAAAGTGACTAGCAGTTGTTTGCAACTGAACCAGTGGGGAATAAATGCACGTGTGAAAGATAAAAGATCAGATGCCCAGCTTCACTGACGCCAAGAGACATGAAGTCAACATGTGCTAGCATGGGAGTTGTCCCAGATTGTTTCTGTATCTTTATACAACTAAGCGATTGTACTTTGTTTTCCAGGGTGAGTGTGGTCCTCCTGGTTTACCGGGATCAGTTGGATTACCAGGAATTGGAATTCAAGGAGAAAAGGTACAATTTTCTCTTCCCCCTCACCCCACACTTCAATGTATAGTAACAGAGACTATTTTGGTTTTAATAATTACTTAACTACTTTTCTCAGGGAGAGGAGGGCCCAAAAGGACCACCTGGCTCTAGAGGGCTACCAGGACAGGGGATACCTGGACCAAAGGTCAGGGAAATTTCTGAAGTAAAAGCTACTGTGCTGTTTTTACTGTTGTGTTTCATGATCAAGACATGCTCTGTCCTCATCCACATTAAACTGGATTGCTGAACGCCAATCTAAGTATTGACATAGATGCAGGAAAATATTTTCTTTATTAATATTATAAAACTGTACAACAGATCCTACTCCACTGAAAAGCCTTGGTAAACTAATGCCATGGCTATTTATTTAGGTTTTTGCTTGACTCACACAAAACCTTTCAGGTACCACATACCAGACAGCGAGCTGCACTTTGTCTGATACACTTCCACTGAGAGAGTTGCCTGCCTTGAACTTGCGCTTTCATCACATCATGTGGAAGCGCAGTAAATCTGTTCCAAAAACTAGTTGCACTTAAAAGACAGGACCATCCAAATTTCAATGTCATCTTTTATTCTCACTGTACTCTTTCCATTCCAGAAAAATATATACCTAGATACATTAGAGATTAACTGCCTTCCTTGTAACTTCTGCTGCCTATTGTCTCACCTGAATTTGTGTATCTACTGTATGTAGACGTTAGAAGTGGTCCAAGGTGTAATGAAGATTACTTTTGCTGAAGGAAAACTGTCAGAATAATTTAGCCTTAACTGATTCACAAAGTACAGAACTGTTAATGAAAGATGTCACCCTAGAGGTGTCTGGAATGGAGATGTAAATGGATTCATTTCCTGAAAGATGTGACAAAGTTCTGAATGACTGAAGGCTATTAAAGCATGGTATAAAGGAACTAGAGGTGTAAGTGGGTCAAGTGTCCGTGACAGATAAAGAATTTTGCAGCATAAGATATCTTGCATTTTAAGCAATTGCGCAGGGATATACTTTACCACTGCTAAAAAGTAAAAAGAAAAATTGTCTGTGGATATCATATATGCTCCTGAAATATCAGCTCTTTGGCAGGAAAGATTCCCGGGGACATACAAGTACAGATTTACAGCATTAATAATTTCCACCAACAGATCTTTGGTGACAGCTCAAAACATGTGGCAAGTTCCCAATCTTTGTGACCAAGGGTTTAACACATCATACTACAGACAATATCACACTAGTCTTTCTTTACATTTAAGTAATAAAGCATATGCTTTTATATTTTTCATAATAATGCTGTTAAAAACTAATATCTGCTTAAGGGTGAACAAGGCTTGCCAGGAGAGACTGGAGTGCCAGGAGAAAGAGGAATTGGAGAACCTGGTTCTAAGGTACATTGTTAATAGAGGAATTATTTAATCTATTCATTTATTTGTATTCTAAATTTATGTTTTCTGAGTATCCTTTCTGTAGACACATAAAAACAGGTTTAGAAATAAAATTTAGGTTCTTAGTCTTTTAAATTTTTAACACAGACTTTAAATAACCTCCAGGTATGGCAGCATTTTAAATACCCCAGTTCGGTAAAAACGTAGTAAGACTAATGGTGACTGGAAATTTCCACCTGCCTGGCTCATGCTCAAGTCATTGTTGCTTACAGCTCACCTACAGCTCTGTCAGAAAACCATCCAGAATATTAAACAGCTGCAAGAACTCACAGTCCCAAGTGTAAGCTACACTATAGCCAGAGAGGTGAAAAAAAGCACTGAACGGTGGTTATTGTGCTGCTCCTTCCCTTTTCACACAGAATATGATGGAAACAGAGCAACTACATCCTCACACCTTCATACAAGAAACAAGCTGTGCCAGTGGACAGAAAGAACAGTTGAGTTGCTAAGAGGAGAGGAAGCTGTAACCAGATTATCTTAGTGCTGAAGTGCCCAGGATAGTAACCAGTCCCTATGTCATTAACTGTCAGATTAACTTAAGAATATGGGAATAGATGAAAAAGTACTTTTGTGACAGTGGAAAGGTACAAGGCTGTCCTGGTTTTGCTCTTGTTTGTTTGGGATTTGGGATGGGGGCTGGAAAAGAAATTATTCAATTTCTTTCTTTAATTTCACAAAATACAGTAATGCTGATTGAACCCATTTGACCCCAAATGATCCCATTTCATCTGAAACCAGGTCAGGCTCTTAAATCCTCCATAAATAGGGCCATGACAATTCCAATGACATTAACAGATTTGCACTGCTATTCATCAGCAAGATGTTAATCATGGTGTCACAGTCAGTTCTATCTGATATTTACTTCAAATGCTGCCACTTAATTAAAAGATGGCATTATTTTTTAAGAATAAGCTGAATCATTATTAGCTAATAATTTTAATTGCAGAGCTAAAATGCACAGTTCAAACAATCAGACAGTAGGATAGTACCAAGTAATGAGAGTTGTCTTTATAAAAAAAGTCAGGACTTGGGCTCATATGCATTTATGTTTTCTACAAATATATTCAAAGTTTAGGAAAAAAAATTAAATAGATTTCCTTAATTCAGAGAAGAAATAGTACCAAGTCTGCATTTAATAGAAGAACTTACTTTTTACTGATGTCAGGGTGATCCAGGGCCTTCAGGACTGGCAGGTCTGCCTGGTCTTCCAGGAGAAGATGGAGCCCCTGGACAAAAGGTTGGTTCATCTCTCTCTGCAGTCTACCTGCTACACTCCAAGCATTCCTACTGTTCTCCCTGCGCTGACACCCAAATCTAGAAGACACCGTGTTCATGGACAAGGGAAAAAGTACCACATTTTTTTCAGCCAAAAAAAATTCTCTTTCAAATATACTTTTTTAGGAAAAACTTTACTTTTTCTAACTTTTTGGGGCGGGGCATTGTCTTATCTTGTTTACTATTGTGTGCTTTTTGTAATTCATTAAATGCCCTGTAACTCAGAAGGGAAACCACTAAAATGGCTATGGGCAACCTTTCATGGCCTTCTGACCATGTTTTTTTCTAGAATCAGAAACCCCATTATTTAAAGTTATACTCTGAGTGTTCAGCTGTCACTAAGGAAACGTGCTACTTCACACATTCCATGTGGAGTTTTACAGTGCTTGCTTCTGAATATGGGAAAAAACCCTGGACACACCTGGCATCAGTGGGAGCTTTGTCATTAATTCTAAAAGGTCTATGGTTTTAATGAACTTATTCAAGGGAATACAAAGTTGGTCTTGCACCATGTCCATGCAGTGCTCTGAAATGCTCCTTTGATTTTTCTGTTCAAGGGTGAACCAGGGTTACCTGGTCTTAGAGGTCCTGAAGGTGCTCCAGGGACTGGAATCCAGGGGCAAAAGGTGAGGATTTCTTACTAAAGATGTCACTCAAAATTGTAATGTTCCAGGAATAGGTTTGTCAAAGGCTTCTCTTTTTTTTGTCTAATGTAAGTAACAAAAAACGTTATTCTGGACTCATAGTTTCATTTTTGTTGTAATTATTACAGCCTAGTAATCTGCTTGAACAGGAGTTTTCCCTTTACAGCTTTACACTATTCTTAGCTTTTTCTGGTCTATCAGACAGGGCATTGTGATGAATTGATTGGCCCTATTTGTCTTCAAATTAAAAACAAAAGTACTAGCAAGTGAATTCTATTTCCCTGTTTTGATTATTTTTCTTAGATAGTACCTTTTTTATTGTAATTGCTTAACATACTTTTCAGCTGCAATTATTCAATCTTTAAGATTCCTTTTGGCTTTTATTTTTGTCCCAGTATTCTGTGGTAAACTGGTTTACTTAATTCCGGATTAAATCCATGTAGTTTCAACTGTTCAAATCCAAAACTGGACAATTACTGAGCAGAATTAACGGACTTGCCAATGAAGGCAATAGGAACAGCTCACGTGCACCACCTACAAATAGAAGATTGCTATCTTTCACTGACATTTACAATTCATTTCAGTTAACATATTCTTAAATTATGTGGCATGTGTGACATGTATTCTCCAATTTTGTAGGGAGATCAAGGACAGAGAGGAATACGTGGATTAACAGGACCAACAGGAGCGCCTGGACCTGTTGGAGCTAAAGTGAGTTCATTGCTACATGTGTAAAATAGCCTCCCAAAGCTGTACATTGTTCCAAAACTCAGAAACAACTGTTCCAGAATGAACTCTCTTCACAAAAAAATAATTTCAAAAAAGTTCCATGATCCCTATAAACAGCTAGAAGTGTTTTCTAAAAACCTTTGCATTTACCATATTGCTTCCCTGATGGTTTGGAAAAAGTCAAGGTATATACTGGTATTTTTATACTGAAATATTTGGGAAGATAGTATGGTGTATGGCATATAAAGATATGACAGGACTTTATTTTCCCTTACACTGACTCATGGCTGATACTCTTTTATGGATTTGGAGTTTGTTAAAATACTCAGTACTTACTCAAAGTGAGAGAAGAGCTACTCCAGGTTTCTCCTCCAGTTTCTTATTCTTTCACTGTTAATACACACAAGAGTATTTCCACAAAAAAAAAGGAAAAAGAGGTAAAAAAGTACACTGAAAGAAACATTTTTAAAAGTCTACTCTAACAGAAATGTATACCTACACAGCTGGGCAGGAAGTCTTGAGCACTGTATGTGCTGGACCAAGTCTTGAATACACTAAGAAGGGGACTTATAAAGATATGTTTGCTCAGTGACTGAGAAGAATCTCATTTCCATGGAGAAAACAGAAGCATGGTGGTTATCAGTTCTCCAAATAGATATATTTCACTCTGCATAGAATAGCTTATTAGAAATTCTAATAGAATTTTAATGGAATTAAATGTAAATTGTTGCATAAATGTTTTCTGTATGAGATGGTCATGCTCACTTTCAGCAAAATCCATTGTTTTTCTCTCCTACCTTCACTGCAGGGAGAGCCTGGTGCACCAGGACGTCTTGGAATGCCAGGCCCTCCTGGAAGATCTGTGCCTGGACCAAAGGTACCATCCACCCTCCATCTCCTAGTGCTTAGAAAACCAGGGTGAAAACTGAAGTAGGCTATGTTAATATTTGTGTAAATAATTTCTGCCTTATGTGGTCAACTAAAACTTCTTTCCTATGAGCAGAGTTGTGGGTTGTATCCATTCTAGTTACCACTGTGCCCTGGTATTAACTGTATGGCAGCTCGAGGTGTCCCTACCTTTGTTCATTTCCTTATTTTGAATAACCTTGGATATCAAAACACTTGTGTTTTTTCTTTGTATTTTTCCTATTTATTCTTTCATTTTAATTTATGCTTTTGGTGTTCAATGCTTGCAAGAGCAATAAATAAAATTAGCTATTATGTTCATTATACATAAATTTGTATAAAAGAAATCCACAGCCTGTGGTGTTTAATAAGATACGTAACCAGAGGATTTATTTTCTTCATTGCAGGGTGATATTGGGTTACCTGGTCTTGCTGGCCCAGTTGGAGAACCAGGTTTTGGGCTTCCTGGGGCAAAGGTAGCTCCTAAATTGTTAAACTAATTTCTGATAGAACTGTAGAATAAGGCAGGAGGATCTCAGTGAAGTGACAACCAATCTTCTAGGATGGACAAATGTTCCACAGGAATACAAGTAATTTCTTCTTATATGTAGGCCACAAAAGACAACAGACAGAGCTCTTGAAAAATATTAAAATTAGTGACTTAGGAGTGAAAAGTCCTGTAAATCATGAGCACTACTTAATAATTCACACAGTAAAATACATTAGCAGATTAACAAAATCAAATTACAGTATATATTTGCCACGTAACTTTCACGTTCATGGAAAATTTCCTGCTAGCAATTGTCTTGGCATTTACTCAGCTGTTTTTCCTGCCTTCTTCAGGGTGACCGAGGCCTTCCAGGACCCCCTGGGCCCTTTGGGCAAAAAGGAGATGGTTATCCTGGCCCACCTGTAAGTTTATGTGTAAGAAATAAGTGCCACACCTAAGGGATTAGCCTCCATGTCTGACATGCTAGGAAAGATTTGCTGGTCTAAAAGCCTAAAAAGCCTAAAACTCCTCAACTGTGGAAATGTACTCCAGCACCGAAGAAAAAGAAATCTGCCTCTGAAATAGCACAAGATCATCCATGTCCTCCACCTCTCTTGATTACACACTGTAACATATTCCTAGTGGGTTCTTTTCTCCCAAAGTATCACTGATGTTTCCATCAGTTCCCTCAAAATCTTCATGTAGGGTCCTGTCTTCTGCCCAACCGTACAAAATTTATTCCCAAACAGGAACATACAGTCTAGCTAAGCAGCTGGGTCCATATACATCCCAGAACCACTGAAAAAGCAACTTGTGTGCAAACAGCCAGAACTACCCTCTAAAGAAGCCTTTATTGGTAGATACAACCAATCCCTGCAAAAAGGATGCAAAGAGAAAAGGCTCCTTCCTCTCTCTTCCCTGCACATATTTGCAACACTGGCTTCACATACCCAGTCTGCTCACCAGCATGCTGCACCAGCCCTGGCAGTTACCTGCCTGTGCAGTGAGGAAGTCTCAGAAAGATTGCTGGCTACAGTCAGGGACTTTGGATCATACATGCTTGCATTTGCCTATGTTAAAGACAACAGCAAAAGTGAGGAACAAAAAATTAACAAATATCAACATAGAAATTGGAAATTGATTCATAATACTTTCTGATATTTTTGTGCAAGCCAACGAAGAACTGCTTCTGCAACTGTCTCTCCAGATTAGACTCCCCTATCTTCAAACACATTCAAGCCCCTGCGTGACATGCAACACACATGGAAATGCTACTGACACAACTTCTGGCATATCAGAGTAAAGTTCAACCAGTTGCAGGCCACAGTGATCCCACTGAGAGACAATATAGTCAAGATACTACCATATAGATATTAACAAACGCATGTAGTCAATGTAGCTGTAAATTAAATTTATATTCTGTCTGTGTATACAATATTAGGGCTTGCCAGGCCTCCCTGGGATTCCCGGTGAACAAGGTCCAGATGGAGTTGGACTACCAGGACCTAAGGTACAGACCTTAACTTCTAGAAAAGCAAATGCTTGTGTATACTCCACTTCATGGAGATACAATTCCTACTTCTAGGTCATAGTCAGACTACCTATTTAATCCAGCTTTAAATTTCTTCTCAGTATATAAAAGGTAGATCTTTTCTGGTTTAGGTTTGTTGGGGGTTTTTTGGTTTGGGGACTCTGGAGTTCATTTTATAATATGGGAATTGTAATTCCCATGTAACTGTGCATAATTGACTGTACATGTCTTGAATATGTTTAGACCACTAGTCACTGTTTATCCCCAATAACTTCCTTGTCCTGCCAGCAATACTCTTGGGTTAGCATTGTTTGGACTTGCACAGTGTGGTTCAATAGTTCTCTTCTCATTGTCCCATTTGAGTATAACAGATGTTGGGAATTCTAGAGATTAATTAAGCTTTGGTATTCACTACTTATTTCTTAAAGTATTGGCTTTCAGGGTGATCCTGGTAGTAGAGGACCAGTTGGCCCCCCCGGTTCCCCAGGAAAAGGCCTTCCAGGACCAAAAGTAAGATATTTAAACAACTATGTCTCTCTTTGTATAATTTCTGAAATAGGGGGGAAAAGTATACTATAAAAATTTGTGTCATGCATAGACATCTACATGTTTTCTGTCTTCACTGGAAACAACTAATCCAACAAATAATCTTTATTTTATAGAAAATCAAAAATATTTCTGGTGACTAGCCATGAACCACAGCCTCCTTGTGGTTGCATATGATAAATGATAAAGAGATAACCTTGCAGTGAAGATCAGGGACAAAACATTTAGCTCCTGCAGACATTACCTGTAACTGAGTGGCAAAAATTTCTTCAGACCTAACTGATCAGAATTAATGGCCAGGCAAGAACTTAGTATGTCTTGCCTGTACTACTGGTACAGCTATAGGCATTACTGTTAAGTTCTTCCGGGATTAATTCCTCTTTTTTACTGTACAAATCCAATAATCACCTAATAACCAGTATGAGGATCAATCCCTGCAAAAAGGATTATTTTTGTAATTAACTTGTAACCATGACAAAGCCCCAAAAAACATTGTAACTATAAAAAGCAATTCTCACTGTGAAACCTCCCAAACTGGAAACTCTTATGCTCCTGTAGCTCAGTTTTAGAAGTCTACTGAATACAAAAGAACTGGTTTAGAATGTAAATATAAAGGAACTCAACAACGTCAAATGCAAAGATTATGCAACATAATAATGTGTTACCTGCACACTGTGGCTTATTGGTCCCTGAGATTCAGTTCCCATTGGCAGGAAGGCTGGGTCCAGAGAAAAGCCGTGGTGAAGCACCTGCTCAGGCCATACTAGTCCCAAGGACTTACAAATGAGCAGACTGAGAATTTAATGCGTGGTTACTGGAATAGCAGTATAGGCATAAAATTAATATGTATTATGTGGGTTTTGATTGCTTCCTGTGAATAACATGGAATGGGAACATTTTCTCTAGAGTTCTTTTGAAAACTAGCTTATAGATTAGCAACAAGGCTTTATTTGCAATGCCACATTAGTATGTATGCCCATAGGTTTTACTGCGTAATTATGGTAAAAGATAAAAAAAACAATAATAATCTTCTCTTAAATTTCAATTCAGTCTCCAATGTCCCAGCAATACAATCCATCCTTCAGTGCAGTGTATATCTCTATCAGCAAGGTGATTCATGTTCACTAAGTATTAAGCAAAGTGACCCCTTTGAAGTATAAACTGGATTTTAATAATCTGATAAAGGCCAAAAAGAGTCTTTTTCCGCTAAAGCAATCTTATTTCTTATTCTCACTACTTATAAAAAGACATGTTTGGTAGAGGAAGGACAGGAAATTACATGGTGGTATAACAATTTATTGCATATTTTTATTATGAACATTCTCTAGGGAACCATAGGACGCCCAGGGCCACCTGGCCCTCTGGGACCTCCTGGCGAAGGTGTTCAAGGAGCTAAGGTAAAAAGACTCAGTGTCTTCAACATCTAACCTGTGCTGAGTGGTAAATCTGACCACCACAGTGTTAAGGAGATTTCACATTGTTTCTTATATGAACAGAGCCTCAGGCTAGAAAATGAGAAGGATAATGTGAGCACCTGCAAAATATGTTCTGTCTACTGCTGCAAACTAGCCCAAGCATACATGTGTTGAGGAAGGAAGAATGAACTTTTATCAGTTAAAGATACCCTTACAAAATTAAAAATACCACTCCCTCAACTCTCATGTCTAGGGAGACAGTCTGAATTAGTTATGTGTACTACCACTCTATTCAGTAGAGAAAAAGCCTCCATCCAGAATGTGTGTGTACTGTTAATTTTTTCTTGTAACATGCATTTTTTACCCAAAGCATCAGTCAGATGAGACAGACTCAAAAGATAGAAATAAGAAAGGTAGAATGAGAAGGAATAAAATGGGATGGAAGGAGGGGAAAAATTGAAATTACAACCAAATTAAAATTAAATCAAATAATGACCATGTGGGTTTTCATTATTGTTTATTTTTATACTGAAGAAGTATTTGAGAAATATGTTAGCTGCTAAATTGTCTCAAGTGCCTCAAGATCCTTCCTAAAATGCAGTTTGAGAAACTTTCTTTTTGAACATTTTAAATTACTGCATGATGAATGATTACAAAGGGTTAATATCACTACCTGGATTATCATTAGGGGGAACAAGGTATTCAAGGAATGCCAGGACCACGAGGGCCCCCTGGAGATGGGCTTTTGGGAGAGAAGGTATGATATCTAAATCAAAGATAATAGTGAGATAATGCCCTAGACGGAAGCCAACACACTCTAAATGCTCTTTTACAGTCAGTTCTCATTGAAGGCACGTGAATTCTATGTAAAGAGAACCCCAGATACTAGAAGATTATATTATTATTGGAAGTTATATTGTTGTCAGACGTTATACTATTATTATTAGAATAAATATAGATATTAGATGTTTTAGAAGTTTTATTATTAGAATAAATATAGATATTAAATTTATTATCACTGCCTTTCACCCACCTGTTATGCAAAATTTTGGGACTACATCAGTGTTAAGAAAAAGTGAACTGTGGTTGGAATCAGTTTTTAGATGTGATCACAATGGCTCAGAAAGGCTGTACAAAGTCCCATAATCTACTAAAAATCAAACCAAGAAGCACTAATACATCTGTGTGCTACGCCAAACACCTTTTCTGGGCCAAAAGCTTTCTCAGAGTGATATTCCCATTATTCATTCAAATGACACCCTTGGATTTCTTTTCTATTTCCCTAGTGTTATCTTGTTTTTCTAAGACACAGATAATAATTTCCATCATGCAGTACCCCATGAAACCCCTAGTCTGCATGTAGTTGTTTGAGATGCTTCATTGTTCAAACCGCTTCAGGTATTTTTCACATAAAAATGCTTAGCCAATACTACAAGTTATTAACTTATTTAAGTTATTAAGTTATTTAAATGATCTCTAACAAAGTTTCTAACTCATGTCAGAAGCTTAATGTGCATTCAATAAAGGCTACTAGAGAGAAATTTGAGAAGTGAACAAAAACTGACTTATACTTCCTGTCTGCTTACCACCATGGTTTTAAAGGGAGATCGAGGAGCTACAGGTGACAAGGGGAAAAAAGGAGAAAAAGGTGATGTGGGTGACCCTGGTTTATCTGGAGAACCTGTGAGTAACTCAGGTTTATCACAGATGTTTTCTTAAACCACTTAAAAACAAAGCTGGGTTGTGTTTCCTTCTTTCTATTTAATTTCATATAATCTGAAACACTTAAGAAACTGAAACTATTAAAAACTTAAAATGCACAAAGAAGATATTTACTTGATTAATACCTCACTTCCCACATGGATGTGGTTTCTTCCTTAAGGCATTTGTCATGGTTTCATTTAGCCAGCAACTAAATACTATGCAGCCACTCAATCACCTACCCCCCAGCGCTGGTGTGATGGGGAGGAGAATCAGAAAAAAAAGTTAAAAAAACACTAAACAAGCAGAAGACTTGTGGGTGTATATAAACCAGTCTAATAATTGAACCAAGGATAATCATAATCATAAAAAAGCCAGGTGATGCCCAATAAGATTGCTCACCACCTGCTGATCAATGCCCAGCCCATCCCCGAGCAGGGATCAGCCCCTCCCAGCCAACTCCCCCCAGTTTCTGTACTGAGTGTGACCTCCCATGCTGTGGAATATCCCTTTGGCCAGTCTGGGTCAGCTGTCCTGGTCATGCTCCCCCCAGCTCCTTGGGCAGCTTCTCACTGATGGAGCATGGGAAACTGAAAAGTCCTTGACTATGGGTAAGCACCACTTAGCAACAACCAAAACATCAGTGTGTTGTCAACATGATTCCCATAGTGAATCCTAAACACAGCCATGAAACAGCTACTAAGAAGGAAATGAACTATATCCCAGCCAAAGGCAGGACAGCAGTGAAAGACAACTGACAATCAGTGATCTAGTGGGAGACTTGAGGTCATCCAATTCCCATAAACCACCTTAGGAGGTTGCAGATACTATATGCACAAGGTAGTATCACAAGCACACTTTTGGGTATTGATGAAGTTATATTCTGAATTCCAATGTTACTGTCTAATTGCAATAGCTTAATTAGCAATCACTGTTACAGGGCAAAACTGGACCAAAGGGAGACCAAGGCCTAACAGTAAGCAAATTCTATTATTTAAATCCCATTACAGCAAAATATAAACAATACTAGACACTATCAGATAAAATTTAGCCTGTTAATTATTTTGGAAAGAGTCTTCTGATTAGAAGTGTTCTCAGTAATAGCCTAGAAAGAACCAACTCAAAGATTTCTGATTTTTTCTCATCTAGTTTATGCTGAAATAGAATTAAAAGTTCCTGACAGGTTCTTTTATAGCTAGTGTTGTATCATCCAGGTGTGTACTTGCTGCAGGAAGGGTTTTTTGCAAGTATTTAAGAGTACAAAGAGCAAAGATCTTCAAACTTGTCATGGTCTATCATGCTATGAACTTAATTATATTTCTGCTAAGCCTGAACCACACTTGACCCAAATTCAGTATAAGTATGTCAGCGAGTATATAAATACTACTACAGTTTATGATGGAAGCTGAGCAGCAGCAGAAAAAGATTTTGAAAGACTGACTCAATGCCAGATGAGTCCTGTTACGCAGGACTCATCCTGTTCAAAAAATATAACAAATGATTGCTCTAATATTGAGAAACACTTTGTTCACATGTCACAGAAGGTATCATTTTCTGAACAGATAGCTCTGAAGACAGCAGTTTTGGGGTTTTTTGCTGATGAAGGCTGGGTAGTAGAGAGGGCCAGGTACATCAGGGCTGACAACTCCCAGTTCCATTCTGTATTGGTGCTCTGGCATATGTCAGCTCACTACAAGCAGTCCTACACTTCCTGAAGTTGGGTCTATTTCTCTGCTCCCAGTGCATTTAAAAGGGGTATCATTCAGATGCTAAAATATTTATGCCATTCAGTTTTAAAGAGAACAAATTAAGTACAAAACAGTCTTTAAAATAACAGTTGTTAATTGTTATAGATAGAGACGTTAACATGTTGACAAGTTATTGATTCTTGTATGCATATGAAATAGTTCATTGTAAAATGTGGAACTCATTTTTGAGTTTTGAAGGACAGGTTTGGAAGTTAAACAGTAAGATTTTTCTAAGTCACTGCAGGAGACAAATATTAATTACAAACAAAATCTCTGTTAGTGTCAATATTATACCTCATTTGAAAGAGGCAAGGTGTCAAATATTTTAATATTAATGTTTTTCATATCCAGAGAGAAGACATAATTAAATTAATTAAGGAGATATGTGGTAAGTACTCAGGAAATCTTTATGTTCAGATTCTATATTTCATTCATTACATTTGCATTCTTCTCTTTTCCAAAAGGATGCCAAATCAAGTCATTGTGATCTGGTTCGTTTTTTTTTTCCTTTGTAGGTTGCGGTATTAAATGTAAGGAAATTCCTATGGAGCTTGTCTTTGTGATTGACAGCTCTGAGAGTGTGGGACCAGAAAATTTTGAGATTATCAAAGACTTTGTAATTGCTTTAGTAGACAGAGTAACTGTAGGCAGAAATGCTACCAGAGTTGGCCTTGTGTTATACAGCTTAGAAGTTCGGCTAGAATTTGGTCTCAACAAGTATCCAACCCGACAGGATGTTAAGCGAGCAATCAGAAGAATGCAATACATGGGAGAAGGCACTTACACAGGAACTGCTATCCGCAAAGCAACCCAGGAAGGATTTTCTGGTGCTCGAGCAGGGGTGCGGAAAGTAGCTATTGTGCTAACAGATGGCCAAACAGACAAGAGAGAAGCTGTAAAACTAGATCTTGTTGTTCGAGAGGCTCATGCAGCAAACATCGAAATGTATGCAATAGGAATCGTAAATACTTCAGATCCAACACAGGTTGACTTTGTGCGTGAGCTAAATCTGATTGCTTCAGACCCAGACAGAGAACACATGTATCTCATTGATGACTTCAACACCCTCTCAGGTGCGTTCATTCAAGTTTTATTCTGTCTTGTATCTGATGCTTCTCACAAAGGGGCAGGGTGGGGAAGAAGCATTATCTTTGTGGATATGTTTTGATGCTGATCAGGATTAGTTACAAAGTGCAAAGTAATAGGAATCTAGAGATACAGATCCCCTTCTTTTACGGTGTCACATTATGGGGCAACATGCCAATGGGGGGATGTCACCCAGTCTAGGAAAACAGCTGCTTAAACAAGCTTTCTAAGATGAGTAAGTGCTCATGCACTGAAAATCTGCTGGACTGTAAATCAGAATGAAACCTATTGTCATAAATTCTACTTGCTCACTTCCCCTGGGAAATAACCCATTTTCACTTGGTTATTCACATCAGCAAGATAAGCAGTTATTTTCCCATTACCAACTAGTAGTTGTTACTAAGCTTAGACTAACACCCTTACATAAATTCATTGTATTTTATAGCATGTAGAGGACTTACATGCTGGCAAATTTGTGACCAAAAAAATCCATAGTCTAAAGAGTCTGGAATAATTTTCTTAGATGCATGTAAACAATCCAAATGCGTACTGGATTACACGTGTATTACTGACATATGTAAGTAATCCAAATTTTAAAAATACATTGAATTTCTCAGTATTATAAGTTTTCTATCTTTTTTTTTTAAACAGCTCTGGAGTCCAAATTAGTCAATCAATTTTGTGAAGATGAACATGGCACCTTAATATACAACCATAATGAAAACAGTGCAAGTATAAGTGGACGATCTTTCCATTCCGTATCTCCAAGTTCTTTACATGACATACTTCAGAACAACAATGTTAACAGACAATCACTTTCAGCACAGACACTTGGAATATCTACAGTAGAAAGTCCTCTGAGTCTTGGCCATCTTCCTCAACAATTAGTTCTGGTATGAAAATTCAGCAGGCTTTAATGAGCAGAACTTTAAAATACATATCTTTCTGTGCCACCTAATGTAATATGTACCATTTCCCTTAATTTTCTACAGGACAGGTACTTTAACTTGGCATGCACAGAGCTGGTTGTTCTGAGTAAGAGCTCTGATGTTGCATGCAGGCAATTAACTAATAGCTATAACTTATTCCTGATACTGTTACAGGGATTCTTTCATTTAATACTGTAGTATTTGCACCGCAGTGTGAATCATAACAATATTAAAAAGCAATTACACTGTTATAATTGTCCAAGAATAGTAATTGAATTCAATTTTAGATTATAATTTTATTTATAAAGTTCTGTAAGGCTCAACTAAAAAAATATATCTCTATCCCACATTTAGATATGACAACTTTCCTGGTACACCAACAAGGTGAAGTTAAAATTCTGGTTCTTAACACTGAAGTCAGGGTAAATGGAAAGGAAAAACATTAGAAAATCTCTAAGTCATGGAGGGCTTGTTCATTTTAAAACACTTCACAGTATGTCGAAAGAAAAAAAAATCAAATGCTTATTTCAGACGGAAGTACCTCCTGTAGTATATGATGCCTATGAAGAGGAACAAGATGAAGAAAAACAGCCAACCTTCCTAACAGCAGACACTAGAGGTAATTTTATTGTCATTCATTTCTTCATTTTCATTTTTGGTGATGCAAAATCAATGTCTCATTCTGTTTCTTTGCACCTGCAGCTGTGGTACCATTATTGTCATCTAAACAACCATTATCTGATAAAGTGATGACATCGTCTCTTTCCACTGCAGGCCCCACACCAAGATCTGGTGCGTTAAAGATCACAACTAGTTTTTAATTTTGTTCCCTCTTCTCCTGGTACTAACTTTTAATAAGGCTTTAAATCAGAGCAACTTTATTCCATTCTCCGAAGATTTTGTGAATCTGTGATGTAGAAGATAAGTCATTCCAGGATTTTGTAACAGATCTAGCTGCAGTTCTTGTCTTCCCAAGTTCCAGATCCCACTGCTCCCCTTAAAGCAAAAGCAAGGTTGTCTATAGCCTGAGAGGGAGCTCATAAGGGCATCTAAAACCAGAAGAATGCTCATTGAAGGTGGGCCAGTCATTCATCAGCCAAGGAGGGGCAGTCTACAGAGGTGGGAGACTTCATTAAAGACAGTGATTTCAGAATTGGACTGAAAGAATATATTTCTCTTTCAGAGGAGCAATAGGAAAAAACAGAGTTCAGTCATTTGAAGTATAATAATTAGCTGACTGCTTAAAGGGTTGATTCTTTTCATGTGAAATGTCCAAATTTATTTTGTTCATCATTTGGGGGATTTTCCGTTCCAGTAATAGTGTATTATGACGGGAGCAACAGAAGACAGCAATAGAAATATGTTCCCATGTTTCCTGGGAAAAGTGGCATGACTTATTTGGTCTCTGGCACTTTTTTTCAAAAAAGTGACAAGATACCAGTTGCAAAAGACAAAATTCATTAGACACAACATTAAACTTCACAAAAAACTGTTTTCTATCTCATGGTATTATTAAAGTGAGTGAGACTAGATTAGTATGTCATAGTTCTCTAATACGTATCTGTAGGAGTCCCTAGACCAACAAGCTTTACATTCAAACTTATGTACATAATTACTACCACTTTATTAGATTAGTTGCACAAATATCTTACAAAAGCAAGGCAAAAGTTTAATATTCTTCTCAGTCTTTTAGTCTCTCTTCTCCCATACCACGAGGAAAACTAATGTGCAGCAGAAGGATGCAGCAGATGCAAAACCAGCAGATGCACCTAGCTTACAGCTCTTTGGCTTACAGTTTCAGGTTGCTCACAAGACTGGTTGCACTTATTCAGATTTCAAAAAAATGTATTTCAAAATTATCATATTCATATTGTTTGCTCTTTTTGTATGTGGAGCTATAATACTATAATTTCTGGAATTACTAGAATCATGCCAGTAAAGGAACAGTTTCTTTGACTACTAAGATGCACTTGTGACTTGCCATCAATACTAACATCTTTAGAACTAAAAGTGAAACTTAAAACTATTGCATAAGATTAGCAGAAAAAAATAAAATCAGAGTTTTAAAGGTAAAATGTATGGAATACAACTGACTTTTACAAACTGAATTGTTTCTGTTCCTCTTTCTTCTTTTTATTTTAGAAAGTATTGTGGACCTCCGGTGCAAGCTAAGGCTAGATCAAGGGCCATGCCGTGTTTATACAATAAGATGGTATTATGATAAAAAAGCCAACGCCTGTGCTCAGTTTTGGTACGGTGGCTGTGATGGAAATGCAAACCGCTTTGAGACTGAAGAAGAATGTAGACAGGCTTGTGTATTTTTTTTTGGAGGTAGGAATTAGTCTCTACATTAAAAATGAGCAGGTTGAAGCTATTGATTGATTGGCTTTTTTATCAAGTATCCAGCATGATATCTAAAATCAAACCAAATAATCTATAGAATGCTAACATTATGAAGTCATATGCCCACTAACTAAACAAATGTCTACTTATGCAAGCATACTTTAATACTTTTAGCATTTATTATACAACATAGTGATTATAACAAAATAGCAAATTTTAAGCAGTATCAAGAGTACAAAATTTCCTTTTTTACTCAGTTATAGTAAGACCAGTGTAGCATTTGCCATAGCAGTTGCCCTTTTTTCACCTAGATCTTTAAATACTACCATCGTACAGTCACTAACTAGACCTTATTTTAAACTACATATACGGCTTTGTAAACCAATCCTGGTCATTAGGTAATTTTTTTCCCCTTTGTTACCGAAATCTGGTATTTGGCATGGATTCTGCAATGAAAACGTCACTTCTCTTAAGTGAAACTATTTTCACAAACAATATTTTACTATTTAAAGCATAAAATATCAATTTCCAAATTACATGCAGAGTACTATTTAGTACAGATAAATACAACAAATGCATCAACTTGTGGCCTATGTGCTCTCTGGGTCACAAGACAGAGAGGTGGTTCAGTTCCCCACCTTTCCTAAACATACCACAGATATATTTAGTCCTTTTTTTCCTGTAAACTCTCCTCAGGTTTTATTAACTAGCCAAGATCCATGACAATTACAGTTAAAACACATCCACAGATTTCTGTGAGTGAATATACCAATAACTGGCACCACTGCATTGGGTTAGTTCATGTCTAAAGTGGTCCCCCTTATGTGTTTCTCTTCTGAAAGCCAAGTCTAATTTTTAAATCTATTTTAGTATTTTCATCTTCCTTAGTTAACTATTTAAACTTACGTTCAAAACATTAAACACAGCACAGTTTATTGTCTGCCACTGTGATATTGCTTTTTACATTTATGTCTGCCTGTATATGTTGCATTTCCTATTATTTAGTATACTTCAAAGCTTTTTTCAAATAAAACATTTCTGGTTTTACTGCCAGGGCAGAAAATGGATAATGGTACCTTTACAGGACTAAAAACTTACCTCACAGCTAAATTACACTTACTGTGTCATATCCTTCAGATAATGTAACTGGATTTCTGCCACAGCCCTTAACAAGGCCAAACATCTCAGATTACCCACTCCTGTACATGAAACTCGATGATCATTTTTGGTTGGATTTGGGTGGTTTGTTTTTTTTTCCCTGAGCAAATGGTAACATCAAGCCTATCAACAAAAACCAGAGTTTGGCCTCAACCAAAACACCCTCCACCCTTTCGGCTTCCAGAGCCCTCAGCCCCTCTCCTGACATGGCCAGAGAGAGGAGGAGGCACTTCCCGCCTGCTGCTTCCTGATTTCATATAGTTTGTGTCAATTTCCAGATGGGTGCAACGGGGTCCTTCCCAACCCAGGGACAAGCTTTAGGGAAAGAACTATCAAAGGACAAGTTTCTTCTTATGATTCTTAATCGGAGTATTATTTTTTTAATTTGAAAGTGGTAGGGCACTGCAATTAAAATTTGGATACAGTTTTCAAGTCATTTCAAATTAAAAATGACACATCCCATCTATTTTAAAATAAACCCAAAACCACCACACAAACACCCATCCCGCAACCCCCCAGCGCTCGAGGCTGCATTGCCGAGCACGCAGGGTTGTGGGTTTTAGCGCCGCAGCCGAGCCGGGGGGGAGCCGAGCGGAGGGGAGGGCGCGCGCGCTCCCCACGTGCAGCGCCGCAGCCAATCCCGGCCGCCGCGGGAGCGCGAGGCCACTCCCACCGCCCCCCCACACCCCGTTGCCAGGGCGGCGTGCGGACTCGTCGGGGCGGGCGGCGGCCATGAGCGGGGTACTGGACGTGCTGTGGGAGGACAGGGATGTCCGCTTCGACATCTCCCCGCAGTGAGTGTCCGTGTCCCGGGTCGGCCCTGCCCTCACGGCGGCGCTCTCGGGCCCGCCCGGCGCCGACAGGCTGCTGGCTGAACGCTGCCTCTGCAGGTTGAGGCCGACCGCCATTATCGGCGTGGTGCATGCCGGGAGCGCCCCGGTGTGGCGGCGGGAGAAGAGCGAGTTCACCTGGCGGAGTGGGGCGGGACAGGGCGGGCAGTGCTTGATGCGTGGGGTCCACTCACCGTTTCCAATCTATAAAAAGAAAAACAAAAGGTTGGATACTGGAAGACTGAGGGAAGGCCGTGTACTTTTCCCAGCTCAGCTTTTCTAGCACTGAGAAGTATAGCCAAACAGAAGACGTGTGTCTGCGGGGACGGTGGCACTCATGGTTACCAGGACTGGGCGTCCCTGCCGTGGAGTTGGCATCCCCCTCAGGGAACGGGGCGGTGGCTCTGCAGTATTTCGCGGAATTCTGTCTTAATAATACACTTGGTGTCTGTCATACCATACATGAAGAGTTTTGGCTGCTTTTGAAAATACAATTAAAATACAGCAAAAATTCACACTACGTTTGTTGTTATGTAATTAAGTGGTTAGACCAGTTAAATGAAGCAAAATAATAATATAAACAAATAACTAGAAGACCTCACAAAAAAACCAAACCAAACAAAAGAGCAAACCACACCCTTTGTGAAAAATTTAGCAGAGCATTTCGTATGTCCTTATACATCTGATATTTCTTTTGTTGGCATCTCTTCTTTCCTGAGCCTAGCTCCACTCCTTGTGACCCAAAAGTACATCAAGAGGCAATAAATTCTATCCTCTAAAATTTACGTGAATGCAAGTGGGGTTTTTTTGCTTTTTCCTCCAATTTACATACACTTTCGCCTTATTTTGGAGTATAGTTTTCTTGGCCACACTTGCTACATATATATTTATTTATTTACTGTTATAATTTAATAATAAATACATTAATATATTTAATCTGTGAGATGTAATGATAATTTCAGGTATGTAAAGTTGATTTGTATGTATGTGTGCATGTTTCAATTTTTCACTGCATGATTTACTGAGCAGAAAACAGAGGGAAGTGAAGTAGGGAAATAGAAATGGCCTTATTTTTGCAAGATAAATCATATTATTTTTCCTTTTTTTTTAGGCAAATGAAAATGAGACCTGGAGAGGTCCTTATAGACTGCTTAGAGTCTGTAGAAGATACCAAAGGAAACAATGGAGACAGAGGTAACTGCATACTCAGGGAAATCGTAAATTTTCTACTATTTGACCAGTGTAGGTTCATGAAAGCCTGGTCAGGTTTTCATTGAACTCAGTATCAGTGCTCTGTTGCACAGAAGATACCCTGCCTATTTCATAGATCTGCCTTGGAGTGTTTTCAGATAGGATCTCTTAAAGTTGTAGGAAGGTGATTCTTGTCTCAGAATTTGTTTAGAATTGAAAACCTTGTAAGAATAATCCATTTATAAACAGTGTGGTGCTGTTCTGCTGTAATCCTCTGTAATGCTCAATTTTTTCCCACCCTTTTTGAACTGGATCAGTAAGGAATATGTAGTGGGCAGGGGCTGAAGCTGCCAGCATGCTGAGATGACCCTTCTGGGGGCTGGATGTGCTGCTCTACAGGGTACAGAATGGAATAAATTTGCATATGACAAACGGGTGAGGTTATTCATGAAGACAGCTGTGATAGTTAACTCACTGCCTTCCCCTTCTCCTCCCCAGAGCAGTTCTGCACTGATTGTGTCTACATTTTTACTGTAAGCATCCAGATTGAAATCAATAACTGTTCTTGGTTTGATTTTGAGGAATGCTGGTATATATTAGAGGTTGTTTTATTTGTTCCTTGTTGGATTTTCTCTGCCAGCATTTAAGAAAAAAACGTGTTTAGTGGTTTAGTGATTTTTCTGGTGGGGTGTCCTGTTCTTTTTGTCTTTTTCCTGTCAAGGGGAAGGAATATTCTGTTGTTTCAAAACTAGAGGCAAATATATATAACAGAACATTTCATTTAATGGAATTTATTTAGATTAAAAGTATCTACACTCTGTATTTCCAGGCAGACTGCTTGTGACAAATTTGCGGATCATTTGGCGCTCACTGTCATTGCCCAGAGTCAATCTCTGTAAGTATTACCTTTTGTTTCCTTTCTGGTGGCATGCTATTCCTTCACAAAGTATTGATTTCAGTACAGAATACTGAAGTATAGTTCTGTTGCTGTGTAAAGTCTGAAATAAACTGTTACTAATAAATCTATTTATAATATAGGAACTGAGAGGATAATTCATAGCAAAATAGTTATACTCAATATTCAATGTTAATTTCTTGGAAAAGAAGTTGAATAGTTCTTCAGACATCTCATTTGGCTGATGTGGGATTCTTTTTTTTTTAGAAAGAAACAAAAGTTGCAGCTTCATGATACATTTCTTTAATCGTACATCTTGTTCCCACCTGTTTATTCGCATTCTGCATTTTTCTATTTATTCTCCACAAGTACCTGCCTTTCCAATTTCAGTGTTGTAAACTCTGAATAGGTGTCTCATTTTAACTGTATGAGTAGCTAGCAGTCTGCTTGTATTTAATGTGCTGAAACAGGAGCAGGATGCAGTTACTTTGTACCCAAATTATTTCCAGTATTCAGTGTGGAATCCCCTTCTGTGGAAATATTTATAGGATTGGACTGTTCACTGAGCAGCCAGACAGAGTTGGTTCAGCTTTGAGAACAGCACTTGATCAAACAACCTCCCAAAATCCTTTCCAGCTTAAATTAGTCTTCAGTGATGTGATGAGAACCCAGAGCATTAACTGCAAGGTGTAATTGTCACAAACAGCATCCAAAGCTGTGCTACAAAATTCAGTAATGTACTTTGTAATTTTGACTGTTATTTTTCTTGTTCTCAAAACAATGTTTTTTTTCTCCCCTGACTTTTAAGCTGTCGGTTACAACTGTGTTATAAATATAACTACAAGAACTGCCAACTCAGTAAGTTCCAAAAAATACTTATAAAAATAATAAAAGAAGCTGTAATTAGTTGTTTATACTTACTGCACTATATCAACAATAATCTGAAAGTTTACTTGCAAGAACAGTAATAGAATAGTAACAAAAGTTTAATCTTAAAAATGGAGAGCTCTCAAATACGTAGCTTGAATGGAATTACATGCAACTGTGAAGCTATTTGTTTGACTTGGCGCAAAGAACTAGCAAGAAGATGCTGTAGATTTCCTGGGCAACCACATGATAACAAAACCAAACATACTGTTTCAGTCATGATATTGCAAATGTATAGCAGGCAGGCTTCATTAGTTTTACTGTTGGTGGAACTGCTAGTTTATCAAAAAGAAAAATAAGTTCAGTTGAAGACAGCAGTAGATTAGTGATAGAATCAGGATTACACCTCCATATGCACTATTTAAAACAATAACTTAGACAATATCTTAAGATTATTTATTTTTTGTACAATCAAGCTAGTATATTGACAAAATCTAAAATTTCATTTTTTCCCTACAGAAATTACGAGGGCAGACAGAAGCTCTGTATATATTGACTAAATGTAACAATACTCGGTTTGAGTTCATATTTACCAATGTTGTTCCTGGAAGTCCCAGACTCTTCACTTCAGTTATTGCTGTGCACAGGTAGTATACTTAAAATAGTGTTTGATCAATGACTCAAATATGAGCGGTTACAACTGCTAATAGACACAGTATATGACTGTCCATATTCAACATTCAGAAAACTTTCCCAAAAGAGAACAATGTCTGGAAGGAAAGGGGAGAATGATCACAAATTTTAGTAGAGAACTGCACACAACGGAAACTAACATGTATTTATAGTAGTTATTGATCACAATTTATACACCTTGTGTGTATAAAATATCTGAAGAAATAAAAGTATAGAGGAGCTAATTTCATTGTGCATTTTCAAGCTACAATTTCTGTCTGTAATAATTTCCCATAATTTCAGACCATGTAAGGGAAAGGAAGAGTTAAATCCTGGTCAGAACTTGCAGTCAACTACAAAACAGTGTATGCTTCCTACCTAAGGACAAGTTGTCTGAACAAATGTGTGCATAATACATTACCATAGGTGTCTATTTGAGAGCTATGGAATACTGACATATATATTGGATGTTTGTGACTTAGCTGTTACTGAGAAATAAAGGATTGTTAATGTCCATGCTATGTGTAGCATGGGACCCAGGAAACTTATGCTTTGCAACAGAGGCTGAGTGATGACTGTCTTACGGAAAAGGAAGAAATAGTATAGAGGTGAACAATACAAGAGATAAAAGGGGTCTTTAACAACTTTTTCAAGTTTAAAGATAATTTCATTAAGGAAAACTGGAATATAATTAACTATGTTGAAAAAGCTTCAGTAGTCCTCTCACTTCTGTGCAATGTGGTGATAAGAAAAGCTGAAAATATACATTTCATATCTGTACTAAAACAAAAAGTAAAGATAATAGAAAAACTGAACTATGTATGAACTAATACGTATTTTTTATTTTTTGCAGAGCTTATGAAACTTCCAAAATGTATCGTGATCTGAAGCTGAGAAGTGCATTGATTCAAAACAAGCAACTGAGATTGTTACCACAAGAACAAATATATGATAAAGTCAATGGAGTTTGGAATTTATCAAGTGACCAGGTATAGTGAAGAATCAGTGCATTGACTACAGAAAAGTTAAAATGTTTCAGCTTCCATCTAGCAATTGCACTACTATAGTTTTGTAATCTCAAAGGAATTACCCTTAATGCTGCTCAGCACCTGATGCATGCAGAGAAACTGATCCCATATATTTGCTACTCACTACAACAGAATCTCCTGACAACCTGAAGTCTACATGACCTGGCTAATATGCAAGGAACTAGCTATACAATTACTGTTAAAAAGATACATTTTGAGTCTAAAGCTGTGTATGATTCTGAAAGAAAATCATGTTTCTGAAGTGCTCAGCTGAATGTTTGTATGTTTACATACAGCTTTGACTAAACAGTATTAAGATTATATTGTCTTTTGATTACTGGAAATTGAAAATATTGGAAAGTAATCTGTGTCTTAAAACAAGAGAAGATAAAGTCTTTAAGATAAAAATAGAAAACATTTATTATTTTACAGGGCATTAGTTGCAAGCATTTCCCAAAGCAGTGAAACAAAACAGGAGCTGATATTTCTGTCTGTGCAGTTTTAGTCCAGAATAGAAATATGATCCATCCTGACAAGCTAAAAAGTTCTTTCCTCTACATTCCCTTGGCACACATCTCCTCAATTACCTAAGTTTAACCCACATGCCATTATACTTACGCTTTATGCCAGTTCCAGATCTGTACAGTTAATAACGCTCTCAGATGCTTCATGTATTCCCATGAGGTCGGCTGGGCTGTGACTTGATCCACCCTTGCTGCAGTAGTAGGTACTCCCAGCTATTTTCATTACTCAGGTTCTGTACCCTTTAAAGATTGGATCCTGCTTCCTTGCAATCAGTAGAAACATTTTGACTGGGTTTGGTAGGGAAGAATCAGGCTTTTAGTGAATTAAATATGAAGCTGTACCTTGCTTATGTGTAAATGGATAGCAGTAATCATCACATTTGGGAAAAAAAACTCTGTACTTAAAAGCAATTCTAACATGCCTTTTCTTTAACAGGGAAATTTGGGAACATTTTTTATTACTAATGTGAGAATAGTTTGGCATGCAAATATGAACGAGAGCTTTAATGTCAGCATACCATACCTACAAATTGTAAGTATCTTACAACAACCATTTTCAAAATGAAACAGCATATGCTCAAGTCTTTAGTTAAAACTCCCAGCTCACCAAAATTTTATTTCATACCTCACATTCAGGGAGAAATTTAGTCTTACTAGCATCAACCACAGGGTATATTTTCTTTTCTGTCCAAATTAGTTGGGGGATTTCATGGGCAGGTACAGGTTTTGAAAATGGCTTGTATTTCAAATTTTTTTAGTATTTACTCTGATGCTTCATGCCACCTACATTAACTGGGATTAATGTGAACCTGAGGTTCAGAAATTTACTGTTACTACTGTTACCACTTCTAATAAAACACTTTTCCCTGAGGTTTCAGGGATTCAGATTTGTAATGGTAAATGGGAGGGAATGCTTGGAGCCAAGCTTCCAGAGCAAGTAATTGTAATTGTTACAGTGTAAAAAACCCAACTGAAAGAAAGAGATTTTCATCCAGTAATTACAAAAATTTTAACAATGTTATACCTCTTCATCATTAGCGTTCAGTAAAAATGAGAGACTCCAAGTTTGGCTTGGCACTTGTGATAGAGAGTTCTCAGCAGGTAAGAAGCTTTAATAGCCTTTTTTTATTTATTACATTTTTATATACAATATTTCTCTAATTTTGAAATGTTATGGTCTATTTTTAAGGTACATAGAGCATTCCTTTTGTGTGGCCTTTTGAAAGCTTTAAAAAACACTGCTTTAAGTATATGTTAGGGTCAGTATGGCTATTGGGAGTTACAGTTTCTCTCAGCAAAGCAAGAATAGGCTGGCATGACTAGCTTACAACTGTCAAATACGCTGTCTTCTGACAGATTGTCTTTGGGATCTAATTAATTCTGAACTTAACTAAGACCACTCTTTTAAGTCTTCGTTATTTCTGTGTGTCTGAAAGCTTCTTTAGTAACAACATCAAGACCTAACAGACTAAACATTTGCTGGGAATCAATCGTTAATATCACTTCTGAATTTGTCCCACTCTTGTTTGCTTGTGGTTTTTTGTAAAAGGAGTTTGTTCCCCTTGTATATAATGGGCTAATGGTTAAAAACTTATCTACCTCATAGAGAAGCATTGTCATTGTTTTTATTTCACCCATGATTCAAGTGAATGAAAGCAGAATGAAAAAAGATAATATCAAATATAATGTTTTCTCAGTAAACTGAAAATTGCTATCATTAAACTGGAAATCAGTATCAAGGAGAAAAAATTGTTTAAAAATAAGACTAATAAACAGATGTTGTCTTTTTTCTCTGTTATAGAGTGGAGGATATGTACTTGGTTTTAAAATAGACCCTGTAGAGAAACTACAGGAGGCAGTGAAAGAGATTAATTCACTTCACAAAGTTTATTCAGCTAATCCTATATTTGGAGTGGATTATGAAATGGAAGAAAAGGTACTCCATTTATTTATTTTAAATTAAATACAATACTGTTAAGAGTAATAAAAATATATTAAACATATTAGAGATGTGAATTTGCTTACTAGAGTGTTATAATTTACAGCCTCAACCCCTTGAAGACCTAACAGTGGAGCAGGTTCCAGATGATGTGGAAATAGAATCTGATGAACATACAGATGCTTTTGTGGTAAGCAGCTCCACAAAAATCAGAAAAATAGAATCTTTCTTGTTTAGATATTCAGATTTAAGCAACGTACAGCTGTAATCCTCTATTAAAGATAAGCTGCAACTGTACTTTCTATATTTAAAACACATTTACATGCCTTTTATTAAACATCCTGATTATTAAAGGAATTTATTCTGTGTATGAATTTTTAATTTAAGAACAAACTATTATTCAAAATGAATAGTAGTAGATATTTAAAAGAATAGTTGCATGTAGTTTCTCAATACATTAAAATTGGGTAAACTTGAAAATAAGCAGTATAATATAATCAGATACATTATATTAAAACAAGTCTTCCTTCTCTTGGAGCAGACAAATAGATGGTGATATCTATATGCTCAACGTTTATCTAAGATTCAAACTTGAAAGTTTTTTAGAAAGGCAGCAATAATTTTTTATTACTATGTCTCCCAGTAATTATGGAAAGCTTACTTTAAAATGCATTAGGTTGCTTGATGACCCTCTTTCAATGAATTTCCAAACGTGGTATGCAACCCGGTAACACCTGGCTCCATGATTCACAGCAAGGGTAGATGGCACATATTTTCAAATGTTAGCCATGATGCATTGACAATTGACATGTTTTCTTACCAGTCTCTGAAATCTGGTAAATTAGCAGGGCTAGCACCAGTGTTATTTCCACTCCTTTTAATTTTGCCATCTTTTACTAAAAAAGATAAGCGCTTGTTTTTTCCTTTCCCTCTTTCCTAGATTTTTGCCTTTTTTCTTTTCATTTTTGCACATTTTTATTCAATCTGCAGCATATTTGAAGACATACCTTTTCCTTAAATGGAGATCTGTTTGCTCTATTGGTGCCTTTGTCACTTGAATTAAATAACTGAGCTTTTTATATTTTCAAACAAAAACTGGAAGCTGAAAATGGTTAGAAGGTGGTTGCTGTAGGAGACACAGGTTGCCCACGAAGGAGTGGCTACACACCAGTATTCCACAACACTTGACGCTGCAGGAAAGTGCTTTCTTTGCTGCCCCTCACCAGTCCACATTGGCAGCTGAAGCAAGATTGGGCTCTTTTTAGTAAATAAGATCTAGAATCTGCTGGTCCAGAGATTCAGAGAGCTGTGGATATTTTCTGATATCTGATATCCTGAAGAGTTTGAGCCTTAATTTCCACACACACAGAATGGGAAAGATGGTATCTCTTCCCACATCTCTTACTTGTTGAGTTGTTCTATTACTCCATGTTCGTTTCTTAGATTGAATATGATGTTAACTGAATTTTTATATTATACATTTTAAGCAAGCTTTTGATTTTGAATAGTAAATGCTGCTGCACATGAGGCAAAAAAATATCAGGATGCTGTCAGTTTGTCTTCATATTAACATTCCCTATAAAGTGTTTGTCGGTGTAACAAATCTAATAGAAAAATGTTACCATTTAAAAAATCTTTGTTTATTATGATGGAAAATTCCCAGATTGGTATTTAATGAAAAATACCATAATCCAGTGGTATCTAACCTATAATCCAAAACAGAAACTCCTATTAGAACCCTTTTGTAAATTATTTTAACATAGAAGTAAAACCCATATAGACTGGATTGTTGTGGAAGACCGACCTACCCAATACAGTTTTGACCCCAAGGAATTATTAGCAGATGTAGGTTTTAGACTTCTTTTTTCAAGGTTCTTTTTTGTTTTCCTTTGCAGGCTTACTTTGCTGATGAAAACAAGGTAAGGAGATTTTTTTTCATACTATCAAATTCATGTTGTTAAAATGGCATAATGAAATTAAAAACTGCGTTCTGCTTTATTTTACTTTTTCTCGTGTCTCATGCATTCAAAAAAGCAACATGATCGGGAGCCTGTTTTTTCAGAAGAACTGGGACTTGCAATAGAGAAGCTAAAGGATGGATTCACACTCCAGGGACTCTGGGAAGTAATGACCTGATTTAGATTGGCACGTTTGTTTCCTAAGCAAGGAAAAATTTGGTTCTTGCTGGATTTAGATCTATAGAAGATAATTTAGAAATATCGGAGTAGCAGAGAAAGAACATGCCAAAGCTAAAGAGCAGGAAAGTATTATATAAGCCCCAGGCTATGTCATAAAAGAAAAATTATTCAAAAGCTTTGTATGCTTAAAGGTTTTGCATTTCTTGTGTTGCCTCTCTAAGCAGTGGGAGGACAGCCACTCTGTAAGGCAGGCAGGGTGCAGCTGCTGGGGGAAGCGCTGCCCCCTGCAGGCCCCCGTCGGTCACGGCTGTAAGGACCTGTGAATTCCCTCTGCCTGTCAGACTGGGAGCACCTGGGAGTCCCTCTACACAACGGCATGGCAGTGCCATTTGACACACTTGTAACCTCTGCTGTTTTCAGGATTGTCCTTTTTCTCCCTCCCCTGACAACACAAGAGTTGGCCGTGGTGTTTCCATTTTATACAACTTTGTGGCTCCTGTGTTTATATATTGCCCTTTGGCTGCCAGGACCAGGCACTGCTTGCCATTTTACATGCACTGTGTCAGAAAAGGCAGCCTCCTATTTTTCTGCTCATAGAGACCACGGTTTGAGACAGGGTAGTGTGAGGTATGCAGTCTGATGCTCGATTTCAAGTATTCATGTATTTTTACAGAGTTATGTACTTTCCCATAATGATTGTTTGAATTAAATTTCCATAACTTATTTAATGATTTGCAACACAGAAATACCATCGTACACAGAACATTTTGTTTGTAGGCATATTGGCTGTGTAAAGCTATTATTGATAGCTTTAAGAAAAAGCAATTCTGTTCCAAGTAATAGCTTTCATGTCTCATAATTTTGCTAAATCTTCAGCACGTCCAAGTATTTAATTGTAATCCAGATATCCTCATACTGTTGTTGTTTATTTGTTTGTTTGTTTTTGTTAGAGCACTTTAAGCAATGATCTAGAAAAAAGTGCACATGCAAATAGCTTCTGTGTGTGAGTCATTAGACCTTTTATGATGTTATATGTTATAGAGAAATGAGTCATTTATTGTTTAAAGTAAGACACAGCTGTTACGTTTTCTAGTGAGATAAAACCTCTGTGCTGTTTTCTATAAATGGAAAAAGTCAAATGAGCTCTCCTCTCAGCTGTTGTTTCAGCAGCTGACTGTTAACTGTGGTGTGACTGTAATACTAGTGTTTGTAGAAAATCTTTCAAGGTATATATTTTAATGAAATACTACGTATATTGAAAAGCAGTCAATATTTCAATAAACTTTGATAGTACTGTATATTGTTGTAGATCTTGCATTCAAGTAGTTGTATTTTGATCCTGTTTCCATTACATTCAAAGAACTTTTTACCATATGGGTGGAGACTTCAATTTGAATTGTTTTGGAAAGCAAAACTTTACCTGAAATAACATATATTTTATGTCTAAACAGCAGCATTTGGTTTATAACAAAACGGATATTAAGAAGCAGCCCAAAATTTCAAGGTCTTAATATCTGAAGAAATTGTGTATGTGATATGGTTACATATAAAAATAACCTTAGAACAAAGGCAATCGATGCAAAGTTCTGGAGTTTTTTAGTATCTTTATGACTGCAGCAATGAATGTATGAAGCAACTCTGAAAAAGTGAACAGTCATTACAAATGACAACTTGATTAATAATATTTCTATTTCAGAATATTTAGTAACATCCATCTGTGCAATCTTGCTCATAGCTGTCTCACTGAGGGTCAGATTCTGCTGTCCTTACTCATTTCAAATAATTTATTACATTGCACGTAATCTTACTGATTAAATGTGGAGAATGATGGCAAAACCTGACCATAGTGACTAAGAGCAACAGTTGCTTCTTTCAGTCTTTGACAGCTGCAAGAGCAACTCTGTTTTTCCAAACCGTCCATCCCAAATTCCAACCTGTAAGAGTATGTACCTATATTTAGCTAGTGAGATTAAGTTGCAGAGGCTTCAAGCAGGGCAAAAAGCACATGGGTCTGCCCTTTTTACAGACAAACCTTTGGGCAGACAACAGCTAAAGGTTTCTACTCCCTCCCCTTTCCCAAGTGTTTGCGAAATGGATTCCCAAAGGGAACTCACTGAAGAGCTCAGACTTTACCAATCCACCCTCCTTCAGGATGGCCTCAAGGAACTCCTTGAAGAGAAAAAGTTTGTAGATTGCTCTCTAAAAGCTGGTGACAGAAGCCTGCCTTGCCACAGATTGATTCTGTCGGCATGTAGCCCTTATTTTCGTGAGTACTTCTTATCTGAGCAAAATGAAGAGAAAAAGGAGGTAGTTCTAGATAACGTTGACCCCAACATCCTGGATATGATTGTCAAATACCTTTATTCAGCAAGTATTGATCTCAATGATTCTAACGTGCAAGATATTTTTGCTTTGGCCAGCCGCTTTCAGATCCCTTCTGTATTCACTGTGTGCGTCTCCTATCTTCAGAAGAGGCTTGCTGTTGGTAACTGTCTGGCCATCCTTCGATTAGGTGTTCTGCTCGATTGCCCAAGACTTGCATTTTCTGCCCGTGATTTTGTTTCAGATCATTTTGTGCAGATCTGCAAAGAAGAGGACTTCATGCAGCTTGCTCCACATGAACTTATCTCAGTTATTTCACCTGACAGTTTAAATGTAGAGAAGGAAGAACTGGTATTTGAAGCAGTAATGAGATGGGTCCGAACAGACAAGGAGAACAGAGTAAAGAGCCTGGGGGAAATTTTTGACTGCATACGTTTTCGTCTTATGCCAGAAAAATATTTCAAAGAACAGGTTGAGAAGGATGATATAATTAAAAGCAACTCAGACCTTCAGAAAAAAGTAAAGATTATTAAGGATGCTTTTGCTGGGAAACTGCCTGACTCTAGCAAAAGCACAGGAAAGTCAGCCAAAGGGGAGGTGAATGGCGATGTAGGAGATGAAGATTTATTGCCTGGCTACCTAAATGACCTTCCCAGGCATGGCATGTTTGTCAAAGACCTGATTCTTCTGGTTAATGACACTGCTGCAGTAGCCTATGATCCTCTTGAAAATGAATGCTACCTAGCAGCCCTCGCAGAACAGATTCCCAGAAATCATTCCAGTATAGTCACCAAACAAAATCAGGTCTATATTGTTGGAGGACTGTATGTGGAAGAGGAGAACAAGGATCAGCCTTTCCAGTCATACTTCTTCCAGGTACAAGCTTTATAATTGTTGGTATTTTAATAGGTGCTTATAAGGGTTACTGAATAGTGTTCTGAAGTGGGTTGTCTAGTGTCTTTGTATGGTGATGGAGAGAAGTATCTAGAGAGTTATTTTTGTCTCGGAGAGAGAAATGAAACTGAGGGACCTGCATCTTCTTTTTCAAGATTAACCCCTGGTGAGATCTCAGAAAATATTAAAATGATTAATATATTCTATTTAGGCACTGGCTTTCATTAAGGCCCAGATTTTTCATGGTATAGATGTCTAAGTCTAGTAATATTTTTGTAAAATACTTTTTTTGTATTTCTTTTAACTTCAATGAAAGTTGGGAGTGCTTTAGCTGGTTTAGATCTAATGAGATGTCTTTCCTTTTTTGCATCTGAAATACTTTCATGACAGCAGTAATGTGTCTATTTTAAGTGCGATTTCTGTCACTAAAATTGCAGAAGTCCTTTTTGTCACATCTACATTTGAAAGCCTAAGGCCATACAAATATGTAATTTAGAGGCAAAAGGTTTTTTTCTCGGCAAACTGTCAGTGTCAGTACACTAAATATCACGTTTCAACTGAGTGTAATTTTATATCTTTGTAAATCTGTATAATATAAGGCTGATTATAACTAACTGTAACTCCACAATATATTTCACACAAATTGGCAAAAATGCAGTTTGGCATGCTTATACCATGATCTAGGTCTATTGTGTTTTTAGCTATGTGCTTTGGTGTATATTTAAACTATTTTGTGATGAATGATGCAATATGCTGCTGGCCATGTCCTCTCTTTAGGCACACTGGCCTAAAAGAGTAAAAGTAAGTCGCGTTTCAATATGAAATAAAGCACAGTAATAAGCAGTGATAGAATTTTTAAGCCCTCAGATATTAAAAAATGCAAATATTGTTTATAGGGGTATGGCTCACTGATTTCACACACAATGAAAGATGGCTTCACACGTTTGCTACATCTGTGAGAGCGAAGTCTTAGTTTGTAGGGGAGGGATTAACACTTTAATTTCCTTATGTAGGTGTAAGATGCTAATTACTGAAGTGAAAAACTTGTTACAGAAATATTCTTCCAATAGAAATAACATGTTGATGTCGTAATGTGTATTTAGTCCAGAACTAAATAAGTCTCAGGCTACTAGAAAGGGACCTCTGAGAAACTAAACCTCAAGACTGATAGTAAAAATTGATTACATTTTCAGAATTTTACTTTATATGTCAACATTCCTTACCTGAAATCATTTTGTTTGCTTGTCGTCTTTAAGCTTGCTTGCTGCTGATATTCACTATAGTTAAAATACTTGTCTGCATTACCCATGTGGCTGTTGTTCCCTCTAAAATATTAATGTGGTGCCAAACCAATATTCACTTGCTGATCTTCCTTTCCCCACCAGTGAAGCATTGTATTTCTCCGATCAAACTTTAACCTGATCCAGCTTGCTAAAATGCCTAAAGGTTATTGCAAACTGGGAGAAAACAAGGCTGCTACTGGCTCAAAAATGCATGACAAGTTGATGCCCTATCAGCAGTAGATATGTCATCATGAAGACTGATTTACTAAGTGACCTGTGATCTCTGAGGGGTACATCCTCTCATTACCCCACCCAGATCCAGCTACTGGGGAGTTCCATGCTCAGGAACTACATTTCACTGTTGAAATAAAAATTTCTGTCCTATAGGGGTGGTCTGTCAAATTTGGGAGATGCATTTTGCAAGGAAACCTTGACTGTGGAATGTACTTCTGGAAGAAGAGTGTCACCAAGCTAAACCATGAACTTTATTTTGACTGAACTTTCTTTTGCTTTCTATCAAATGCCTTTACACCCACACAAACTCTTATCTTACCCTCCCTTTCCGTACCAATGTCAAGCAAATCTATATGCAGTAGGTGTGAGAAAATAATTCTTTTTGAACATTAGAGATAATTCAGGTTCAATCAGAAATTCTCAGATCAAAATAAAAATTAAGCACCACAGTTCTAGGAAAATACTGTTTTATTTTTTTTTCTTCTGTCCTCCTGCTGCTGCTTCTCCTTAGGTGTTTTCAGCATCCTGGATGTGAGTTGAGACAGCCCTGAGAGTACTGCACTAGAAATTACATCAATATTACTGCCGAGAAACCTGCAGTGATTACATATTTTGCATGAGTGAAGTCTTTTATTCACTGTGTCTTCAGAGATCTCAGGAACTTTTGAGGGTATTTGTGATGAAACACATCTGTTGCTCTAGGGATTGCAGAAGAAATGTCTGTGCCATTTGCCATGGACATCAGGATGGTGAATGATCAGTAAGAACTGTGTAGGCATGTCTGGCATCTCATTGTACTGATGAGCACAACCTGCTAAACATATAGGTGTGGAACTGCAGGAGTGTCTGCTCCCTCAGGCAGGAAGAAGAACCACTTGTTCTTTCCAACATGACAGGGAACCAAGAGTGAGGGACCTTTATATAAGGAAGAAGAGCTTAATAAAGAGGCAAGGAAACAGTGAGGGTGAGCAGACACAAAGAGTTGCATGGCATTGACGCTGCTAGATCTCAGCACTATGCAACATGGGTGGGTAGAAAACATCATTCATTAGCTGCACTGAGGGAAGGGCAGGTTGTTCAAGGCAAGCAGAGTTGCTGTTGAGAGGCACTGAGTGCCAATAGATAAATTCTGTGGAAGAGTATTTATTGTGTGGATTTTTACTCTTTGCCTTTCCTAACCCTTTCTGTTCTGATGCTCTTTCAGCTGGATAGCATTGCTGGTGAGTGGGTTGCCCTTCCTCCACTGCCGTCAGCCAGGTGTCTCTTCGGGCTGGGAGAGTCAGACAACAAGATCTATGTAATAGCAGGCAAGGACCTTCGCACTGAGGAGTCATTAGATTCAGTATTGTGCTATGACCCTGTGTATGTTTCAGATTTAATTATGCCCACTGAGGACATGTAGATGGCCCATTGTTAGCTGAAAAAACCTAACGGTGATCTTCTTGTTCCAGGGCAATGAAATGGGGTGAGATCAAAAAACTACCCATCAAAGTATATGGCCATGCAACTATCTCAAACAATGGATTGATATATTGTCTTGGTGGAAAAACTGATGATAAGTGAGTTTCTAAGTCTTTTCATGCCATTAGTAATATTATCTTCTTGGTCCTTAATAGATAATATGTCCTCACACTCAGAAATGAGGGTTTCCCTTTTCTGCATCTCTGGATTAAGGTTGGTAACAGTCTGGCAGAGGGAAACACATTATGGTATGTAGGATATACTTTTTTGTGATAAGGTGGATTACATATAAATTGTAATCCAACTTGTTTTTTTAATAACCATACTTATTTCCAAGGCAAATTTTACTTACGCTACAGACAAATTAGTAATACATAGCTATGAGGACCTTCGCTGAAAGTATTCTTTCCTTTCAGATAGAAATACGTAGGTGCCCTGGAATTACTGTCTCCGTTTTTCCAATTTTCTGACCTGTAATACCGTTACACCTTAATGGGTATAACATCAGGAAAATAAGTTTTCACTCACACTGAACATGTGGTAGTAATTTTTAAGTTTGTATAGGGGATATTTAA
Source organism: Machaerirhynchus nigripectus (assembly GCA_013397975.1). NCBI lineage: Eukaryota > Metazoa > Chordata > Aves > Passeriformes > Dicruridae > Machaerirhynchus > Machaerirhynchus nigripectus. Next base: position 72,928 of record VZRQ01009257.1, on the reverse strand, counting down.
GATAAAAGTTTGTCATACCAACCAAAACACCATCATAATCTTTCCTTTACATAACCTTTGCTATATATTCCTCCACAAATCCATCTGAATACAATATGCTGGGAAAGGATGTTGTCTTTCTCCTCAAAGGTACAGTGAAATTGCTGCCCTGTGTAATGTAAACCGCATTGAACATTTGATTTAGTCCTATGGATGTGATCAGTGCTTTGTAGACATTGCAAAGATTCTCAGATTAGATACAAGAAAGGATCTCCGGGAGAGGAGAGGGGTGGTATAGATAAACCCATACAATCTACCTCAATTAGATCTCCTTAGAACAAGTCAAAAGTTCATTAGAAATGATCACTGGTTTTCTTTTTCCTCCCCAGGAAATGCACTAATAGACTATTTGTGTACAATCCCAAGAAAGGAGACTGGAGAGACCTGGCTCCAATGAAAGTGCCTCGCTCGATGTTTGGAACAGCCATCCATAAGGGCAAGATTGTCATTGCAGGTGGTGTCACTGAGGAAGGCCTTACTGCATCTGTTGAAGCTTTTGATCTGACCACGAATAAGTGAGTGCAATATTCAAGCTATTTTAAACAAGTGTTTTATCATCTAGGCTTTTAGGAGCTCTGAGGTAAGAGTCACGAAGCTGTTCAGGTACCTATACTCCCACTGAGACATTTGCAACAACAGCAGCAGTTGACAGAGCCTGTCTCTAGACAGTTTTCCTGCACCCGCACACACTCATATTATTATGCCAGTGCCACTTGAAATAAATATCCGTTTTGGAAACTATAGGGAAAAATGAGAATAACTGGGGACAATATGTCTGCATGAAGCATATTACTGAAGAATCAGGGAATCTGTAAGAATTCCTGGGAAGAGATGTCATAACAGTGTAATAGTGTCACTTCAGAGCTGCAGAAGTCCCTGAGGGGAAAATGGAACTTACTGCTGATAAATCTCAGAATTTTCTTCTTTCACTAAACCATGGCCTTGGTACCTGAATTGGTTGCCCAGAGAAGAATTTTAGTGCATTTAGTTTACAATATTTCCCATGTGTTCAACTTGACTTTTTCTTTTCATCCTTAGATGGGAGATTATGCCTGAATTTCCCCAAGAGAGAAGTTCGATCAGTTTAGTCACTTTAAGTGGAGCTTTGTATGCTATTGGAGGCTTTGCAATGATTCAGCTTGAATCTAAAGAATTTGCACCTAGTGAAGTCACTGACATATGGAAGTAAGTTTAGTCACTCTTTCCTGGTCAAAAGCCTTATCTAAAATTGAGGTTTGTAGACACTGGAGGCTAACACTGTTTTTCTGTTTAACTCTGAAAATGATCCATAGCACAAGTTGTAAAGCACTTGTTGACAGATAAAAAAGTTTGTCAGAAAGTCACAAATAAACATGAGACTTGGATCTAATGACTACTTCCACCTACTAATTATTTGGCCAGTCCAAGTCACGATCTTCAGCTTCTTTGGAAGAGTAAATTGCCATCTCTTGGCAGGTTTAGCCTTGCCAATAAAAACATTCTCTTGTGACACTGTGATGCAGGAAAGTGTGTATGCACAGAGGCCTGTACATACTGATGTGTTGATAGTCAAATGAGTAACTGTTCCAAGAGAATCAGAAGTCCCTATCTCCTAGATTTTTTTTTAGCTAATCACAGCAGCAGTGATGAGACATCATATCTCTGCTGTAACTCTTGGTTGCTAATGTAAATTCAGAAGTTTTAGTTGGCAATAGGAAGGAAAACCCCCCAACTTTATATGCAAGAATATGAAGAAATTCAGAAGGGATGCTTAAGGAGGATGTTTTTAGATGGTAATTAAAGCATGACACAGGCCAGCAACAAGCTTTAGGGACCAGGAAAAGAATAACTTGCATGCAAGAACATCTTTCTGTTCTGGAGTAGAGGACAAAAGCAGCCTTTTGTGGCACCCTTCAGCACATGGTTGCTACAAGCCTTAACAACAGGTGGACTATCCTCCTTTTCATGTATGTGCGCTGAAGCATCAAACTCAAAGAAGCTATTTTCTAACGCTTTTTTAAATGCAGGTATGATGATGAGAAGAAGGAATGGATTGGCATACTGAAAGAGATCCGATATGCTACTGGAGCCTCCTGCCTGGCCACCCGCTTAAACCTCTTCAAGTTATCAAAACTGTAAACAAAATGCTGGAAGATATGATATGGTGAGGGAGTTTTGATAGGCTCTTCTGGTTTTGTTGCATGAAAATGCCCCCAAACTGTACAGTTTTGTAGCAGCATACTAGTCATACTGGGAACTGTTAAATAGTTCATTTGTCTCTCCACGTCTTAAGATACTTCCTAGCTAAGCAGCAACCACTGAATTTTTGCCAGCATTTAAATTTCTGAAGAGTTATAAATTAATGTTGATTAGATTAAGATTTTGGCAAGAACTCAATTTTTCACTCTGTGAAATTACAAACACTAGTTAAACTTCCTTGCACTCAATACAACCCAGGTATTGGTGGTTTATCCTCCAAACAATGCCCATGAATTAATTGTTAAGTTAAATACAACTAATAGGTAGCTAATTTTACTAACTGGCTGTTTGTATGGCCAGATTTCCCCTTTTAGTAATCTATGTAAATCCTGCACTCTTCAGTGATATCTTGGAAATATTTTCATCACAGACCTCAAAAAAATAATTTAGCTTGGAATTGAAATGAATGTTGAAAACAGAAGTGGCTTAATACTATGTGGCCTAATAAATGCCAGTCTCAGCCAAAGCTATACTAGTAGACAGAGGGAAGAGAGACAAGTTCACAAGGTTAGTAGCTCTATTGTTTCGCCTACTATGTTTAGACTTCTAATAACAAGGATTTTCCACTTTTTTTATGCTTTTATATTTATTTCCAAAGCAAATATTTTATGGAAGTTTTTCTCAGAGATCTGAGGCCAATAACAAGCATTCATGAAAAAGTCCTAAAACAATTATCATCAGCAAATATCTGTGATAGAGAGGACTTTTTCATTTCCTATATAGTTGATGCATTTTGATGTTGACACATTTAACAATTAAACTTTGTTTTTAAAACATAAAAGTATCACTTGATGGTGTTTTTTTTTAGTGATTAGCTCATCTTCACTATCATATTGACAGGACACAGATCTCTTAGTACAGCCTTTGCCCAAAATAGAGCACTCACTTTTCTTCAGAGCATGGTTACCTTTTTTTGTAGAGTATCTCTTCAAAGGATTTCTCCATTGATAAAGAGGGTTTCATAAATCTAAAGGATTTCATAAATCGAATTGCAATTGATACAGGAGGAAAACTGGAAAAGAAGCCCACCACACCTGACTGAATAGCAATGCCAGCTATCAAATGACCTCTTGCATTGCCCTCCTATGTGACAGAGGTAAACATGTGCAAAGGCACAGCCGTCATAGTTCATTTCAGTATGTTACTGTTCACTAGTACTTATTCTGTGGGACATTTTTCCTATTTTTTCCTTTAGTACCCAGATCTGCAGCTGTGCATAGCACCTTTTTATTGGCTCGACTTAGATCACTGGTTTACACCACCTATCTGCTCTAACGCTTGCTGATTTAATATAGAAAGAATGAGTGCAAAGAATCAAGGACAACACATTTTACTGCATTGCTTTTTTTTGCTTTTCTTCAATGCCCTTTCTGGACCACTCATAACAAGTTTTAATCCTCTTCTCATTGTGCATACTCATAACTTTATCCACACATAATTTAAAGAAAACTGGCTTGGTACAGTGACCACTAGAACCCTGAAAAGCAGGGTTCAGCTCAAACACATGACCACCCTGACTGATGACTTCAGCCACTGCCACCTTTCTTGCACTCCAAGGCTGCTACTTGAGGGCAATCTGTGCAGCAGCAGTCATGCAAGACCTCTTTGACATGTAGCCCAGCTTCTGAAATACTAACTTATATTTATGATTGTTTTCTCCATTTTATACAAAACATAACGCACATAGAATCTTTCTATGTGCTGTGCCTTCAATGACATTTCCTTAAAGCAGTTATTACATCTTGGAGCCCTTGTCCATTTGATAACCGTAAGTGTCTAGACTACCATCTACTAGTTTTGTCAGTTATCCCACAAACGTGAGGGCTGCCTCAGGAGGAAAGTACCTTGCATCTTAGATCAGTTCTGTTGGTTCTTCCTGACTTTCCATTCCTGTCCTGATTTGTATTCAGTTAATAAAAAATTTTTCTTCTCTTGCTTAATAGTAAAAAAAAATGTGATAGCCAGATGCATCATGGCCAGTTCAGATATGCAGTAGCTTATCTCTGCCAGGTTTCAAGTGCAGTGGTAAAAGAATGTGTCCTGCTTCTACTAAGTAAGCCAGAAAACATACTCTCATTGCACATGTGAGAAAACACGCACAGCTCGCAGTCATCCTGAGATGATGGCAACTGTAGGCACAACATGGCTGCCTCTGAAAATGGGATGATTTGCCAAGCATGACCACCCTACAGTTACTGCTCTACAATGAACATTCTCCTGGCTATTCCATGTCTTCCTTCTACATCTCAGTGTCTTATGCCTCCTGCACAAACCCTGGCAGGTTTTTTAAGTATGTGAAGGTATTCCAGAAGGCTCAGCCATTCTTCTGCACACACCACAGCGTAGGAGAAGCAGCTGGAAGTTCCTCACCCCACAACACTCTCCCCTAGCACAGTCCCCCACAGTACCTCTGTTTTGAGAACGGAAACTGAGTGGCTCTAAAAGCAGCCCTATCCGTAGCAAATCTGCATTTCAGGTTCTTGGTTTCACCATACAGATACAGTTTGATTCCTAACTGCTCATTCTGCCACATTCTGCTGGAGGACAGACAGTTTCCAGTAGACTGCTGACTCCAGTCTCCTAGTCAGTAGTATTTCCAACTTTTTCTGTGTAGAGTTTTATGTCTGGCTAAGCCTCTGTGCTATTTATTTAGGAGATAATAATGTAATTTTGTGGCAAATCTGCCAGATTGATGTCCTCATAATAGCTTCCAGATAATGAGAAATTTCAAGCATCCCTATCACATCTTCACAGCCCACTGTGACCTGCCTTTTGCAATCCCTAACAAATTGAGGATTAAATCTCTTTACATCTGATGACCTTGGCAAGCCTTGGTCCAGCTGATACAGATAAAGAGATTTTTGAAACTTCAGTATTCCAGGATTACGAGATGTTTGATGGTCTATAAACTGTTTTTATAAAAGTACTTTAGACTGCATGTCTGACATCACTGTATTCCGTACAGCTGCTGTCTCAGGTATTCCAGCTGTTCACCTTTTGTTGACAGAACCATAGAATTCCATTCGAAGTGAGGAATCTGTAGAACAGAATGGTACAAACTGACTTTTAACATTGGTATAAGCCATATACCATCTAAGAGCAAAGATAGGCTCTCCAATATCTGTTGTTGTTCACTTGAAGATATTTACCACCTGTGTCCTTCCAAAAGCCTGCTTACTCTAATACTGAAAAGATCCATTTCTTTTTGTAAGATTCTCCTCTATGTAAGTACAGTCAGTCTGCTTCCAAAAAGCAGCATAGTTGCAGAGATATAAAACAGATGCCCACGCAATACAGGCTGTGACAACTCTGTTACACCCTCCCATCTTTTAAAACCCAAATTGACAGAAAAATCCCAGGTCACTATAGTTTGTAATGTTACTGTATCAGACTGGAATCATCAGTAGTATAACATCAGAAGGGATGATTGTTCTGTTTAAAAAACCCCCAACCAACAAAATTTAAGATTAAAGAAGGATTCTAGCTAAAATTGGGGTAGGTGAGTAAATACACAGGAGCCTCTGCATTCACAAGTCTCCATTTCTCAAATGTTGCAGTGCTGGTGGTGAATTATCTCTGGCCTCTAGTGTTCCCTGTCACAGCACTATCACTACAGCAAACAAACAGCATCCATAGCCCATCTGGCAGCTGCCAAAACTGTCTTATCCCTCAAGGAGGATATGTTTAATCTTTTTCTACCATAAAAATCTTAATGAATTGAACTAAAACTCTGATTTCACTTTTCCTCCTTTACGTGGGCTACACTGAGATTGCTAGTTTGCCTGCAGTGAGGTCAGACTGGGACATTTTGACTTCAGTTTTGCTTCACCCTCTTTCAGAGAAGGTGTGAGCTCTATGAAGTCCTTACACCATTTTGAGAACAGCTTGGAATTTCCCCCCTAAATACAAAAATTGCTCTCTCCCAGTAGGTGCTTTTAACAATAAAAGTGTCTCTAAATCTGTTGCAAGGAAAATGGCTCAATTTGCACTGCTGATACAATGCAGAAAGGACCCAAAGTATTGTCGACTGCTCACCTGAACTACCCGGTACCCCAGCATTTCCAGGTGTCGCTTTTTCACTGCAGGTTCTCCTTTCAGATGACGTGAATAATCTTTGCTGAAAGCTTTTGAATCAAGAAATTCCAAAGCAATTCTGCAAACAGTAAAAATGTGCATTTACTTTCAGGTCCTACTTGAATAGCAAGAAGTGATATTTCTAGTTCAGTATTGATAGTTGCAGCAAGACTAGATAAATCTGACAATTCTCAGGAAACGAAAATTAAACAACTCCCTGAAATTAGACAAAAACATTTACCTCCTCTTTATCTAGAGATACTTGAATTCAGAAAAAGCATTTTTTTCCCCGCATCTGTTTTGGTTCAAATGGTAAAAACAGCTAACCAGCATTTTCAAGGCTGACATTTGACGAGGTGGGAGGAAAACAGTATTCCAATCTCATGAAACCCATTTCAAGAACCTGTACTGGGTTTGGCTGGGATGGGGGTACTTTTCTTTATACCAGTTCTCTCCCCCATCACACTGCCCAGGAATAAGCCAGGCCATGCAAATGGATGGGAGCAGCTGCGGCTAACCCACCACATCCCAGAAGGCTAAACCTCATTAGATTTTGGAAAAAGGAACAGAACATTAGGACATGAGCATCAAAAACTGGGTCTAAACTGGATGTAAACTTGGAAGAGCTAATGTGCAAGAATTCAGTGTACTAACCTTTGAGCTCCTGGTGGCAGAGCCTTTCTCCCTTCATCCTTGATGTCATGTCTCAAGTGTATTCCCCCCACACCATCCAAAGGTATATTCTGAACCATAGAGGAAAGAGGCTTTTTATTTACATCCAGGACACACTCAAAATCTGCCAGAAAACACAACAAACCTGTTCACTGACTAAATAAAAGTGAAAGATTTTGATCTGTACAATGTTTACTTCTAGCAAAACTAAGTGACAGCCATAATTAGAGATACCCAACATTATTTAGATTATGAAGACATTTTTAGAAACTGTATTTTATACAACAATTTCTTCTTTGCAATATCTGGTGTTATCCTGTGGCCATATGACCAGGAGCTTCCTAATCTTGTTGATAACAGTGATATGAGAAGATTCCGTAACAGTTTTTAGAGTATTAACTTCTCACCTATTTCATAGTAGTATGGTGTGAGAACAGATATTCTTGAGTAATGGCTCCCTCCTAAGATCTCTGTCAGGATTCTGTGAATATGCTGTCGCTGTGGATTTATTCGGCTTGTGCCTACAAAGACAAAGAATTCATACATCAAAACTTCCACAGCCAAAATTTTGAAAATACTGCTTTGAGACATTGCATTTTTGACAGCCAGGTTACTGAATTAAATATTTTCCACAGATCCCAAGTGTTATTCCATCATAATTCAGAGAAAAAGTGATCATATTTTAGATAGAAAGTGGCAGGTGCATGCTGGTAAGTAAATTTCAAATTTTAGACTTTAGATTTCAATTTCTGACTTTAGATCCCAGGATTTTTATACTGACATACTATAAAAACCAGTTTTAGGTTTCACCAGTTGGATTTTGTTTGCTTTTAATCATGTTTAGACACGTATTTACTCACCTTGTGTTTATTACAGGCACACCACACTATCTGCCACTTCTCTGTCCATTGCAGATTAACACCTTGCTCCATTAAACATCTTCAGTCTAAGACAAAGTAGCTGAGTTCTATGGTACCACTGCAGATCTCCCCATGAGAATTAGTGGAGGTGATAACTGTGTTTGCATTAGATGGATTTTCTGAATTGATCACTATTCTGAAAGATCTCAGCTGCTACATTTGATCCCTAGCCTACTTCTCTATCTCTCATCCCTGATGGATCTCGATTCTTGTGAGGAAGAAGGGAGGATCAAGTTCAAAAGCAGCCAGTAAAAATGTTTACCTTGAAAAATTTAAGTCAAATGTTCAGTCTTGTAAGTGAAGCAGGGAGCAAATGTCCCATCTCTTCCCATCCTCTTCCTGCCTTTCCGTCCTTCACACAATATACACTGTTTCTGTGTATTTAATTTTTCATTCTTATGAAGAAATATACAATCTCTATTACATTAGTTCTCACAAGGAAAACTGGTTTGCTCCCAGTTGCACTACTAAGCAGTTGCACTTTTCAAGAACCCATGCTCAGCAGAGAGGGGTGTGCCTTCTATTGTGTGCTAAGTGTCAGCATGACGGTTTTAGAAGAAGCATCTAGTATATTGTTAGAAAAATAGACTATTATTAGTAACAAGGGCAGTTTTCCCTCTCCTAAATTACTTACTGTTATGAAAGACACGTTGGCAGTACGGCTCATGAAACCAAGGGATGTGAAACTCTGGGCATTCCAGACAGACTGCTCTGTTCAATTTCATGAGGCTTGAGTGGACCCTCTGCTTTACCGTACCAGGCAGGACTGATTTAAAAAAAACAAAACACAGAAATGTGTGAACTGAAATGTGAAAAAATCCAACAAATTGAACTAAATGGTAACCTCTGAATTTTTTACTAGAAATGCAAATATCTGTATGCTATGGCATTTATAAAATTCATGCTGCAGAATTTTAGAAAGGTTCTCAAAATCCCAGAGAAAATGAATGAAAAAAGCCCAGTTCTGCTCAATATCAAAAACAACAGCAAGACAAAAGATAGAAATTACTTCTATCGTGTAAATTTAATGAAGTAGTTGATGGCAAAATGGCAAGAGTACATTGATAATGAACAACATACAGGTAGAGAGGAATGAAACAGTCAGTCTCATTTTTAGAGAGAAGAGACAGGTAGGATACATTTCTTGCAGACAAGAATACCACATTATTCCTTCAGCTTTGTGACTACTAGTAGTAAACACCACAGTCAGGTAATTTTATTTCTAATAAAATCGAAGAATTACTAAATACTGAGTGCAATAAGTTGACTATGAAATTTGTTTTATATTACTTTCTCTCATCTGCAATACAGGTCTGTACTTTTAAAACAAAGAACAGATTTTTGTTCATTCCTTCCCTTTTAGCACTCAAATTATGACTATATTATATAGAGTTGTCTTTCCTGAAAACTGAATCATTTCAAGAGTCATTCTACATCTCAGGTCATACGTAAGTCCACAATTGCACTTTGTGCCAAATGCTACACAACCAAATTCATCAGAGAGCTAGATAGCTACCTTTAAGTTGAGCATCCAATTTGCTGAGGAAAGAAACATTAAATATCGTCGTTATCAGAACTGGAGGAAAATACCCAGCCATTGCCAAAACATGACCAAGCAGCACCAAGTGATAAGTTTCAAGATGACCTTGAAAAACCAGAGAGAAACCCATATTAACACATGACAAAGTTGAAAGGATTTGCAATGCCCTTTCCCTGGCCTCCCAAATAATTTGATTTTCTCTCTGAATGTACTACACAAATCTCTACACACTTCCTCTACAATTTTAACTATTTCTTTGTGATGAATCGCAAATGTATCCTGTTCCCAAATGATGATTCCTCGGGGAACACCACGACAATTCTATCCAGTAACAGTGAATTAATCAGAATTTTCATGTACATTTTACTATGCCAAAAATCCTTTGCTAGTCCCTTATCAACAGTCATTTTTAACAGGTGAAACAAAACACAAAATTGAGTATTTGTCATGGTTTAACCCCAGTAGGCAGAGTATTAGTCGTACATACTTACTTTTTCTTTGTTTAACAAAAGCACCATTCTATTCCCATTTTCATTCAGTAAAAATCTTTGTCTATTGCACTTACTCAAGTTAGAAGTAAGATGTTGGATACAACTCTTAAAGAATTCTTCATTGTCAGGAGGGTCATAATTCAAAGCACAGAAAAGGAAGAGAATAAAATAGATTTCAGAGGGGGGGATCTGAAAAAAAAGACATCCTAAATCAAGTCACTGCAAAATATCCTAATATTGCTTTATAATAAAGAAAAGTTTTATAATTATTTCAGAATTTGGAGATTTAAGCCTAGATGAACTATCTTTTAGTTTTTTCTTCAGCCAACTTTTCCTGGAGAAAATAATTAAAAAAAAAAAAAAGCAGTAATAGGTGAAATTGCAGCCACAGCTAAAACTTAGAATTTATTTCATGTAGGTGATCCAAGTGTTTCTATACACTTAGAGAACTTTTTTAGAAGGTTTTGCATTAAATGTTCTTAAAGAAACTAGACTGCAACAGAATAAAATTGAAGATTTATATAAATACCAGATTGAGAATGATAGATAGTAAGAAAAAAAGAGTAATTTTGACCAAATAGACAGGCTATTGGAGAAATCCCCACAATGAGTAATGTTAAAATATCCATCATGTGATGTGACTATTTATAAAGAGGTTTAAAAAAATGAAGATGGTCAAATGTAAAGTTGAATGTAAAGGATTATGGCTGACCTAACACTGAGTGAACAATAAAAAAGAAACAAAAATTAACGAGAAGTGTGAATTTCTATACATAGAAGTAAAACAGTTTTAAGTGAGCACAAAAAAAGATGATCTCCAAATCAGGTGCACTGAAGAAAACGCTTAAAAACGTGTGGATTGTGCTCTGAAACACGTCAACTACTAACCTGTCCTTTCTTACTGAATAACTCACAATAGATAGAAAGAAAAACTGTGATACCTTGTCTATATTTGCAACAGTCACAGAAGCTATTCTGTCAAATAATGCAGGACAACGGTGGTCTGATTTTATGAGAAAAACAGACAAGGGTAATACATTTGCCCACGTTATTTGATCTATCAAGTGTTGACACATGGCCATAGTTTCCTCATTCAGGACTTCTTCAAACCACTCTCCATTCACATGTGTAAGTTCTTCCAACAGAAGATTTAAGTTGTTGGCTTTCTGAAGCCTCTGAAATCCACAGTCATTTAGCTTTTGCAGAAGCTTGGCACATAGGTCAGAACTGTTTTGCCAGTGCAACTGGCCATGATGATTCCATTTGACAAGAGCTGTAGCAATGCAATTCAAATGATGGAGCCTGCATTGAGGCAGAACTGCTGCTGCTTTGTTTATAACCATTTCCTCCACTTGAAAAGAAGGAAGCATGGCCAGAACACGAATTATGGCTGCAGTATCAGCAGGTATCACACTAGATTTTAAATAACTGGAAGAGAGATAGAAATAAATAGTCCATCAGTAGTGACAAAGTGCAAATGTTTAAACAAAACAAAAAAATCACATGCTTGAAAATTCTAATTTAGAAGTCAAAAGCTGCACATCAAATATAAAATAAGCAGAATATTAATGACTTGGCAGAAATCCACACATCTTTTTTTAAGTGAGATTAACTTCTTCCTTCTAATTCATTCAAAACTGAAGAAAGGGAAGAAGACGGTGAGCAGCTCAGTCAGCTGGTGAGACTCCAACTGTTACTGATAAACACAGAAGTTCTTTGTAAGGCCAGAAAGTCCACATTGGTCAAGGGTCTGTGCGTTTATGGGCCTGGTTAATTTCTGTGATTTCTGTCCTAGGGAGCACCAGGTTTTGAGGTGCCTGAGGAACATGAAGACATCATCCACAAAAAAAATGTACAGCCAAGGCATTACATTCCTATAGAGGTTGAGCAAGGGAAGCAAGATCTCTTCTCTGGCAACTTTCTGTTGCAACTGTACAAGCCTAAGAACTAACTGGACTGTTTCAATCAAAAGAGTACTTCTCTGTCACACTTTCACTTGTCCCAACCAAGGCATTCTTACTGCCTCTTTTTCATTACTTCTTCTGTCAAACATCATATACAATATTAATATCTACCCAGCCTATCAAATACCCATCAAAATTTATTGTCACTTCAACATCTTTATAGTACAGTGGTCTAAGGAAAGAGGGGCAAAAAAAATTTTTAAAAGGTATCATATCTATTAGCAGATACTGTTGGGTCTATAGTCAAGACAACATCTACTTTCTATCTTCCGATTTATATGTTTAAAAGAATCACATACTTGTAACAGTTTGTTACTTCTTCATAATAATGGAAACAAAACACTAAGATCTTAGCTTGCTATTTAATATCTTAAGTAGAGAACTGTTTAAAACTTAAATAGCTACATTTCCAAGAATACACACTTACCCTAATAGTAACATTTTTAGTTTGGCAAACAGCTCCAGATCCTGGCAATGCAACGCCACCAAGTACTGTGTTAACTTTACCAACTGTAATACGTTATAGCTATCCAAGCGTTTGTGCAGAACAGAAGCCATTCTGAATACAAAGAGGAAAAGATTTCACGGTATTAAGCTAATACAAAGGATACTGCAAACCCCAACATCCCGCATGAGAAAGGGGGCCCTGTGGTGCACAGTACCTATGTGGAGGGTTTCACACACGTTCACTCCTCTCCACACCGATTTTGACACTATTCAACTTAAGACAGAGCAGCCTCTCTTCACTTACTGACTGAACTGCAAAATTAAAGCCCTCATCACAACAAATCAGCTACTTCACACTACTAAATTCTGTTGCAGATTTCACAATCAGTTTAAATTTAGAGTGGACCAAGAACATGATAAACTAGAACAGCATCACCAGCTTCAGCACCACCGCACTCACTTACGTAACAGTGGTTGCTACAGCTATGTTGGTCTAAAGCTGCAAAGTGGAGGATAGATTTGTAGGGAAAGATAATACCTTAAGACCTTCTTAAGGTCTTAGGACAGTGAGACTCAAGAAGAAAAGACATTAATTCACCTGATCTTCCTTTATAGTATCCCTTTGCTCCACAGGACACCAGTATGTCCTTTTTCTTTCAAGAATCTATTTGATTCATACAACTACCTTTGATCCAATAATTGCTCACAACCAGCACTTAACTCTGCTGCATCTCTGACATATCTAACGCTACATCTTCTGTGCCCAAAACATCAACTTCTTTTCCATTCACTGTATGACAGACACAACCTCTCTCTATAAACAGTGTTCAATTCAAAACTGCAGAAAATGGGGCCCAGGTTCTTAAAAACACAAGCTTTAATAGTCCAAAATAGGACACAATTACTTTTGAACAAACAATTCACCAAAGTAACAGGATCTCCAAGACAGGACATGTTCTCTGCAACTTACTACATTTCATTTGCAGTCTCATGAGTTTACAGTAATTGTTAAAGGCTAAGTTTACTGCAATAGGATCACATATTTGTAAATCAGACAGATACTCTATGACAATAACTTGGTAAGGGTGAAATGCCTTTCTTTGAAATTCCTAAATTGACTCAGTTACTTCTGGGTCAAGCTGCAATATTCTAAAATCTGTAATAGCCAATTATTTATACTGTATAAATATTTGTGTACAAGAGATGCACCTGCCACCCCTAACTTACTGGATATGTCACAGTTTTCCACACTAAATGGAAGTTTACCTAGAGAATACAACCTCTTAGTAGTATAAAAAAAATTACTTTTTGAGTAGATGAGAATTTCTGCATTTCATTTTCTGCATTGTCTTCAGTATCATCAGCACTTGGTGACTGCCAAATTCCTCTGCCATGTGTGTTGCAGTTACTAGCAACCTAAAGAGGAAAAGACATATTTTCCAATGAAAAACAGTTGAAAATCCCTGTCAAAGGCTGCAGCCATTTTCTTTACCTATGAGGAAAAGAACTAAAGACTACTTCTGGAAGCAAAATTCTCCTAAACTAGAGACTTTGGTTCTGTGGATTTTTCCTCTAAACAGTTGGTCTGTATAGCACAGATAAAGGGGGGCTGCGAGTGTGTTGGATTAGTGCATATTGTTCTGATGTTAGAAACCAGCGAGCCCAACAATTCTAAAAGTAGACAAGAAGTTGGGAAGGTAATCTAAGACACTAAACAATTAATTATCAATCAGCAAGCTACAGATAACAGAATCAAATATGAACTGAACTGGTTCTGAACTGGTTAATTAAAGCCAGTGTTTATCACAAACAAAAGACATTTTTTTTAAAAATCTAGGAAAACCTTTTGTAACTGAGTCAGCTATGGCAAAACCAACACAGGCTTGCAGCATATCTAAATCTCTGAATAAAGTAAATGTTCATCAAGAAAAGTATGAAAATATGACTCATTGTAATTAATACAGAAAATTCTGCCTAAAACTGCAGGCTTTGAGAGACCCATGAGTAATACCACCCCCAAACAGGATTTTGTGGCACAAGAAAAACAGGCAGAAAAAAAAAAATCTGTCACACAATACTACGCTATAAATAAATGAGTAAGTGTTCCTTGATGACAATATTTCATAAAGATTAGGATGTCAGCAATCTGGTGTAGGACAAGACTCAGGCTTTTACAGCTACTGACAGTCTTAAAAAGGAAAAAGCAACACATATCACTGCATATATTTCTCAGGAGAAAGAAAGGTTTTTACTACCATCCAGTGTGAAAGGAAGGCTGTAGTCTAAGAGACAGAGCTACACAATGGCCTTGCATAACAGCATCCACACAGCCCTTGATTGATGGATCTGATTCAACTTTTTAGAAAAACAAACTGCTTTGACAGTGTTTCCATGATGAAATCATCCATTGCTACAACATTACAACCAGGAAACCTAAGGCTCAGCTCACAGATGGGCTAAGAAATTCCTCCAAACACCCATACATTTTTAATATCTATGCAAGAATACGTATATCATAAATAAGACAAAATCATTAATAAACTTACCTTTCTCTAACCTCAGATCCTGCCATAGGCCCGAGAGCAAAAAACAATTTTGCAAAGGTTTCAGGATCATAATAATCATCTATAGTTTCAGACAGCAGCTGTTTAGCAATCAAGCGGAATTCAGCACTGTCAAAACCCAGCTGCTCATACAGTCCAAAAATATGACTAATACTGTGTATATCAAGATGGGAGGCACTTTCAAGGAAAATTCTGTTGCATTTTTCTAGCAACGGATGATATCTCAGTTTAACATTTTGGAGAAACTGTAGTATTCTTCTGGCATAGTTGAGGTGGACTTCATCCTTTTCTTTTAAGAGCTGTTCCGCCTTGTGTAGTAATCGATCTCGAAAACGCTCTGTGATAACATCAGATATGCTGATCATCAAAACTGACAAGATCCTAAGAAATTAAAAAGATTTTACATTAACAAATTGAACATAGTAAGCAATACATTTTAGATTTCTTAAATGAAGTGCACAAAGAAAGAAATGGTAGTTGAGGTGTTGTTGGCTTCTCTGCAAAAAGAATTTTAAGTCTAATGCAGAAAAAATGGATGAGCAAAAACTATTTAGCCAACTAAAGTAAAAATTCGTTGTTCAGTGAACTTCTGAAATGATTCGGATTTTTCAGCCACCCCTTACAAAGTTATGCATGATAAAAGCATTTGCCTAAGGCAAGACCCTGATTTGCCTGATTCATATTTGCAAAAATATCTTTTACGTTCAATAGACACTAAAGAAACCCAAACAATTCACAAGTGACAGAATGGGGAGAAGAGTCATTGTCACTCCTAAAGAAAGAATCCCTTCCTAAGGGAATAAAACTTATGACCCTAGAGAAAGTGATTTCAGTAAAGAAATGCAGTCCTATTCAAGGAGTTTCATAAGCAAGCTCCTCACATCTGCAAAAATAAGTGTTGGGATTGCTGGTGTTATATAAAGCAAAAAAAAGACGGAGAAGCCTTTGCTATAACAGCCCCAGGGGAACAAAAGCAAGAAAAAAGGAGCTTGGTCTTCTTTTGACTAGGGCTATTTTTTAAGTAGTTTATGTATCGGTAATGTGCTAGACATGCTAGCAAGAGAATTTATTAATTCAACTTGACCAGAAAAACAATGCTCTGAAGATAAATACACACAACATTGCTTTAAAACCTCTAATTGCTGCTAACAAAGCCATGTCATAGTACAGAAATTATCAATGTCAAGGGAGAAAAAAGGGAGCAAAGCATCTTCTGGTGAGTCAGTAGTCTCTTCATTATCAAAAAAAAGCCCATGTTTAGAATCGGGATAAAGCTGATTGTAAATATCTGCTGTACTGTAAGTAGAACAGTGGAAATTAATTAAATCCTTATAATCCATCTAAACAATCAAGCAGTAGTTTTAATTGTTTAGATTGGTTATAAGGAAATTCTCTGTAAAGTCATTGGGAAAATGCATTCACTTGTCAATCAATGCACAAATACAGAACACTTCTTTCCCACAAACCCCCAACTGAAGAAAAGCAACCTCCAGTTGAGAAAAAGGGAAAGTATTCAGCAAAGACAGACCAGTAATTGCAACACATTGCTTCTTCTGATTCTTAGCTTCATTCTGACACTTACCTTATATCCTGTATAGAATCCAGTTTCATGTCCACAATATGAGCTACTTGGCCAATTATGGGACTGAAGTGCCTGCGTTGCTTGTATAAGCACAGAGCAAATTTAGACAGAGCTGGCAAACTAAGCCTGTCAAGACATTAAAGACAGGTTATTACAATTACATAAAAACTAAGGTTATAGCCAAATTACAAAACAAGGAAAAAAAGTATCTAAGCAAAACACCTAGGTGTTTAATATTAAAGCATGTTGTGTATAAGGAATTCTACAACAATTAGTTGTCCTTCACTTAACCAGATCAGCCTAAGACATATATAAAGATTATACTCTCAAGCAATGATGTGAAATACATAACATGATGGTGAGCAATTTATTACTTGAATATATTTTATTTTCAAGCTACACTGTATTTATTTACTTGTCAAGATACTTCACATATTAAGAGGCAATTCTATGCTGGTGCCAAGACTGACACTAGGTTCTGCCATTATCCCAAGATTAAAGAATGAAAACTACAACATCCCCCCCCTCCAAAAAAAAATCAAAAGAAGACAACAAAACACAACAACAAAATGCACAAAGCGAAAACATTGCTGTTTTTACTAAAATCAAGACAAGCATAGTTCTAACAACCATTTAAGACCTGGACAGCAAGCACTGAGATAAATTTGTAAATATGAAAACTTGCAATTTACTTTAAATACAAAAAGACAATATATTTGTCTTTACACATATAAAGACAATATCTACACAGACGATGTATTTCAAAATCTCAAATGTTGGACCCTATTGTTGAAGTATCTGAATCTCTCAAGCATTTGTGTACCAAAGTATGTATGTATAATTTTCAAAACCTTCAAATATACAACTGACATTTAAAATACTCATATTATGTTTTAAACATAAAATACTCGTATTATGTTTTAAACATAAATACTCTCTGAGAACTCTTGCATAACCTCATATGAAGCAAATAATATTTGCAACTTACACCTTTCGCAAAGAACAGCAGTACAGTACTTGCCTTTCTAATCTTTTCCATGCTTCTGTAACAAGTGCTTTTGCTAGAGAAACATGGTCTTCAACATTGAGCCTTCAAAAGAAAGACAATACTTTGAAGTTTGCTTCAATAGTTATAAAGATATGATGTAAGTCCTTCCATTCTTTATCATAATGTTTTACTTTTCTATTGCTCCCTCCATTCAGACAGATTATAAACATTCGTGCATGAATAGTCAGAATTCATAATAATCATAAAACATATTTACTGGGACTGCAAAACAGATCCATTCTGCCTGCATCTCCAAAATTGAGGCACAGGACATTATGCCATCTGTGTCACAAAGTCAAGAAAGAGTACAGAAGCTGTGGCAGGGCAGTCTCATCACAGTCTCCTTATAGGATAGCTCTGTAGTCAAAATTCCTTCTCTTTTTATTGCCAAATACAAAATGTATTTAATGCTCTTTACCTCAGGATACTATATAAGGTGTCCACTATGACCTCATCTTCCATGTGTTCCACCTTGTTTTCTGCCAAAATGCAAAGGGTAAGAAACTGGGAGTGATTTCTTACATAGTCACTAGTCCTTAAGAGAAAGGGCTTCTTCTTTTGTAATTGCCACAGCATGTTCAATGCAATTCCCACATGCTTTTCAGAAAGTCTGGCCTTGCTCCTTTCAACAAGGCTGAACACTTCATCTTCATGGGTGCAGCCATTTATCTGGCTCAGAAGCAGATCACTACACAGAGTCCGAGTTTGGTAACGTTTCAGTGTAAAAAAGCAAACCTGCCTCAAACAAAGCATTTTGCTATGCCTACCAGCTATCTTTAAAGTGTCCAGAAAGATCCTTCTTTCTCTTTTCACAGTAAACCATGCTGTTACTAACAAGAAACTCAAATATTTGAAAAACAGAAGACCATTTTTCTTTGATCCTGTATGGTCACTGTAAGAAGTCGATTCTGAGGTACCTGTAACGAGACAGTATCAAAGCACTTAATTTCAGTCACAACAACTAGGTGAAAATCAGTGTCTCTACATTATGATGTTCTAAGTAAAGTAAACTTAAGAAGAACCTACAGCCTGGACTCTTCTCACAGAAAAGCTCCTGACAACGAACACTGATATGGTCACAAGTAGTATGAAGTTAGTCCACTTGGTAAGTTGTCAAATTTAGACAACTGCCTTTAAAGGGCACATGTGCTATCATGCTACTACTGAGACGGAAAAGCTGAACTTTTTAACATGCCAGCACTGCATGACTAAGTGAGGCTTGCTCTCACTAGGCCATCATCCCAAACTGGGGTCCAGGAACTGCCAGAAAATACAACTACTGGTGGTAAAATGAAGTGAGATGGTTTCTAGTCAAGAAGGTTTATCACCTTTGTGTTAAAGGATACTGATCAGTCACATGCCATCAGCTGAAATTGCCATTGCACTAAAGAAAAGCAACCTCATTCCCAAATTATAATGGAAGCTACAGCCTTATCTAATGAAATTTAGTAAGTATTCATTTGTTTTCTTAGAATATACCCCAATTTGTACACAGTGCTAACAACTATGTATTCTACAAACTACACAATGCTAACAACTATGTATTCTACAACCTACACGATCGGTTCCAAGCTGGAGAACACAAACCACTAGTGATAAAGGTCATGGTACACCAGAACAGCCTCATCGAATTCCCTCAACTCAGAGATCATGGAAAAGTCTAGAAGTCTTGCTTTAGAAGATATAATAATCAACTAAAATTACCAATATCTTCTGCAAACTTGAATGCTCTTCAACTGTATGCACAATTCCATCAGTGCAGCATTATCAAGGCGATGGCAGCAGTACCCACTAGGCCTGTTGAGGAAGAAAAAACCTTATTTTGCAGCCTGTGCAAGGTACTGAAATCATTCCAGAAAGTTGGATATAGGTGGATTTCTTTTGATGTCTATACAAACTTCTTCAGAGAATAAAAAGCCATACAGCATATTGTACTACACTGCTGTCACTGACTCTGGGGCAGACACAAGGAAAGCTAAAATGAAGTCATTTTAATTTATGATCTGCTATAATAAAAATGTTTTCTTTCCTATGAAAAATGAAAGAATACAAAAAGGTACAAATTTTTCACATGTATTAGGTACCTTTTATAATAATGATTTGTTTTATAATCCCTTTCCAGATATTGCTTTTATTTGTTCTATAGGGTAGTTACCTTTAGAAAGAATTTACTTCCCACAGTAATGGCAAGCTAAGCTGCAAGAAGTCAGGATAAAGTAGATACCTGAAGAAAATATAAAAATTTTCAGGCTCAAGCAGTTTCCTGTAAATCCAGGTGACACACCCTTTCCCCTTCTCGAGCTACAGCGGATCTTGCATCCCCTATTCTATTGATGGGGAACCAGGATCTCTATTTGAAACAGCTTGTGGGAAGCTTTCAAGTATTTCTGTTTTCAAACATGAAAATACATAAAGCCAGGAAATTTGGATCTACTTAGAGAACTATTTCTAAGGTGTTCTACTTACCATGCAAAATACACACTAGAAGGACAAGGAAGTCTTTAAAATTATTTTCTGTCGGTTGAAACACAAAAAGCACTTTCAAGGCTGTATTACAAAACACAGTGAGCCAGGAAGTCTCCCATAAAGGAGAAAATGTGGACACTCACCACTCCCCAAGCATAAGAACTATTAGAGATTTAAGTAACTAAGCCTTAAGGGAGCTGCTTGTGCACAGGGTACACAGTACAGGGTGGTTTTGCCGTGTCTGCCAGAGTCGCCTCAGTTCCCGTGAGCACAGCCGCGGACAATACAACGCCCCTGTCCCCGGGTACCAGAGCTGGCCCCGCTGCCGTCCTGCGCCCCGCACCGCCGGCAGCCCCCCCGCTCCTACCGGCGCGCCGCCTGCTCCGTCACCGCGCAGAATTCCGACCCAGAAGCGCCCCAAAGAGAGCGTGGGAAGGGGCCGAGCCTCTGCAGGAGGGGCGCAACCCGCGCCGCCAGACTCGATTCCCGCCTCCGGGGGGCCGCGGGCACCGCTGAGGGGCGCTCCCTGCGCGCCTGCGACACCGAGCGGCCGGGAGGCAGCGAGCGGGGGCCGGGGGGCGCCGAGCGGCCGAGAGGCACCGGGCGGGCGGACATGGCCCAGCTGCCGGCCGCCAGCGCTGGCTTCAGAGAGGGCTCGTCACACGGCAAACTCCACCACCCGGCGGGGTTAAAGCAAAGGAAAGGAGCCACTGTCAGCTCCGCAGAACACAATCCGAGAAGCTCTCAGTTTACCTTTGCACAGGACCCTTCGAGCCACAGATGCAGACTGCTCGCTCCAAACGCGCCCTGCTGCAG
>VZRQ01009257.1:16099-49600 GCA_013397975.1 Machaerirhynchus nigripectus | reverse complement strand
GGCAGGCGGGAGCAGCAGGGGTGGGTGAAGCGGCGCACAGGGCCTGGCGCACATCCCGCCGGGGGTCGGGTGTGCCAGGCCGGCTGTGCCTCTCCGAAACCTGGCGAGACGCGGGTCTGTGCCCGCAGCAAGCGCCCTGGTCGGGCTCGGGTGCTTCTGGGGAGTTTGAATGAGTCTTCCCTCCTCCCCTAGACGGGGAAGGAACGGGGCTGTCTGCGTGCCACATGTTCAGCCCTCTGCAGGCCTCTCCTAGGGAAGTGGAGCCTGCAGGAGTTACCGTGTCTGGTAGGAGACTCCTCTGCCTCTCTCTTTTAGGGATTTCCTAAGGCGTTCCGAAGACTTTTATGTATATTGAGTTTCAGGCTTATTTGTTTGCAGCCATGACCAAACGATAAGTACTACGTATATATGGCTGTACTTTGAGGCCCTGAAGAGGCTTTGAAAGAGAGACTTAAGAGAAAATGAAACAGCGTACTGATACTGTGGACAGAATATCTCGTGTAATGCTGAATATTGCCTTTCAGTTCAGTCGCAGTTAGAAAATTTATCAGTGATGATAAAGTCACTTTGGCCAGTAGTTTCCTAATGTTTGACTGGTTAAGTTAATTGTATTTAGTAATTATCTGAGACCTGTTGTAAGAGAAGCATCAGACCTTTATCTTACATATAGTCTATTTTCTAAGATGTATCTTTTCAGAGAGACTATTATGGGGGTTTCATGGGTTTTTTCTATATTACCTGTAGAAGAGACTGGTTTTTGGACAAAGATAAATCTTCCTAGGGGTTTTTTTTTAGGTTGATGTAGTTTTATGTCATTTTTATTTATTTCTTTTATCTTTTTCCTGCCATTTTGTTTCCCATTGCATTGGGGTCCAGTGTGGCTCAAATTTTTGGGTGCTACCATGATAAAATTTGGTAACAATTTGGAAGTTAGACATGGTTTATGAAGTATTAGTTTGTCTAAACTCACAGAGCTTGATTTATCAGCTTGTAAAACTTATTTATAAATATTTCAGAAATAATGTAGTTTCCTGTATGTGAAGTAGGTCTGAACGGGAGCATAAAAAGGATAGCAGCGTCAGTAGTTCTCTGAGAGCGCCCTTTGGGACTGTATTTTTTATTAAGACTTCCCATTCTTGCAGTCCTCTTCTGTGAAACAAACAATTTTTCTAATTAGCTAGCAGTCATCAAGCTGTTATCAAGAGAAGCTTTGGGTTTTTCCCCTCACAGGATCTTGGAAAATCTGGGGATTATGAGGGAATTGAGAGTGAAGAATATGTAATGGAGTGGAGGATTTTACTGTGTTGCAGCATGATTTCTCCACTAGCAGTTTACTCTTCCATGTGACGGTAATTTAGGAGCCGTCTTCCATTTGGAAGCAGAGTCGGTGAGAGCCAGGGAAAAAATCTGGCCATCTTCTAATGCAGTGAGGTTTAGGTCAGAGGCTGGGATGAGGCATAGAAGGGATCTAGAGGAGTAGAGAAAGGAGTAGAACATGAGAATAAAAGATGATACAACAAGGTTTTTTTGCTTATGATTGACAAATACAGGTCTGCATTCAGAGCTGTCTCCTACTGTTATATGGTTGTCTTGCCTTACTTACTCTCATCTTCAGTAACAGGTAGGAAAGGATTCCACTACTGAAATTCAGTTTGGGATTTACATAACTTGGAGATTACACCCCATGGAAGGTTTTCTTTCCCCTTTCATACAAAGCATAAACTTGCCTTTTTTAGCACTTTCTAAGTTTTAAAATAAAAGTTCATGGAGTCAGGCATATGCAAATTCACACCAACAATTGCACTTATCTGTGCACAGACCTGACAGAAAACAGCTGTATTTTTTCACAAGCCGTAACACAGGGAAAAAAGTACTTTCTGCATAAATTAGATAATAGAAAATCATGACTAAGACATGAAAAACAAAGATTTTTACTTGCAAGCGACAAGAATGTGGTTAGATATTTTAACATTTTTCATTGTAGGTATCCCTTTTCTAGAAAAATAACGGGGATGATCCAGTAGGAACATGTGTTTCTGTTTAAACAGTTTCAGAATGTTACTGTCTTCTCAGCTGAATCTTACGCTCTCCCAGCTGAGGTGTTATAATTGGGTGTGCATTCCTTATACTGTAGTACAAGAAGTGAAGAAGAAATTAATGTTCATAATTGCAAAAAATCATACTGAAAGTGATGTAAGTGAACTACCAGAGTGGTAGGGTTAGGAGTATGTCCTGCATATTTAGTCAGGACCTATCTAAGGGTGATATTTTCTTAAGTCTCCCTTGCCTCACGTCCGTGGAAGACAACGGTTGATACTGCCAGGTGTCTGATTTCGTTTTTTTAGATGGAAACAAATCCTTTGTCAGTAGTCCAGTAAAGACTTGTGACATTATTGTAGAGGAGGAGGCCTGGTGGAAAGTGGTGTCAATCCGTTTTTGCCTGCAAAAATGTTGAAAGTTTTATTTTATGGCTGGCTTGTTTTGGAAGGGGCAGTCAGATTGAAGGCTTATAATGCGTGATTTTTAATGATGGCTAGAAAGTTTTCCTGCATAAATTTAATAGACCTGTGTAAAAAGCAAATATTTTCTTCTTTTCTTTTAGGTGTGTTAAATTCATGTGATTGCAAAGACATCATCCTAAATTTGAAATGTATTTTAGTGTAGTACCTTATTCCTAAATCTGACAACAAAAGTCCTGTGCTGCTGATTAGTGAAGTGAAAAAAAAATTCCATTTCCTTAGATGTCATTGCTGCTAATTCAGAGTTTTCAGATCGTGAAGTACAGAGGAAAAGATGGTGCGTTTGGGAAAAAGTGCTGAGGAAATTGTGGGGACTGAGGGTTGGTCTGTTTAGGTTTTTGTTGTTCACATCTTCAGTATCATGCTAACCCATCTGCAAGCTCTGTCACGGGAATGAAGCTATGAACAAATTTTCATGTCTTCTATTTCACAATCATAAATTCACTTCTAGTTTAATGTGTACTGGAATGTAACATTTTTAGTCTGTGGCTCTGCCTTCACTTTAAGCTGATATGTGCTGCTGCCATATCTTTCCGTGGGGGAGGAGGAAAGGGTAGTTTTTATGCAGCCAGGTATCCACTTGTATTCAAGCTAAACATGTGGGCGTGGGAACCCTCTGTTGTAGTGTCAGCTCACATTTATATCATCTTCAAATGACTGCAGCCATAGCCTTAAAGAATATATGTTCAGTATTCACTTGGTGCATTTGCATTTTCTGAACGCAAAGTTTTGCTTTAAAATACATTTCTGGAGATTCTAGATGCCTGTCTTTGAAATATGTATCAATGTAGTTTAGTCTTCCTGCATTTGTACATGGTGTGAAACAAAATGGTAGGAATGTGAATTTATATACTTTATTGTTCACTTCATTTGGACTTCATTGAATGAAGATCAGTGCAGGTAATTGTAAGTCAATGCAAGGAAGCCCATACAAAGGCCAGGCAAAGGAGAAACTCAAAATCTGGAAGAACTGGTGATGACAGGGAAAGAAGTGAAGTAACGGGACACAATATATCTTTTTCCTACTAAATATATCTTTGCTTACTGTTCTGTCCTGTACTGGGACTGAAACAAATCAGTAGTCCCGTGACCTGTTCAGCACAGTTATAAATTAAGTTGCTTTTTCCCTCCTATGAAACTAGGAAATACTACTGTATTGCTGCTTGCTGTCAGCTTCTTTAGGATGCATGACACACTGATACTTCTGTTGATCTGCATCTGTGAGTACCTTCTAGCCTGCTCAGTCAAAAGGTTCTACTATGTATTAAAAAGTATTATTACCAGATCCCTGATAGCACAGGTAATTTTGGAAATTAAATTCCCCAAGATGCGTTTTTTAAGCATATCAACAAATACCAGTGATAATCCCTGGCAGAAAGATGCTTGTGAACCATTTGGGATAGTTATCATTTTCCATTGGCACAGATGATTTTGAAGGAGAAGAGCTCCTGGCAGCCTGGCCTTGAGCTGGCTGGCTTTATCCTGCAAATATTTAAACAAAATAATGAGGCTGATGGAGTTGTGAAGTAATGTGAACCCTGAGGGACACAGTTGGTGAAATGTTGGTTGTGGATGCAGCTGTTCTGACAAGACTAAGTATTTTCGGTGTATTTGTCAACTAATACCAGTATGCTGTAAGCTGAACTGTAATTCTACTTTCAGACATAAAAGAAACAAGCCCTTTTTTTTTAGATATGCCGAAGTGATGTTCTAGGTGCTTTGTTGACTGTGGGGTT
Source organism: Machaerirhynchus nigripectus (assembly GCA_013397975.1). Classification (NCBI taxonomy): domain Eukaryota; kingdom Metazoa; phylum Chordata; class Aves; order Passeriformes; family Dicruridae; genus Machaerirhynchus; species Machaerirhynchus nigripectus. The sequence continues at coordinate 45,345 of VZRQ01009257.1, read as the reverse complement.
TTTTGGTCATAGATTCTACTTAGACTTAGTAAGACCCTCTTCAAACAGGAGGTGGTTGAGAATGATGAATGGCTTGGAAATTTCAGGATAGTACTTGGGCTGTTATTTTGTCCTTTCTTAGAGTTTTGGAAGGAAAAAGTGAGCTAACTTACTGAGGTTGTCCTCCTGCAAAGCATATTTTTTTAATGTATATATAGTGAGCATCTTGTGGGTTGACATCAAATTCATATTCCTTTCAATAGTGAAATTCCATCAAGTTCACAATTTAAAAATGCAAGGTATTGAGGGTTAAGAATATCCACGTTCTAACTGAAAATAAATTTTGAGAGAGAAATAGCACAAGTGATTTAAGCCCTATTGTTATCAGACATGTGCTACTGAGCTTTACTTGTAATTTTGTGACTTCGTTCTTGGTATATTTATGGTGTTTTTCTTTGTTGGTTCTGTATTTAGCTTTCAGACCCCCTGTACTTGCTTTTAATACAGACAGGTTTTAAATGATCAGTAGGTAGAAGCTTGTGTTTGGTGTTACATACTACATGAATAGAAATTATTACTTTAGGGATCATTTGTAACTTGGTAGTTTTCCCTGTAGCACATCTGGAAAATGTCTGGCTAAAATAACAGTGCAAAGGATACCTAAGTGTATTGGAGAAGAAACACTCACTTGCCTTGTGAGGTACGTAGGATAAATGTCACTGATATCTTAGCCTGGTTTTCTAGGCGCCATGCTCGAGAAGGAGATACATTTGCTTGGCCTGATGTTTGTCTGTTCAGGGAGTTTATACCGACCCATTGCCATACCTGTCATTTGGCATCAAGTGCAGCTGGTGTTTAGGGGTATTGGAGGATTTAGGGGAAATGCAAGATACATTGGAGGTAATGGTTAGAATATGGACTATGTTTGTTCCACTGTTCATGAAACAGTGTAGAGGTAAAAAAACCCATCAAATTGAGAAAACTTGGTGGGAATATGGAGTTGGGTATAATTCTTTATTTCTGCTTTCTCTTTCTCATCCTCTGCAAAACAGAGCTAAAAATTGACTGACATGGGTCTATTGATATTTATTTCACAATTTAGCTGTAGTCATTATCATTGTTCGAAATAAAAATTGTGTCACATATTAAGATAGTTGTCATTTAATTTGGCTAAAATACTGTATATAAATGTTAAGGCATACCTCTACATCTCAAGCAAATTGCTTGTAAAGCAGGAAATGCCTTCTTGCTTAAGTACTAGAGTTAAATGCTTAAAGTTTGGGTACAAGCAGTCAATCAGTTGTGATACTGATGTTCTTAGACGTCTCAGTTCAGTTAAAACTGTCAGTTCTAGCACTGAACAATATTTATTATAACATTTATTGTGAAAGGTTTCCTTGAAAAAAGTTCCCCCGTGCGGCTGTATAGTCTGTTCTGCTGCTGACAGTGAGCTGCTGGCTGCCTGTTGGGCTGGTCTCAGTTCTGAAAGCAGTCTGTCCACTCCCACCTACCTCATCCCCTCCCTTGGCCACGCTGCCGCCTTCCTTGCTCTGCTTGCAGTCTGTGCAGCAGTGTGGTGACCTGGGCAGCCTCCTGCTAACCTGATGACATCGAAATTTTCAGCTATGGGCATTTCCTCTATTTGTTTCTCCACTGGCTGCAAAATTGGTTGTACTAATAGGAGAGAAGTGCTAATTCAATTCAAGCAGACTGAGATAAGCCTGCTGCTTTTGACCGGTGTCTGGCTTGTGTATATGAATGTATTTGTTACACACCTGGAGAATATCGGATGAGATTCTGCGGGTTTTTTTTTTCATCTTCTCATGCTAAAAGATCACATGAATAATTAACTACTGAGTGATGTTTAATTTAAACCAGCCCTGCATGGTTCTCGTGATTTTTGCTGTGTAATCTTAGCAAAATATTAGGAGTGACAGCACATGTAGAGAAAATATAGGCTCACATGAATACACTGCTGTCTTGGTTTCTTACAGCCTCTTGTTCATATGCTGAGGGTGACAGATGGCAACAATTGAATTTTTCAAGGATGTTCTGTGGTACAGCTATGAGTGAAGCTTTAGGAGAGATGTGTGCAATATGTCAGCTATTTGAACCATGTTTTCTGGAAATAAATAATTAAGACTGAAAATGTATGGATTATATTCCAAATTCTGGAAAGGGTACTCCTGTCTTACAGATCCTTTTGCTGTCACTGTTTGGTTTTTTTTCCCAGTCTGAAGTAACTCAGAGAGGATAGGGATTCAGGAAAGGAAAAGAGTATGATTGTACATAATGTTGGAATGCTGGAGATGCAGATGGAATTAAGATGTAGCTTGTTACACAAAAATAAAAGGATTTGTATAATCTAAGGGCAAAGTTGCATTAAAATTCTCTGTGAGGAGTCACAGAATCATTTAGGTTGGAAAAACCTCTTAAGACCATTGAGTTAAATAGTAAATCTAACAGTACCAAGTCTTCCACTGAACCCTGTCCTTAAGCAGCACTATGCATCTATACATCTTTTAAATGTTACCAGTAATGGTGTCTCAAGAGATAAACAATGACATAAAAGGAAAAGAAACAATGAAAAGCCAAAATAATTTAATTTAGCAGCAGTTGTGGAACAGCTACAGCTTTGTATTTTTTTCATCCAGAATGGTTTGGATTCTAATGGATGCAACACCTGGTAACTGCCATGATAGAAATCCAGGAAATACTGAATTTTGAAGTTTGAAAATTGAATGCTTAGGTCATGCCCATACCTTACAGTATCTTTTCCTTTTGTCTTTCCCCACCTGAAGTATGGCACTCAAGTTTAAATTTGATGTTACTGCAGCAAACATGAAGAAAATCGCTTATTTGGGACTACAATACATGAAAATGACCTAAAGTACTTCTGAACTTCTAGAGTTGTCTGAACTTCTAAAAAATGCTTATGTTTGCTATCTGGGGTTTTTTTTGTTTGCTTTTCTGCAGTTTGTATTGACTTTTGTATTGACTTACACATTATTTCAGTACACAGATGGAAAAACAAATTTTTTTTTTTTATGACTTACAGTATTTAGACTTCTGAAGCCATGGGAGTAAAGGTCCAGAGACCTCGTTGCTTTTTTGACATAGCCATCAACAATGTACCCGGTAAGAAAATGAAAATATCGATTCAGTAGCATTATATTCATATGAGATATGTATAAGAATAATACAAATACCATTTAATTTCACAATATATATGGTGCTTTTATTTTCTAGCTGGAAGAGTGGTCTTTGAATTGTTTTCAGATGTGTGTCCAAAGACATGTGAGAATTTTCGCTGCCTTTGCACAGGTTTGTAGATTTTACTATTTAATCTGTAATTTTTAATGTAATACCATGTTAACTAGTTTGATGTCTGTTAGTTTTCCTGACATTTTCTCTAAATATGAAAATAAGTTCAACATTGGTTCTTGACACCTCCAAAGATTTAGCTGATTGTACACATATGATCATACATGTATGATGCAGAGTCAAAGCAGTTGTAACTTTGGCTTAGTATGTTGCAGGGAGTATATACTAACCAACTTTAAATACAGGCACAGTAAGCTGATTTTCTGTTACTAGTAGATAGTACTGTTCACATTATATAACATCATTCAGTCTTGAAAGGTAGCCAGCAAGAGGTCAGCCATGCAGACTTACTTTTCAGTCTTATGATACTTTGAGGCATTTGAAAGTTAGTGCTGGTATTCGCCAGTTGTTTTTCCCATTATTTAATTTTCTTGATGGAGACTGGTGATTTCTATTCCTATTGAAAGTTTGTTTCTTGAGGAAAATACTCAGAAGATTTTCTCTTGGAAACATTTACAAACAGAATTATTTTCCTGTGGACTGCATACTGTTGTTGCAAATGCTGACAGCTTAGCAAAACTTGAGTTTATTGTCAGAAGAATAATTTTGTGAATACATAAAGAGCATACATGCTTTCTGTCTTCAGCTTTTTCTGTCTTTCAGCTTCTTTTCCTTCCAGCTTGGTTGTTTTTCAGGTCAAGGGTCTGTAGCTGTTAATAGTGAATCCCTCAGCAGTACTAATATGATCTGAATCAGGTGTGGATACATAATTACATTCATGTTAAGTTAACTAGAACATGCAGCACACCATTCATGATGTCTGCAGGAATGTAGGTATTATCTGATCTGACATTAGGTTTACTGGCACAAAATCAAATTATCAAAATTTGTTAACAAATTTGAACTTTAATGATTTTAACAGCTGTGACTACATTAACACATGACCATGGCATTCTTGTTCTGCTGTCAACTGCGCAAAAGTCAGATTATTGAATAAAAGTGTTACTCCCTGCTACTGCCTTAAATTTGTGAGTTGAGGTCTTTCAACAGCATTTCGGGTCAGCAACAAGTATGACAAAGTTCATCCTTTGTTGGTGACATCCATAATCAAATTCAGATCCTGAACTATTTTGCTGCCTTAACATGTATAAGAATAAAGAGAAAAATACGCAGAAAGCTTATTATATTGATCATCAGCAAATTATTCAAACTTCTAATTTTTGTTTTCCTTACTCATCTTTTTTTCTGGTAGTTTTGAAAAGTGTGTGCTGTCTTCATAAAACAGGGATCGACAGCTGCATGTTTTCCTGCATACGCCAAGTTAGCAGAACATACACAGCTTCACATTTATCAGAGTTCCTATCAAAAGTGGGTTTTTTTTCTAGCTATTCAAATCCATATGGAGACCAGTCTGTTACATATTAAGTTCAGAGGCAACTGCCCTTGACAAAAGCTGCCAGTTTAATAGCTCAGGGTAAGATGATAGGAAGATACTGTCTTAACAGTTTGCCAGCACTGAGACGAAGCGGTCTTCTCTGAGAAGTCCCACTGATTACTTGACTATTACCTTAAGGTTGGCTCTGCTGTTCACAGGACGCACCATGAGCCATTTATCTTGCTAACTCAGCAGAAACCTTATCTCTTTGAGGGGAGCAGAGAAAGGCCATTATGTTGTAGCTGAAGCAAAGTCTGGTGTAAGGGAGGAAGATGGCAGTTGTCATTGTGAGCAGGGGAGGGAATGAGAGCCCTCCTCCTTCCCCATCTTTGGCTTTCTTACAGGCTTTTATAGCATCTTAAACTTGCTGTCTTTTAACTACAGATCTGAGTGTTTCTTGCATGTTTCTGAGCAATACCAGTTATAAATGTAAACTGGATGTTTAATTTCAGTCAAACTGCATGGAAGAGACCAGAGCTGTATACTAATGTCAGTAAGGAGGTCTTCTGGTATAACTATAGAGACAGAAAGTAACTACAGAAATATATAACTACAAAAAGTAGTTTCTGCACTGCTTTCTTAAATGCCAGTTTCTTACTGATATTACAGGTAAGTGTCTGCCTCACAAGCCAGTTTTTCAGAGCATAGTAGATGATTTTGGTTAAGTGCTTTCATAGCACTTGTTTTGTAATGAAGATTCTACAGATGCAGAAAGTAATTTTTGGTTTTGTCCATTCTCTTCTTTAGGTGAAAAGGGTACAGGAAAGTCCACCCAAAAGCCATTGCATTACAAAAGTTGTCTGTTTCACAGGGTTGTGAAAGATTTTATGATCCAAGGAGGTGACTTCAGTGAAGGTATGACATGAATCTTTAAAGAAAACTTTAACGCTTATGTAATAAAACATTGCAGAAGTTCTGTATAGAACCATTTATTTATATTAATTATTCTCTGACAGATACCACTGCTTTTTCCCCTTTCTTCTGTGTGAGAACCTTTCCATGAGAACTTGTGTAATAAACTTACATACGTGCATGCACACACATACACACACTTTCTCACTGTTATCTCAAGTGTTCAGAGAACTAAATACCTCCTACTGAAAGGTTGAAGTGTGAGAATAAAATACTGTATCTGCTGCTGGGAAATGAATAAGAAAGGGAGACTCTTGCTGAATACATGAGAGAATACTTTCTTGTTTTCCAAGTTTTTTGCTTTTGGATTACAAAGATGCATCTTGATTCTGTTTGCATATATTGAAGGATAATGTCAGTGACTTGGATGCAGTTATATCAGTATTATGAAGCACCTTTCACATAATGTAACTCTTTTAATCATTACTTTAACTATCACTTTTCCTCTTTTAAGGAAATGGCAGAGGAGGAGAATCCATTTATGGCGGCTTTTTTGAAGGTAAGAGTTTTATCGGTCTGCTCTATTTTGGTGTTACATAAACAATCACCTTTACATTCTGTAGTCTGTTCTGTAAACCTGAATTCCATTTTTTTTAAGATTTTTGTCTGGTCTTGAAGGCCTTTGACTGTCCTGTTAAAAGTAAAATAACTTTTAAGATATGAACCATTTTAATGAATGAAAAACTAAAACTGAACTCCTTTGTATTTGTCCCTTTTACCAGATTTACATTTTTATTGCCAATTGTAGACATTTACTTTTGGCTTGATCAGCTAGCTAAAAGTTGGGAATAGTCTTCTCTTTGCGGGAAAATGAGGAAGGTGTGATTGGGTTGAGTTTCCTCGCAAATATTTATTTAAAAGAATGCAAAAAGCCCTGCTTTCCTGAAGCCAAGAATCATTAATGATAGAGCTTTTCGTTTCCTGGTTCTTTCTCAGCCAGTGTTGCAGAAGAAGTTATAGTTGCTGTGTTTCTCAGCCTTTGTCCATAATGTAGTGGAGCATCTCTGTTTCTTGGAGCAGTTGTTGTGTTACACCCAAACCCACGTGATGGGTAGCGGCCACCAGCAAGCAAGTTTAAGCCCCTCTCCCCTCCCAGACTTTCTTTGAACTTTTCTTTACCACTGATTGTTGTCCAAGCTTGCAGCACACAATCAAAAGAATTATTCACTGCTGTAGGAGGGCCAGGCTGCAATTTTATGTCACACTTTGAGTGGAACCGATAGTTTGCAACTGCCAAAAGAGAGAGGAAGCCTTACCTTGCACTGAGTTTCCAATCAAACTTTAACCTGATCCAGCTTACTAAAATGCCTCAAGGTTATTGTAGGAAAAAAAATGATGTATTTCCATCTTAGTGACTGGATCTAATTAAATAATTTGGCAAGCATCAGAACCAAGACAAATGAGTAGCTAGGTTTGAGGAAACGTATAGCTGGGAGAGATGGAAAAATGAGCACAACCTCCACTTATCTTCAGGCAGTTGCAAGCTGGCTGTTCAGTTTGGCTGGCAGCAGTATGAAACTGAGCTTGTGGTAAGTTTTGCTTTTGTGGATCAATTAACCCGTTCACCACAGGATTAAATTGACATTTGATTCTATTTTACAAGTGATTGGAGAGTGACTGGGACCGTCCCTTTCATGGCTAGTGAAAGTAGCAATACAAATATTGTACATTTTTCTTTGTTAATGCTTGCTCCTGCCACCTGTATCCAAACAGTATTGAACAAATGTCCTCTTGTCTGAAGAATGTCCTTCCCCCAAAAGCCTTTTTGTGGTTTTGGAAAAGAAGGAGAGGATTATCTCTTACAGGTGTCTTAAATGAAGAACAGTGATTACATTTTGCACTTTTTTCATTTCATAGGTTCATTGGGATTTAGTTTGAACTATTACCAATTATTTGCTCGTAAGAAGTAGGATTCATTAAAGTTAAACTAATTTTCTTAATGGCCAACTTGATAAATTCAACTTTGTCTGTCAGAAAAACAAGTTGTTTGGTATTGCTATCAAACTGGATATCCCTGTGTACTAAAAAAAATTAAACAACAAAATGCCTGAAAATTAGGGATTTATAAATAGTTAATACACAGCTTCTGTTCCAAAGAAAAATAGAAAGAGCAACAACTTAAACATCTCCGCTAATATTGGTAGGACACAAATCTTCTGTGGAAGAGTACTAAACTTCAGGTTTTTTGCCCTCAGGCTATAAACCATTGATTCATATTTCTCCTTGTTATATAGAGTGAACAGAATAATATGTTTTAAAAGTAGTTGTTATTTTTAGTCTATTTTTAATACAACTTCTCATTCAAGTGACTAGCAGATTTATTTAATAAGGATGAATTTACTTAGACGATAGTATTTACCTAAGCATATATGGTATGCTTAAAGTAACTGAAAACACTTTCTTTAGATGAAAGTTTTGCTGTAAAGCACAACAAAGAATTTCTTCTTTCAATGGCCAACCGAGGGAAAGATACAAATGGTTCACAGTTCTTTATGTAAGTATTGAAATGTCTTGAAATGTGTCTATGGTTTGCTATTTGTAAGCTGTAAAGGGAATCCTTTTAAATATTGAAAATTAGCTCCTGTGCAAAGCTGAAGTTGGTGTTTTTTTACAAAGTTGCCTGGAACTAGCCATTTTCCTGTGTGCTTATTTTTACCCTGTCTGTGTTTAATGTTAATTTTCTGTGCAAAAGGGCTTTTGGTGGTTTTCAGTAGCTATGTTCTAACTTGGGCAATAAAGCAAAACTGTTAGTTTCTTGAAGAATTCATAGTATTCTAATTAAGTGTTTTCTGGAAGGAAGCAAAACAGCTCTGGGGGCTCTCAAAAGTAGTAGAGAGCTTTTTTTAATCACAAAATAGCTTTCCAATACAGTCTTATTTATAGTTAAAACTTAAATTCTTAAAACACATTGCAGTAGACTCTTCTAAAATCTAAATTATCTACAGAAAACATTCTCAAAATACATCACTCTTACCCATGTTTCATGGCCTTAGTTAACATAACGAGTTGTGGATGTCAGCATTAAAATCTTCTTTCGGGATTTCTAAATGGTCATTACTCCAATCATCCCAGTTTTCTACTCTGCCATAGCTGACGTGTATACCTTAGTAACGCTAGTATAGGGGAAAGCTGAGAGAGAGTCAGTTCTGCTTGTGTCACATAATCTGTACATGCAGATACTTTTTCTTCCAGTGTTTTCTGGTTATTTTCTAATGTGTAGAAGATTATTTGCATTTTTCCTGCAAACTTTTGTATCTGTTCCTGGTAGTATTTGTATAATTTAATAAGTAGAAACTTATTATATCCTATATGAGGATTTTTGTCTGAAAATTTATGTGCTATTTTGGGTTTTTTTCAGTAAAATATAATAATCAAAGTGTTTCATTGAATAGGTAGTTTAACATATACAACATTAAATATTTTAAACTGCACACAAACTTAGAATGATTTATATTGGTTTTGTTCAATTTTATTAGTGCACTCAAAATAATGTTCACCTTCCTATGTGTAGATGACATGCTTCAGATGCTGATTGCTTTTCTCTAATACTGATTTTGTTTTTCTCTTTAAATTAAAATCTGGAACAACAGAACAACTAAACCTACACCTCATTTAGATGGGTAAATACCTCTTATTTTCTTCTTACATTTGTTTGGGAACTGCCTTGAGAAAATTAAGTGCTAAGAATACTTTTATTTGCATTCTTCAGGCATCATGTTGTTTTTGGACAAGTCATCTCAGGTCAAGAAGTTGTGAGAGAAATAGAAAACCAGAAAACAGATGCATCTAGTAAACCATATGCTGAAGTACGCATACTGAGTTGTGGAGAGTTAATCCCAAAATCCAAAGGTAAAGTTGAACTGTACATATGAGGTAATTTTGCTTGTTTTCTTCCATGTTGGTTGCTTATAAAAATATTTAGAAACTTACTTGTGATAGATGAAGGTGCAATTGGTGAGAAGGTGAATAACATTGCAGAGCACTCTGTCTTCTAAAGAACTTTAAAGTTGTTGATGCAAAAGACATTAAATAACAATCATATATGCTTTTGTTCAAAGCTTCTCCTGTCTTGAATTTTCTTTTACTAGCTAAGTTTTAGTACAAAGCTGCCAAGCACTTGTCACATCAAGTAGAGTGCTATATTAAGAAGATTGGTGTCAGTCTGACTTCATTTGATAGCTTCTGCTTCTTTGGAAGGTATTGGACTTGTTTCAGGCTGCTCTAAGGTAACTCTTCAAAACAGGCACTTAGATTAGAAAAGCCTGGAATTGGCACTTTAGCTCACACACTTTGTAAGTTACTATAAACTATTCTTAAAGAGGAATATGACATAACCTGTCTTTCTTTCTGGAAAGGATGTCCAGCTCTGCCATTTCAGAACTGAACATAGTATGAGAGCTTGGATGAAGCCTTATTTTCTAAGAGAAGCAGGGTCTAAGATGTTCCTGTCACCATGGAGAATCTCATTAGTGGAAACTCAGGATGCTTGTTTTGTAGGAGCTATGGTAGAGGATCATGCTGCTATTTCATCTGTAGCATGTTCTGTTGATATGTACTGTGAAGGGTTGCACCAAGGATATTGAAGCACAACACAAGAATAATGGTTTGTTTGGCCAAAGGAAAATACAGGCATTTGAACTTCAGCTTCTTGTTTTTTCACCTCCTTTTTGTTCACGTGTTGTGATATTTGGCAGAATGACTGGTGTCTGAAGTGATCTCTTCAATACCACAGAATTCCAAGCAAAGTTATCTTTTGGCTCCTGACTTCTGAAAGGTTCTAAGTCATGCTGTGTGTTAGGATACTATTATGATTTTTTTCAACAGTACTCAAGAGCATGGCATCTCTTAGGAAAGGCACAGGTGGTGTAACTAGAAAATAAAACAGTTCAGATACAGGATAAGTGAAGCTAGGGGATGAGATACCCACTTGCATAGATGTCTTCATGGGATTGCCACACTCCCTTTGAAGTCCACTCTAGAACACTTGAATGACTAAATGAAATTTCTGGCACTGAGCAGTCTGATGAGTTACAGCCTCTAGGCAGGGCTTTAAAGTGCTTGTCATCCAAAGAGTGAATGAATTAAATATAATTGGTTTTCCCTCTAACTTCTCTTAAAAGAGAACAAGCTTCTGGAAGGATTTGACTTGCCTTGCCTTACCCCTTTATCTGTGTCCTTGTACCTCTGATTCTGCACTGCTGTATTCCTGGCAGCTCTGATTCCTGTAGCTAGCCTGGTGTGCCGTGGAGGGAAATTGATGCCAGGATGATGGGATAGTGCACTCTATAAAGGTATAAAGCTCAGTTCTAGATAATGATGGGCAGTAGGAATGTTTGGAGAACAAGAAGCCTTATGCACCAGGATCAGCACGTGAAGGGCAGAGCTGAGTGTGGGTGAAGACAACGGCCCTGATGGGTACTAATGCACAGCCAGCCTGATAAAGATGCTGCATGACAGGCCACGGTGGAAGTTCTTGTGTGTGGAGAATCCTGTTTTTGAAAGGGGAAGGCTCTGTGTAGGACCTCCAGTGGGAAATGGGCTGCTGCTGTGAGAGGTGGCAGCATGGCTGGAACTGTTCCCTAAATGCCCAGCATGGAACCCTCCTGAGTTGTGCTGGCCTGAAGCAGAGGAACAGTGTGACAACACATCAGCTGAAGTAAATTGGCCAAGCTGCTGTCCAAAGGTCACAAGTGGAGCAGGAGAGGCCCTTGGACTTGGCAGTTAATGGAAGGGGAATCCAAATAGGAGGAGCAATTTTTGGGACACAAGATCATCAACAGAGAGTCATCTAACAGTGGAACTATTTGTAATACAGTACTATGGAAGGGAAAATGGAATGGATTTTGTGAATTATGAGGCAATTACCAGGGAAGATTGCTTCTAAGAACTTGATTTTAAGACAAAGGAGTAAGGATATTGTCTGTGAGGGAACTACAGTGATGAGTTTCTCTGGGAGGGTACATTAGGATAGCAAGGGATATTTAAGTATTTATTGTACGAGCTTGTGTGGTAGGCAACACAAAGAAAGGGATTAGGTCTTCATGGAATGAAAATAGAACTGAAACTTGGGTTTAACAGGGAAGCTAAGAGGACACTAGCAGAAGGAATCACAGTGAAAGCAAGGTGCTTGGTATGAATGTTTTTGTCATAGATTAAAGTTGAGGAAAGTGATTTGATTTTTGGGTATCGAAATGAATAGCCAGATGAAGTGCTTTATGAACTATGTAAATTATCTCCTTATATAGAAGAATTGGATTTATTTAGGGATGAGTGGATGATGACTGAGCTATGTTATTGGATGCTATAAATTGAATGATACAATGATCACAATCACAGTATGGCAGAGGCCTAGGTGGAATTTGAGAGGATGATCACCTAGGAAAGTGGAACGTTTGTCATATTTTCCTTTGTTTTTCTCTTTTTTTTAGTTCCTTAAAGTTGGAGGAATAAGTGAAAATGAGAAGATTTAAAAAATTATAAAAGAAGAATTTCTCTGGCCACGTGGTATAATTTTTAGAAGATCCTAAAGTTCTAGGGGAAATAGTAAGATCTGGGGAGGAAAAAAAAGGAAGAAAGCAAAGTATTAACCGAGTATTTGGAAAGGTTATTACAGACTAGCTTAGCTAATATAGATCACAAGAAAAACTGTGGAATAAAAACCATAATGTTAATTTTCTTAAGGACAGGTGGGAGTTTGGTACCAGTTTTGTAAGAGAGGCAACAAACCTGGCTGCACTGTTTGAGGTCATATACCTTTGCTGAAACAAAGTCATCTGGGACACGTATCAAGACTGTAAAACACTTGACATTCTGATTCAAAACCAAAAAGAATTAAATGGCTTTGGGCAGTGGGCAGTTTTTAATGAGAGTCTCTAGTGAAGATTCCTCATGAAAAGTGAATTTCTAGGGGATTCTGCACAGAGCAGTGCTAAGCTTGATTCATGACCCTCACTGATGTTAGAGATGTCCCTGTAGAATCACTGCTTGTAAAAGTGTGCTTTCTGCAATTAAAGTAGATTATGTCTGCATTCATAATTTATCAGGTTATTTGATTTGCCATAAAGTAACTGTTTGCTTGTCACTGCTGAGAATTACAAGATTATATGATTTGTTCTGACTTTTATTCCTGAACCCAACTGTTTTCTGGCCAGGTCATTTCTTAATTTCAGGCCATGGGGGTAATGTCGCAAGTCTTACAGTCCCTAACCTGCTGAGATACAAAGAGTACTTGTCTGTGTCATGCAGCATGATCAGGTAGTTCACAAAGTCTGGCAAATATTGTAGGTCACAGTGAGTGGAGTAGGAAGTGATGTCTCTATTTCAGATGTGGTCATAAGTTGAAAGCTGATCCTGAAGGTAATGAGCTGGAACATTTGGACTGTACATAGAAGTCTGTTTCTTGATGAGCTTCATGTTCCAGGATTGGTCTCATACGTTTTAATCTGTAGTTGGACAGTACCAGGTCGGTTCAGTATTCAAAATAGCATTTGCTGCTGGGTAAGAGATAGTTAGATGTCACCAGAAAGTATAGCCAAACCCTCCTGTCAGATACTCTGTCTTTGCTATGTAACTAGTTCTGGGCTCTTCCGTTTTGTTTGTTTGGGTTTTTTTTTTCCACATGTCATTTCACTCCCTACCTGCCATATGATTTCCCAAATACATCTGCCATTGCCTGCTTGTTGCACAATAAGTAAGAATCGTATTACATTTGTTGAGGTAGTTGCTCACTAACTTGCCTCCAGTTTTATCTATTATTTACTCACTTTTAAGTAATAACTTTAACATATCTGAACCTGTTACAAGAATGCAGATAAAACTGTTGCACATTTTGACACACTTAAAACATATGCAGGAGGAAGAAAATATAGGAAATCACTGCATTTATTAATGCCTTATGCACACGTTTCTGAAGTTGAGCTTGGAGACATCTTGTTTTGCCTGAAGGCATGTAGGAAACACTATAGTGCAATATAAGGATTTTTTCCTTTGAATGGACCAAAACTGAGGGTGTAATAGATCAGAAACATTTTAACTTTTTTATACTTTTTGTATTCTTAGTATTTAGAGGTGAGGTGAGATTCTTCTTTTTGTTTCATTTTTACCTGGCCTATACCAGGCTCCTTCAACTGAAATTACAAAAACATTCAGGTTTTTTTTTAAGATATGTACTTGTTACATTCTGTAAACATATATGTATTTAGACTATCTAAAACTGATACAAAATATTACAGAGACATTTTTTAAATATAGTGCTAAAAGAAGGATGTTGAGCAAAAGTTTGAGAACAGAGAGCAGTTATCTTGGTCTGGACCTACAAGAATAGTCAGAAATATAAGTGAGACATGTCTTTTGGAAGCATTTTGCAAGAAGCCCTTAAAACATCTGATGAGAATGAGCTGATTTCAATCAGCAGGCTGCCCTAAACTGGTAAGACTACTTGCTAGTTTGTACTGCACCTGGAAATGACTGGAAGACCAATGTACTCTGTGAAGGACAAAAGTTTTTTAGTCGGTTGTCAGGCTTTTGCTAGTCTTTATCAAGTGAGGCTTGTGAACGAACAAATAGAAAGCACCGCGTGTAAATCGCAGAATTACGGAATCTTCTGTGTCGGAAGGGGCCCACCAGGATCATCGAGCCCAGCTCTGAAGTGAATGGTCCATACGGGGGTCAAACCCATGGCCTTGGTGTTAGCACTGTGCTCTGACCAACTGAGCTCATCATCACAGTTGTCACACAGCTGTGATTTGTGTCTGTGGTGCTAAGCTGAAAAATGAATGAGACTTAGTGCAATGAGATTGAATTTCATCCACTGTACCAGTGTGGGGATTTGGTAGTGATGTAAGGTGGAAGAAAGTATCCGTGAAGAATATAACCATAAAAAGAGAGGCCAAGATTGTTTCTGTTGGGATGTGTGCCACATATCTGATGCAGTTCTGTGAATTAAGCTCTAGCTAGCTTGTTATTACCCAGAAGTGTTATCTCAGCCTGTTTGATTGGAAGCGAGCGTGCTTCATCACTGTGAAGAGGAAATCATTCACCACTCTTTGTATCACTGCTTTCTGAATGTAAGACCTGACAGAATAGGATAGTGAGCTGAGTTCAGTGAGTACTTGTTTTAGTCTGTGCCTCTTATTTTCTGTTTCAAAATTTCTCTTGTTAGTGATTGGATGAAGTCAGGTGAAACCTGAAGTTAAAGAAATTTTTTTTATAAACACTGTGTAAATAAATTCGAAATAATTCTTTGTGTGTCACTTACGTTGTATAAAACATCAGAAAACTTACATAGTTCTGCAAGTTCTTATCTGCAAGTATAAATTTTAGACTTAAAGTTTCATAAATCTAAATTCTGAAAATGTCTTCTTTTTCTAGACATACCCTTTATTGCACTGGGGAGAAACTGTTTTCACCAAAATTTCAGTTTGTTCTTAAGGATTTTGATGAAGTAATCTCATGGCACAATTATAAGAATCTAAGGCAGATACTGAATGAGATTATTTTTCTGAGATTGGTTTAGAAGTGTTTGATATTAAAATGTCTTTCCTATTCTGATTTAAAGCCAAGAAAGAAGAAAAGAAGAGACACAAGTCATCTTCCTCATCCAGTGATTCGGAAAGTTCAAGCGATTCAGAATCATCTTCTGATTCATCATCAGATTCTGAGAGTGCTTCAGAAGAGAAATCTAAAAAACGAAAAAAGAAACACAAAAAAAATTCCAAGAAACATAAGAAAGAAAAGAAAAAGAGAAAGAAAAGCAAGAAAAGGTCAGTTCTGAGATTTGGTTTTTGTTGCGTGTACACCATACAGTACCATTCTCTTGTCTTGTAACTACAGACTGTATTTCTGTAAACTAGCAAAGCAGGTTTTGCAGTCTGGGAGACAGTTGGTTTCCATAGACAAGAATAAATTTCCTGATATGATCATGAAGGGTAGTGTTCGTGTGCATGTGTACTGCAGCTTGTAAGGGAGTAAAGGAATGGATTAAGACTTCAGTTGGCTTGAGAAGCTGAAGCAGTGGTAGGTTTGAAATGGGTAGGGATAACTGTATATTTACTTCTGTATAATTCAGTTTGAATCATATGCAGTGGAACTTAGAAAAGTGTGTGTAGAGATATAGCAAAATTAAACATAAAATTAATAAATTAAAATACTTTTAATTTTTTTTGTCTCATATGCCGAAACTCTTGCAGTTTCACTAGAAGACAGTAAAACTAAGAAAGCACTCTTGCTTTTGAGAATGTTATTTTGGATCTAAGAGTCTTGTTATAGTTCGATGTGAGATAAAAGTTGTCGGTGCAAGTAATATTTTTCTAAGCCAGACGTGAAATTTAAGAAACGTTCACTTAGGGCAGTGCTGCCTAAACACTGTTTCTGTGTGCCTAAGCCCATTTCACAGAAGTTTGTAAATTGCTTGGAATTACTGTAGTTTGTAGAGTTATATATGCTAGTGTAAAATCTGAATTTAGTCTCCTGATAGTGTTTTTAAAAGAAAATAAATAAAACCAAAAAGTTCTATCTAAATAGAGAGTCTCTGTATGTTTGGTGTTGCACCGTTGGAATTAGTAGATAAAAAATGTTGGTCAGAAATCTACTGCAGTTGTATATTTTGGATCAAAGAGATCATGGGGGAAAAAAAGTTGCTTCTGAAATAGCTCTGTTTTCTGAGATTCTTGTGGTATCATTGTATATTGAATTAAGAGAATTTCTGTATTATTTAAAAAGACTGAAAGGTCTTCCCTCATCCAAATAACTCATTGCACATATTCTCTATACAAAAATAAAGCTCATCCAGTGAAAGTGAAGATGAAAACACTGAAGCACAACCATTATCTACTGTCCGTCCTGAAGAAATTCCTCCTGTACCTGAAAACCGGTTCCTGATGAGGAAAAGTCCTCCTAAAGTAGATGAGAAAGAAAAAGAGAGAAAAAGCAGAGAGAAGGAAAGAGAAAGGTAATATATCTGGTTTAAGTCTGACTATGTGCTGGCAGTGGTATGGTCATTTTACTGTTTTAGAACTCTAATGTTGAATCTTTTTCATATTAAACAGTTCCATGTTGTAAGCACTGCTGGATGAAAAATAGATTTCTCCCTTTATTGGAAACTATTGGTTTTGTCCTAGAACAAAGGCTTAGTCTTTGAAAATGGTTTTAGTGAATGAAAAATGAGTAATGAGTGACTCAGTATTATTTAAAATGCATTGGAACTGTCCAATCGGAATCTGTAATTTATTCTTTTTTCATGGAAAAACCTGGAAATCTTGTAAAATTGTTGTGGTCACAAATCTGAAGTTTTACTGTGTAGATGTTACTGTCTACAGTAAAATAAAATTGTGTGTTTTCATTTAGTTTCTGAAGAGGTTTTAATACTGGTTTTCCTTCTTTTTTAATTGTACAAACAATATTACTCTTTTTAAATTATTTTTAGTAATCTATCGAATTCACAGTCAACATACCAGAGGAGGCTGTTAGTCACCAGATCTGGAAGGAAAATAAAAGGAAGAGGACCAAGGGTAAATGTTTATAATCTGTTCTTCAAAATAAACAAGCTGGTAGCACAGTCTCACTGCTGGTGTTACTAACCATAGTCACTGGGAAAGTTGATTTAAAAAAGAGAAGTGCATCATAATTGATTTGGGGACTGAGGCTTGAAGGAGGACATAAAAGAAAATTAAATTACCTGTTTGAGTTCTGGGTCTGTTTGAATAAGAGGGTGAGAAAAAAAAATAAAAATGCTTTATTTAAGTTAATATGGTAATATTTAAATTGGTGAATGAAATTAGCTCTAAAAAGATTCTGGTGAACACAGACAGAACCACTAAGACATCAGTGCCAGGAATGTGGGGAAGACTTCTCTTTTTGGCAGGGGGGAGCTGTCAAATTACTCTTTTAATATTGTGAAGCCATAAGCTATGTGCTGCATGTAGCAGATGCTTTTAATAACTGAAGTGTCTATCCCTCAAATTTTTAAAATCCTTAACAAGTGTGAAGTATTGTTTTTGCATTGCCTGTCAAAGATAAGAATTTTCATTGTTAGTAAACAGCATAAGCATTTGTTTTAATTAAAAGTAGCAAAAAGCTTCTCATCAGACTACAAAAATCCTAAAGTACAAATTACCTTTAATTCAGTTCTTTGATCAGACACTTTGTATCCCTGCTTTAGGTGAATGTCTGATACATTTTTCAGTAAGTTATTAACTTGTCAGTGGAAACTTGGTATTTACATGTGAAATGTTACGTTAGGTACTATGTAGAACCGACTGCCAGGAATAAAACTCTTTCTTAGGAATCACAGCATGTGAAATTCAAACTTAGGCACAAGTTTCTCTTTTTGCCTCCAAGCGTTACCGGACACCTTCCAGATCCAGGTCAAGAGATCGATTCCGGCGCAGTGAAACTCCTCCACATTGGAGGCAAGAAATGCAAAGAGCTCAAAGAATGAGAGTGTCTAGTGGAGAAAGATGGATAAAAGGAGACAAGTAAGAGTATTTCTTTCTGGAANGGGGGGGAGAGTTGGTTTTTAATTTATTTTTTGTTTGTTTATTTAAAAGTAATACCTGTCATCTTGGATTTTCAATTACAATTGCTTTTAAAAAAACAGACTGCTGACTTGGTTATTCCATTATTTAATTGTGTCTGAGTTTAACCATGCTACTGTGAATAGAGAGCTAACAACATAAATGTGTGAAGTTTTAGACATGAAGCTGTCTCACTTCTGGCTTAATTTTTCAGTATAGAGGGAATTGAAAAGGTTTAAAAAATTTTATCATTTTCTTTCCAAGGAGTGAAATAAATGAAACCAAGAAAGATAATCAAAAGAGCCCAGGAAGAGGAAGAGAGAGGAAAATATCAGACCACAGGCAAGTTTCTGAAAGTCCAAGCCGACGAGGGGAAAAAGAGAAGAAAAAAGATCACAAATCCAGCAGTAAAGACAGGGAGACAAGAAGAAATTCAGAAAAAGATGACAAGCATAACAAAAGCAAGGCCAAGAAGAGAGCTAAATCTAGAAGCCATAGTAAAAGCAGAGAGAAATCAAAAAGTAAAGAAAGAGACTCCAGACACAGTAGACATGATGAAAAGAGACTAAGATCAAGAAGCAAAGAGAGAGACCATGAGAAAGGTAGAGAAAGAGAAAAGCGCTATGATTCTAGAGGGAGAGAGAAAGAAAGAAGTAGGAGCAAGGAGAGAAGTAAAAGAGCAGGTTCAAGAAGTAATGAACAAGAGCATAGGAAGAGCAAAGACAGGGAGAAACGCAAATCAAGAAGCAAAGAGCGTGAGCATGCTAGAGGAAAACACAGTTCCAGCAGCAGAACACGGGATCGAAGCAAAAGCAGAGATAGGAGTAGGAGAGGAAGATCAAGAAGCAGGGACAGGGATCGCAGTAGAAGTAAAGACTATTCAAGGAACAGAGATAGAGAAACAAGAAGAAGAGGAAGATCAAGAAGCAGAGAAAGGAGAGGTACACCAGATAAATACAGAGGAAGAGAAAATAGGAGGAGGAGAGAATCAAGGAGTTCAGAGAGGGATGAAAGTCAAAGCAGAAACAGAGAGAGATATTCAAATAGGGAGAGTAGAAGCTCATATAAGAGGAATGATAGTGAAAGCCAAAGGAAGAGGCGTTCAAAAAGCCGTGAAAGTAGTAGTCCTGAATCTAGCAGAGATAAGAAGTCTAGTAGAGATCAGGATAGAAGTCCAGACTCAAAAAAGAGACCAAGTAGCAAAGAGAGAGAATCAAAAAAATCATATTCACGCAGCAGTAAAGAAAAGGAAAAGACCAGATCCTCAGCAGAAAAAGAATTAAACCAAAAATCAAAGAGTCAGGAAAGAGATCATGCCCCTAGTAAGGATAAAAAGTCTGATCGTGAAACAAGTCCTGGAACAGATGATGACAGGCATGGATGAGTTTGTGGACTTAATGTTTCCATTGTCTCAAAGTTTTAGAGACGTTTTGGGGAACGCCTTTTTTAAAGATGCGGACTTCAGTTTGGTCTTTTGATAATCTAAAACCTGGATCATTTGTACTGCTAAAGTTTTAATAAACTTGAAATGAAAAACAAATTACATGTGTAATACAGTGTGCTGTGTTTTAAATATTTCATTGGATTATGTATCCTTCTTGTGTGTTGTCAGCTAGAAAGGGAACTTCCATGCCACTTTTATTTTTCACCTGATAAACATAGTTCAGTGCAAGCAATGGCTGCCTGCGAAGAGGCTTGTTCCATATATGAAGAAGAAAGCTGCAGATATACTACATGTCATCTTAAAGCTAGGAGAATGTTGGAAGGTGTCCGTTACTCCAGTCTTGCTACGTCTGTATTTCAGTAGGTATAAATCCTGAGGAAATTCATTTATAGAGGTAAATTATGTTAGTTTTTGTTGTAATCACAAAGTGAATTAAGTAAATCCTTATTGCTTCTGTCACTGCCAGCAGTATAATTCATTCATGTTGTAAGGCAGTCATCTGGGTCTAGGAGTTATTTCCTTGTCCTAAAATAATTTTTTAAGTGCTTATCAGTGTAACATTTTTCCCTGGTAACCTTTTTCCATTCCATGCTTTCATGTTTGTCTACTACAGAAATGGACTCTTCAGACTACCCAGCCTCAGTCGCATAATTAGTGGATGCACAGAGATGAAACAGATTACCAGAATTTACAGTGGGGTCAGAACAAGGAACCAGGAGATCCTTTTGACTCTTGTTTCTTAACAAGTCCATCAGAAAACTCTTGCAGTGCTCCAGTACTGGTTTTTGGAGTAGCTGAAACAGAATTTCAAGTAATGTTTTAAGACATGCTCTTAATATTTTTTTTAACTTAAATTTGCTTTCTTCACTGTTTCCCCTCATTCTAAAGACCGTACTGTGAATTCCTTCTCATTCTCTACTATGCGTGTGTCCCTCAAACCAATTCCCTCCCTCTTCTGCTTTCCTCTCCTGACTCTAGGTCCCACCCCAGTTTGTATTTCACCACCACGCCTTCATGTGAAAGAGGGGGAGGTTGGCTTGTGTTGCTGCAGCAGTGCCCCCGTATGTGCAGTCCCCAAAGAGCAGCGGGTACGTGGTAACTCAGTGCAGTGGTCTGAAAGAGGACAGATTTGGTACAAACCCCAACACTCCTTCCAGTCCTGGAAACTATTCACACCTAAAACTGGCAAATCTTGCTAGTCCTGAAGTTAAGTGACAAGCATTAATCTTAAACTGTGTCAAAGCAAAACAATATTGTAATAGTTGAATTTTTTTGCCAAATCTTTCACTGGATGACAACTTGCTTTTACTGTCTTTGTAATGAGCTTGTCAACATTTCCACTTTATAATCCACTTTGTGATCAGTGTGTGTTTACAGCAGATTAAGAGAAATGCTGAAACTTGCTTGACATTGTGGTCCAGACAGCTGTTATTCTAAAGAAAAATAGTTGTGTCTTGAAAGCAAAACAAAACTGAGTATTGTGAACAACATAAGCGATGTTTTTAAAGGAAGAAAACTAGAACTGTGTAGAATTACTTTTTAGCAGAATAGTTAGTAGAGCTGCTTTGGCTGTCAAGTGCTTTTTTACTTTTTTACTGTGTTTTAGAAACTTCTATGGATTTTGCATTTCAGTGCTCATTTTAGGCAGATTGTTTAAAAATATTCCTGGGTCCACATGTGAGTGGATGACACAGCTGGTACTTAAGAGAACTTAGAGGAGTAAACCAAAGACCTGTAGAGTATATCTCTTCTGTCTGAACTTTGTAGGACTTTGGAGAAGTTGTAGTCCTATTTTGGGGGACTGTAGTAAGATAAAGGTAGGAAGTTAGGCTTCAGAAAATTGTGTGGCAGCTTAACCATGCATTTATGCTATGCATGCCATATGCTTCAGAGTCTCATTTAAAAGCTGTTTGCAATGTTTCATTATTTTAAATGGAGCTGACACAGGAGCAAGCTATTGCTGAAGAAGTTTATTTGCACTACTGAGAATGTTCTTGCCAATCTGAGGCTTGTATAAACATGCAAACAAAACTATCCACAACTATATTGACTGTGCTGTAGAAGAAGGGGAAAATGCAGGCAGTCAGCAATACAGCAATCTGTAGAATTTTTTTTAATTGTCTTTATTTAAAATCTCAAAATGGAAATTATATCCACTTGTAATTTGCAGTTGTAACTACTTGTTTCAAAAGATGCACTTGCATACCCTTTTGTATGGACTTTTGTTACAGTTCAGAAAATTATTTGTACAAGTTAAATGAACTTTAATTCTTTCATAGCACATTAAACATTCATCTGAGTTGGTGGCATAAAGCCCATTTTCTTGTTTTTAATGTACTTGGTTTTGTTTAAAAGGTGGTTACACTAAATTGCAGGTGGTGGGATACAGTCGCCTGTATTATATTTGGTTGTAAATTGGTTTAGTGCAGAGCACTTTGTTTAGACAAAAACACAATTGCAGTCTTGTACAAGGGAGGGTTTGCCAGATTTGTGCTTTTCTTTATCAAACTGGAAATTGAGAATGTTGATTAGGAAGTTAGTGGGACTAAAGCACAATCCCAGGGACAGCAGGATGTCCCCAAGCACTAGTCAGTTCTTGCTGCCTTGTGAGGAGGCACTGACTACTGCTCTTGCAGTCCTGGAACTGTTTCTTCCCTCAACAACCGAGCTTTTCTGTTCCCAGCCTCACCAACCACCTTGTGCTGTAGTCACAGTATAGCTCAGTGTCACAGGTCATTCGCTGGCTTTTGGCTCAGAGGACTGATCTGGAAGAATTTAAGTATGCCAGTGGTAGTAAAAACAACGCTCATGGTCTTTCATTGTGAATGCGAAAAAAGTAGCAGAGTACAGCTTTTTCTGCTGCTACCCCAGAACTGACCTTACTCCAGGGAATTAATGAACCCCAAGGCACAATTTAAAATGAGGGCAGGGATTACTGGACTAACTTTGTCAGCATATGTTTAAGTGTCCATACAGGCTTGAAATAACTTCCAAGGTTAAACATGCATTCTCTGTTGTATTGACAATAGATGCTGACATTTTACTAATACCATGCAGCATATAAATACCTGGAATGCTGAATTTATAATTGACAGTGGCTTTCCAAACTGTATTAGAAAGAGACTGTTATTTTATGCTGGATTCTCTGGGTACTGCCATCAACTCAGAAGCAGAAATTCTTGCTGAGGGTGGGTAGATAGAATGTGAAGTTATGTAGATGCTATTACCTGTAAAAAATGTGTTGCTGTCTGCTAATTATTTAACACAGCCATAGTGTTTCAGTTGTTGTTCTGTTTTTCAGTTGGTTGTTTTTAAGAAAAAAAAAAGCAATGGTTACCATTTAACCCTTTGTTCTATTTGGTTGTTAGAATTTTAGCCTGAAACTTTGCACTTTGTACTTGAAATCCCAGACTACAGGCTTTTCTTGCAGTGTTCTTTGTCGGATGCCTTGAAGAATTTGCAGTGATCCCCAATAATGTCTGATTTGTAATAGTGTCAGTCTGGCAAATGGATTTTAGGTTAATGTAAACAAAAGCAGCAGTCGTTTAGCTGCCTTTTCTGGAACTGTTGATTTATTGAAGCAAATAAAGTATTTTTGGACACACCTCTAGGGGCATAGTAGACTCATTGCTTTTCTGATAGGCAAAAATGTATATTCCTGCTCTTAGGACTTCCTTTGTAATAGCAAACCTAAAGATACACATACTATACTTTATCAAAGCACCAGCCATGGAAGTGTTCTTTTTGGGGGCTTGTTCGTTTTGTTTTGGTGTTTTGAAGGTTTTTTTTTTTTGCAGGGGGGGTGGTCAGCCACACTTCTAGAGTCAGTGTAATGGAAATGTAAAGAACTGTTACGTACCTTCCTTTTGCTGAAAATAGTAATTTTCCTGATGTAGTATTTAACTAAATTATTAAAGAAAATGCACATCGAAAGGTCTGTGAACTGCATTTTGCAAAATTTGAATTTGGTACAGTTCTGCAGTTATCTAGCATAAAACTTTAGCTTTCTATTTTGGTGCTTATGGGCTTCGAGTTTAACTCTTACTTCTCACCCTTGAACAATTCATGTCATTAAGAACACTGTTTAAACAAAACTTCGTTGTGTAAAGGCCAAAAGTAATGTTCACCTGTTGGGGTTTTGTTTTTTTTTAAATACCATATCAAATTAAGTTTTCTAGTTCTACTATGAAATTTCATAAAAGGAATATCAGTAACAAAATATAAAAAATGTGATGGGTTTAGATAGTAAAACTACATAAAAGTAAAGGTACGTTTTGTAAAAGAATTAGTAAATTAGTATCTTTCCTTAATCATGAAGTCATTATTCAAATAAAACTAGTAGGGCAGTTAACATGCATAAGTTCAGAGGAAGAATCTTGAACTGCTGAATACGCGTATGATTGGTTTTAAATTTATATTTGTATTCATGGAAGTTCTAAGACCTTTAAAGGATTAAATAAACTGAAATAATGCAGGACCCTGATTTTGAATCTAAATTTTGCAACATGTAAAGCACTTAAGGAAACTTGCTATTTTTGGCAGGAAGTTAGACGTTGCTACATATCCTCATCATAAAAGGTAGTCTGTATGTGGATTTAGCCATAGCTGCTATTGAAAAGAATGGTTGAAAGGGTTGGAAAGAATATAGGCGTATTAAATTATGGACAATGGTAAGAGGAACTAGCTGAAAATTGGGTTCCTTCAGCTAAAAGAATTGTTAATTATACCGGCTGTATTGTGCATGTAGCATTTAGCAGAGTATTTTGTAATTAATCTTAGTCTTTTGGACACTTTGCAATTTGTAGTTCGTAACAGGGAAGATGATCCAGTTGCAAGCTGGGAGAATGAGTTCTTGAAGTGTATAACTTGTGTACTAAAGTACTTCTCAGAAATAAATACCTTTTTTTGCATATTTGTTAGTGTATTCCATGTCTGCCACATGTGCTTCTTGCAGCATTAGCACCTTCTGCATTTAGAGAAATAATCACTTCTAAGTCATATTGTGCAATCTGTGCTTGTAAATTCACAGAATATTCCAAGTTGGAAGGGTCCTACAAGGTCAGCTCGTAGGTGAATGGGCCATACACGGATCAAACCCACAAGCTCAGCATTATTAGCACCATGCTCTGACCAGCTGAGCTCATCTCAGGGTAAATGTGCTTGGCCAACCTCCAGCCTTCTGAATTCCTGATACTTTGAGTACAGATTTACAAGGCACAGTGATTTGTTGTCAGGACATGACCTCCTCAGTTAAACCAAGATTGATAAATTTTTACTGAAGGATGTGAAGTCAGATTTTTATTCCATGTTACATTAGATGATGGTGTTAAATAGTAGATGTAATTAAGAATTGCTATGACAGAATGGCAAATGACAGTCTAATACGTCTGTATTGTAACATAGAAAAATGCAGCCATGTAATGAAGCTGACCTAGTGTCTTATCTTAATTGCAAACTCTGCTTGTTGCCAACTATGATCTTTTACTTGAAAAGATACAAGTCTTTGTGCGTGTGTGTGTCTGAATGTGAAGCAGAATAGTTTTCACTAGTTACAGAAGAACTGTCTGTCCAATGTGAATGTAAATGGAGTGGTAGCAGAGCTTACGGTCAGTATAGAACTGAGTGAAAGAACAACTTTCAATCAAAAAGTCACCTACAGCAGTATCATAACCTGGCTGGTTGGCAGCAGAGTGCTTAGGAGAAAAGAGGAAAGTGTTTTTCCCGTTTCCTGTAGTTAGGTTAGCTGGAGTGCTAGATACAAGCTTGCTGCAGACATCTATTTCCCATAAAGGATTAGAAGACTCAGCCCATGCCACAACTTCTCAAGATACTCTTCCTACCTTCCATTGCATTCTCCAAAGTAAAAGTAAGTAGAAAACTGTCACAAATAAAAGGTACAGTCAACATGGATTTTATTGTTACAGACAGATGCACTCAATTTTATTTGTTCGGTAAGATATTTTTGAAGTCAAGACAAAAGGTTTGAGTTTCACCTGGAGGCCCAGCAATATTCAAGGAGTACAGTACAGATGAACTGATAGTTTACCTTTGGTTGTTACCTCTTGACTTTCTGAAAAGAATCTACTACTTTGTTCCATAATAAAATTAGACTAGTTACAGTACAGTTGCAAGCTATGGCACTTGTTTCTTGAGGCTGAGTATGAGAACCTTTGCTGCAGGTTCTGGCAAATAGCATGTCTTGTAAATTGGTCCACAGTTAGCTTCTGCTGTTGGGCACTGATTGGTTTTGCAGGCACATAGAACTTGGAAGGAGAGAGTGGCTAGCCTCTTACTCCTTTGTAGATGCTTCTATAGTGGTCAAGTATATTTCTAAAGAAAAAAGAAACAGTGTAAGTATATAATTAGTAGCTTCTAGAAATTGTACATGCACTGATAGATTGTAGCTGAAACTAATGCAGAAATACTTCTAAGCTTTACCAAAGATAGTTCCAAACTTTGCCCTTGTCCACTGTACCAGTTGTTGGATTTTTCCTGGTCTGCTCAGTAACACTTCCTTCTTCTAGTACATGCTGCTTTTTTTTCCTAACCTTTGCTTTTTTTCCCTTTACATAGGAAAGAAGTCAGACCAGATGCTACTCATTGGCGGGGAGAGGGGGAAATTACTGTTACGTTAACAGAGATGCAGTGTTGAATTTTCCTGTACCTGCAGTGCTGATGTTCAAGCCCTTCAGTACCTAACAATTCTTAATTTTTCTGGATAATGTATTGGAGCTGAGGCAATCCACAGAAAAACACAGTGCCATTCTGTTTATGTTTATGCAAGACAGTGTCAATAAGCTACTAACAGCTATGCTTTAAAACTGCTTACTAGAGATTGGTTTACCAGATCAGAGGACAGATTTGAATCATTCATATATTCACTTAAATATCTAGTAATATCAAAGCCATGATATACCAAAACAAAAAGAAGCTTAGGTTGAAGTGGTGGCAGTGCAGTAGTGTGAAAGCAATGGCTTCACACATTACAAGCTTATCAAAGCCTACACCACAACTGATTTTAAATAGAAAGAAATTAAGATAATTCCAAAGAAGACATCTCATATGGTCTTCTCACATCTCTCGCCTTCACCTCCCTCTACAGTCTTAGTCTTCACTGATTATGGGCATTTTTGCATGCTATTAAGAGGTAGTGAATTTTCTGTCTCTCAAAAATACACTGTCAGAACAGAAGGATGATTCAGTATCAGAGACAAGGATGCACTGCCAGAACCAGGAGGAAAATTACAGACTAGTTACAGCACTCTTCCATTGAAGAGATAACAGAATGGCCTAAGTAAATAACAGACATTTGAAAGAATTTAGCTGTTGAAACACAGTAAATTATTTGACCTAACATGACCAGAAAGCTTTGAAAAGATTTTTTTTTTTGCTTTTTCAGAAGCATAGAGCAGGTCTGTATTGGGACATGAAAATGTTCATCCTTAATAGTCCCATGGTGTCAGCTCTTCTGTTCATGGGCAGTTTGTTTCCAGGTAGGTATCCTCTTCAAACTTCCTCAGAGCTGATTGGTAGCAAAGACTGTAATGCTAAAAGAACTTGCACAGATCTAATAACTCCAGCCTGGAACACTACCTAACAGTAATGAGCTGCACAGTTAGCTAATTCAAATTCCCTTAGGATTTATATTTATATATAAGGCTGTTCTCTTCCATTTCCTAGGTAGGAGTTGTATTAGATCCATGAAAACAGTACTCTCTTACAGGTGTACCAGAGCCACACAGGTATGAGACGAAATACTGGTGGGACAATACCATGTTAGGCACTGGAAGCCCACATGTTCAAACTAAAGTGGCTGTTCTAGTTCCAGAGCTGGATCACAGGTGTGGAAAAAATGCAGTTACATTTAAGGGCTCTGTTTCAGTCCCTCTCTGGGTTGCCTTGCGTTTCTAAGGTCGTGGCTTTCAAATAAGGCTAATACCTATTATGACGCTCATCTGCTACAACATCCTGAAGCAGAACAGTATCTGAGAGAGTGGTTTTTTGAGCAAAACCAGTAATTAAAGTTTACTAGTCAAGTTATTTTTCAAAGCATTTTCTGATTTGCTAGCTATGAATTAAAACTTTATAGGATCATTACGATTGGAGGAGAGCAAGTTTAGCTGTTAACCTAGTACTGGAGTCCAACACTAATTAATCCATGTCCCTAAGCACCATCTACACATCTAAATACCTTCAGGAATGGTGACTCCAGCTAGTAACTGATACAAGAGTGGCCCTAGGCATTAAATGAGAGATAGCTCTCAATTAGTAGATTCTTCCAGGTCAACAATTTCCCTTCTTATCAGCTGCAGTTGATCTCGCTATATTTTGTTACCATCTTTAAATGGCAGCTGAAAGCTAGAACAGCCTTCTGCCTTACACAGGACACCTTTCACCAGCGACATTCCACCACCTCTGGCCGTTCTGATCTAGTGTCATCACACTATGCTTTATAGAGGTTTTACAGAAAATTACTAACTAGAATTAGTTATTTAAAACAAGCATACAAAGCATGTGCATCTCAAAGTCAATGGAATAAACTGAGATAATGATTGCTTCTGGATTCTTTTATGCTGAATTTGGGTAACTATATTTAGCAAACATGCTTTAAAATTACATGGGATTCCCACTTTACTCTAGGTGTACTGAAATGAAGAGTTGTTTTCTGGTACTTGAGTTTGATGTTTTTTCTGTAGATGTTCAAAGTAAAAGGAGCATCAACCCGTTGGAAGAAGGCTGTAGATTTCAAATGCAGGCATACGTAATCTGCAGAACAGGATGTTTCTGGAAGCTGGAAAGTAGGAAATGAGGCTGCAATCCACTTTGTTTCTTGCTGCTGTGGAGGTAGACTAAAAACCCATTTAACTCACCAATTGCATAGCAGTGAGCATGTGCAAATTTGCACTTAGGGATGCATTTGGAGCATTATTGAGTTCTGCAGACTTCAGCACCACTCCTGCTGTAGTCAGTACTTCTTCTTAAGGCTCCAGCTTCTGCCATCAAAAGGCTTTAATAAGTTTCCATTTCTGCTTGCTGACAAAAAGCTTACAGTAATAAAATGAGCACTGGCTCAGAGAGAAGGGATAAATTTTTAATTAGTGAACTAAGGAAAAAAAGTATTGAGGGACAATATCACAAGTTAATTGTCATGTCTTTTTTTGTAATATGTTATTTCCAAAACTAATTACTCCAAGATAATTGGAGAAAATTCTGTGTGACTTCTAGTTGATAGTTCAGCAATGTTAGCCTTTTACTTTAGGTCAGAAGTGAGGTTTTGAAATAAGTCTTCATTGTTCCTACTTACTGTGCTTTGGTTTGCATTACAGAATAATGGGCTGTGCTAACTAACATGGGTACAGAGTCAGTCAGCTCCAACCAGCCGTGTTCTTCCATCCAAAAAGAGTGCAGTAGCCCAGACCACAGCAGGACTGACCAAGACAATAACTGAGTCTGTGCTGGCCCTGAGGAGAGTTCTTGGCCCTGCCCTCAGGCAGAGTTTTGAGGGCCAAAGCAGGGTCTAACAGTCCTGAAAAAATGCCAGTCCTGGAAAATGTTTTCTCAGTCCTGAGCAAGCTGGGGGCTCATGTACTTGTGGCAGGAAGAACACGGACAGCATTGCATCAATCATCTTCACCCACCC
>VZRQ01009257.1:0-16073 GCA_013397975.1 Machaerirhynchus nigripectus | reverse complement strand
TTTCATCAATCATCGTCCCCCACCCACCCACCCCCCACTTTTTACTGGTTTTAATACTGCAGATATATCCACTCCACCATTCTTGCAGTTGTCCTAATTAGGAAGCCCATGTCTTGTTCCTTCCTTGAATGCTTGGAGAGAATAGGAGTGACATCCAGTAATGGCACTGATTCAGTTACTCACTGTCTTTATCTCCGACATGCTTGATCCTGATGAAAAGCAGCCTCCCTCTGAGCATTGTAGTCCAATTGTGCTTGCTTTTCCTGCTCTTTTCTTGCCTGCTTTTCAGCCTGATGAAGAAAAGGGAATAACAAAGCTTAGTCTTTTGTTCTCAACATCACCATCCTCTAAAGCTGAGCGAAGGTAAAAGCTTACAGAAGGTCTGCAGCATTCTTAGTTGATACTTGGCATTTATCATCCCTCCCCACTTCTCTCCCCTGCCATATCCCCCCAGAAAGGGTACATTAAATAGCTGAGTGAACCACCAGCATTAGCTGCTGCTCTTTGGTGACCTGCCCAGAATATACAAGAGGACAGCAGTACATGGTTGAAAAAATGTCATAATGGCACAGGACAGGATGTGATCTGTCATCGTTCTCTTATTACCAGTCCTCCCAGTAATCCTCCCTGACTCACATGGGCCAAGTCAGCCTGGAGAAGGCTTCTGTTCCACTGCTCTAAGAGGAGGCCCATTAACCTCTGAAACACGTGTATCATGCCTTACTGAGTTTTCAGCAGTAATTTTCTCACTCTACAAACAAGCTTCTTGGGGTCCATGGGTACAGTCAGTCACCTCTCCAAACTCAGCAGCTGCAGTGCACACAGGTAAAAACCAAACAAAACGTGTCCATCACACCCACAGCAACCTTTCTCTCTCTCTTTCTTCTAGCCAAGAGGTCTAGTACTATGAGTTTAGAAGTGTGCTTCTTTCTGAAGGAGCTGACAGGGTTCAGCTCTTCTATTTACCATTTGCTGGATCTGAATTTTCTGTACTTCCATGTTTGCATCACGCTGTCTCTGCTTCTTGGCTTTTTCCATTTCCAGGTAGATGCCATTTTCTGTCATCCATTGATTACGATCCTTCTCAGCCTCTTCTTTTTCCTGTCTCTCCTTTTCCTCTTTCATCTTCATCTGTAGATTACAAAACATACAAAAAAGTTAACCAAGGAGCTGGCCTGCTAAGCTGGAAGTTGTATCTCTGCAGAAGCAGCCCTGTATCAGCGCTCCCAAAAGCACAGTCACTGTGGCTGGCCAGCGTCCAAGCCCAGGGTTTTCAGCACCCCTGGCAGATGTGTGCCCAACACGGAAGGGGGAAAGGAGAGGGGACTCCAGGAGGGCTGTCAGCAGACTTGCTGAAGCCTGCTGATGCATGGCACCAGAGTCACCAACTGTGATCTAGGCCAGGCTCCTCAGCTAGAGTAAGCAATGCAGAGTCTGCACAAATTATGAGCAATTACAGAGCCTTCCAAGTCTAATTTTTTTTCAGAGGATCACCACATATGCTGCTTGCATCTTTCTTAAGGATTTAGTTCTAAAACTCTGGATGATAAATGAGAAGCAACTGGTAAGAACCCGCATGTGTGTCTTACTCCAGATGACTGTACTAAAAACTGGCATTTCCAAACACTATTCCTACATAGAAGTATATGACAGACAGAGGAACAAGAATAGCCCACATTTCTTACCACAGTGGCTCTGTGTTCTTCAATAGATTCAATGGCAGCCTTTCTTTTAATTTCTTTCTCTTCGTTTTTCATTTGGTACTCAACTTCTACCTCTGCAGCTTCTCTAGCAAGACGATCATCTTCAATCTTAAATGCCTCATTCATCTGTGCAGTTAAATGTTCAAAAGCTTTGTCCTTATGCTTCTGTATCATCCTGCAGGAGAAAATGAGCTACTGTAACATACCAGGACATCTGCTCAGATTACCAGAGGCAACGGGTAACTGTTGCTTTTAACAACACCAGCAATCCTACCTCCACCCCCAACAGCACCAATTACTACTGGAACTAGCAGGCATTTTTTCTGCACTTTCTACTTCAAGTTTTAATTACAGAAAACTTGCATCGAAGTTCTGATTTTGTTGATATAACAACGGAGAATAATGTTTGTCACAAAATGAAGTTGCAAGTTTGAATCTTGGCACTGAAAATTATGCCTGGACCCACCTGTTAGTTTCTGCATCTTTTTCTCTTCTCAGATCAGCCATCATTTCTTTTCCTTTAATATAAGCCTTAATCTGATCATCGTCTTTGTCTTCTTTTTGTTTCTCTTCAGCTTTAAATATTTTCTGTTCAGCTACATATTCCTGTTTAAATGGAAAACTACTTTTATTTTCATGTAGAACACGATTTTGGAAACATGAACTAAAAACAAATTCTAGCAAATACTTCAGGCCTAGCCTATAATAAGGAGTTCTTTACATCAGTGGAGAAGCTGTAGAAGATAGAAACCCAGAGATAAAATTCTCATGATCTACTTATCACAAACTACAACAAAAGTAAAATCAGTATGTGGTTGCAGCCCCAAGCTTATAGTATCTTTATATTCTCTCCTCTACCTTTCCAGTGGCTCCAGCTGTACTGTTCCCATCCTGTGTATCATTCATATGGTGCAGACTCTGAAGGGCTCAAAGACTAAAGTCTGTAGAACCATCAAAATGTAAAGCATAAGGCATTTTGTAATGACTCAGAAATGGCACTTTTATAGCTTGGCAGTATGTAAAGCTTTTGTTGCATATACAAGGTTGGGGGAAATGGGGGAAAATTTGTAAATTTGGGGTGAGGAGTACGGAAGGAAAAAAGCAAGTAGGGTTCAGTGGGAATTCTCTCCTTTTACTCCCTCACATGGCAAATGAATCATCACAATACCTCTACTTCAGTTTCCCTGCTCAAGCAGGCATTGGCAGGGAAACAGTATGTGTGCTAAGTAGGTCATCACCAAGTTTAAGAGATATTGTCATACTCAGGCTATTCCCTCTCCCTAACAAAGAAAAATGGACTTAGAACAAGTACATGGAACCGAAATCCAGTTCTCAAGTCAAGGACAATCTCCGTGCTGACTCTAGCAGACTTTGTCCATTGTAGACCAGTCAAAGCTCAGGTGCCACACTGCAATTTCCAAAAGGTCTTTCTCAAAAGCACAGAGGAAAGACATGGCCTGCAACTGGCAGGGTAGGCATTTGATGCCATGCTACTAAAGCTGTCAGCAAAGACCCTGTTGCCCACAGTCCTCTTTATTTGTTGGCTGAGTCCAACCATCACAGCCAAGGTGAAATACACATTTCGAACTGTCTGCTTTCCTGCTACTTACATGATGCAGCTTCTGGCATTCAACTTTTTTCTCCCGTTCCTTTTCTTTTTCTCTCTGAATTTCCAGTTGGTACAAGTGGTTTGATCGCTGTATTTGTTCCCCTTCTCTTCTGTTTTCTTGTTTGGCCAGATCTGCCCGATCCTTGTGCTCCTTTATTCTGAATCAGAAAAAGGAAGGGAATAAATGAGCTAGGGACAGCATGAAGTAATAATGAACAGATACCTGTTATGCGCATCTACAGGCACTTTAACAGTAAAAAACCCCAATACTTTGAAGTAAAATATCAGAGATCAAAACCAGGATCAGTTTCTATAAGCTAGCTCCAAATCCTTTGGCCAAAGCTCAGTTCCAGTCTGAGGGTGCTAGGGAAGTCTGTACTAGCAAAAGTGAACACGTATGGACTCAAATATTAGATTGAATTTGATTAGCCTGTTTAATTGATATCCCACTCCCTGTACAACCTGGGCCTTTGCCAGCAAGCAGTCCTCTAAGTGGTGCCACAGCACTGTGCAAGACATGGCCATGATGCCCATGCTAGCTGGAAG
Source organism: Machaerirhynchus nigripectus (assembly GCA_013397975.1). Taxonomy (NCBI): domain Eukaryota; kingdom Metazoa; phylum Chordata; class Aves; order Passeriformes; family Dicruridae; genus Machaerirhynchus; species Machaerirhynchus nigripectus. The sequence goes on along the minus strand of VZRQ01009257.1, from coordinate 12,215 downwards.
TGTGAAGGCTTCTAGCCTGGGGGAAGCAGCCACAGTGAGACAAGACACTTGCTCTCAGTGCCAGAATTGAGCCAGTCTTGTTAGATGTATTAGAACAGACATAGCCCCTGAAAGCAAGAGACGTTTCTGAAGCTGGAGAACAGTTATGGAAGAACCACAGGGTGAGGAAAGGTGACAGGTTTTCCATCTGACCACGACGTGAGGATGATGTGAAACCCTCGTTCAAAAGCAGTGAGCCACGCAGCTCCGGGCACGGCAGGCGGCCAGAGAGCCGCCCCTTCCCGCGGGCCGTGGAGCCGGGGCCCGCCCGGGCCGGGCTGGCCACGGAGAAGTTTTTAACCCAAACCGTCCCGCCCCACTCCCGGGGCCCCGCCGCCGGACTCACTGCGCCAGCTGCTCCTGGGCCACGGCCCGGCGGCTCAAGTAGCGGCCACGCTCCCTCTCTGCGTCCTGGCGGGCGGCGTCCGGCCCATCGCGGTCCATCGTCAGCCGTTCTTCGCCGCCTCCGCGGAGAAGGAGACGGAACGTCTGCCGAGGGAGAAAGAGGGACCCTCACCGACGACCCGGCCGTCCCGGGAAATCGGGGCGACAGAAGCTCAAAGGCGGTGGCCGCGGCGAGCAGTAGCCGGGGGAGGGCGCCGGCGCCGAGGCGGGAATGGCACCGGAGTGGGCGGAGGGCGCTCTGTCGCGAGTGCTGGAGCGGCACCGCGCCCCGCCCCGCCCCCGGCAGCTGCGGGCGGGCGCCGCCCTCTGTGTCACACACGGCGGGAAGGAAAGAAGCTAGCCTGACCCGGAGGCCGAACCCCCCTCCGCAGCCGGTTCGTGAACTGCTTGTTTCCCCGCGGCGCGTCCGTACCCGGTAAGAGGCTGAAATGGCCCCTCTGCCTGTGTCCTTCTGCTCCGGCCGCGATCCGCTCCCACCGGTTCGCCGGGGCCGTGGAGTTCGGCCTGGCTCCGTGCGCTGCCGCGCCTCACACGAACCTTCGCCCCGCCAGGCCTGACTGTTGCTGGGGCCCAGAGCCCTCGGCGGCCCTGGGAGCTGGATGAGGAGGTTGGGCCTCCCTCTCCTTCCAGGAGTTCATCCCTTACCTTGCCTGGAAGAGACTCCTGGAGGGGGTGACTGCTGCACCTGGGAAGGACAACACCCGCCTTACACCCAGCATTTTTAGTGTAGGAGAGGTAGAGCCAGTTCTGCTTGGCCCTCAGCTTGCTAGAAGTACCTTGCTTCCGGGGTAGCCTCACATCTTCCTCGAAGTCCTGTGCTTTCTCCAAGGCCTGCTGCTTTCAGCAGCTAGGCCAAGGAACTTGAGGACACATGGAAGACCCACTTTCAAAACTAAAATATTGGCAAACGTCCTTTTTTTTTAAGGACTTGTATTATTTTCTAGTCTGGCCAGCAAAGACTGACAGCTGTGGGGGGCAACAAAGCAAAGCTTCAGGTTTCTTGGACTTTGTTTCCAGTGGACACCCAGATAGAGGGATACCCTGTTTAAAGCCCAGGGTACTGGTGCAGGAAGTCATTGCAGGAACTCCTGTCCAAGGCACGGAAATTATGTTAACATTTCACCAAAGAAACCTAAGCTTAAGGAGGGGGTTGTGTCTGTGGTTTGGGTGTTGGTGACTAAATCTGATGAGGAATCTGAGATACAATTTTAGATCACATCTATTTACCACAGACTGAATTGCTGTTAGTCTTTTTGAAAGAACAGCCGAATTATGTTGTCTCCTGTTGATGTGCTTATTTTGTAGGCCCTATTTACAGCTATATCAGGACCTATTTGCCTCTTTTGTGACCTTTTAAGGGCTGTGATCAAATCACATCAATATTTACATGAAATAAAGCTGATTTATAGCATGACATTTGTTTTCCAGACATAGTTGCAAAATGCTACCAAAACTGCACACCCTAACTATTCTAACTTTCGCATATGTTCTCTTTTTTTCTTCCCCTGTAGTTGTTTTGGTTTGGTCTTTTTGATTATGGGGAATAATTAACTGGAAGTACACTAGTGAAAAATGTGACTTTTTGCCGTGGGAATTCATATGGTAGACGTGAAGAACCTGGGACAGTGAATTTTTAGATCAATGAATATTAAAAATATAACAGAAATAGTGAGCTTGTGGCTGGAACTGGTTTCAGTGACAGTCAATTTTATAACATGAATTCCTGTCTCAAGTTTAATCAACTAACATTCATGAAACACAAGATGGGGACTTTTGAGAATCTAACCACTTACATGGCAATCTTCTATTTTTTTCAAATCAACTCCAGATTCATGGTATATACTTGATATAAATCATTTACAGTGTAATTCTGCCTGTAAGGTTCAAAAGCATATTTTTTTAACTTGAAAATGGCTTCTGCCTTTCCTTGGTGGATAATTTAAACATTATTTCATGTTTTTGCTTCTTGAGCAGCCTTACAGCTACAACAAGGTAACTGGATCCCAACATGGAATTATATGTTAGGAAACTAGTATTTATTTATTCTTTTCTCAGAAAAATGGTCCATGTCCAAGTCCTCTTCCACCTTCGCATGCTTTGAGAAGAGGATAAAGATGATGTGTAGTCTTGGACTCAGTTTCGATTACTTGCTTTGCATATTTCTGAAATTCATGCTCTTTAGAAAGTGCAATAGCCTCCCTCTGAGCATCGTAGTCCAATTGTGCTTGCTTTTCCTGCTCTTTTCTTGCCTGCTTTTCAGCCTGATGAAGAAAAGGGAATAACAAAGCTTAGTCTTTTGTTCTCAACATCACCATCCTCTAAAGCTGAGCGAGGGTAAAAGCTTACAGAAGGTCTGCAGCATTCTTAGTTGATACTTGGCATTTATCATCCCTCCCCACTTCTCTCCCCTGCCATATCCCCCCAGAAAGGGTACATTAAATAGCTGAGTGAACCACCAGCATTAGCTGCTGCTCTTTGGTGACCTGCCCAGAATATACAGGAGAGTAGCAGTAGAACATAATGGCACGGAACAGGATGTGATCTGTCCTTCCAAGCCAGCCTTAATACACACCAAGGCTCTGAGGAGGCTGGTCCCCAACACCAGCATATGCTGAGCACACTTCATTAAAAACAACCCAACAAACACAAAACATCCTCACAAAACAGCAAACTTCCTCTCTTTCTCTCAGCAGGATCTAGTGCTATTGGTTTAGATGCATGCTTCTTTCTGAAGGGATTGACAGGGTACAGCTTTTCTATTTACCATTTGCTGGATCTGAATTTTCTGTACTTCTCTGTTTGCCTCATGTCGTCCATGTTTTTTGGTGTTTTCCATTTCCAGGTAGATGCGGGCATTTTCCATTAACACATCACGTTCTTTTTCAGCCTCTTCTTTTTCCTGTCTCTCCGTTTCCTCTTTCATCTTCATCTGTAGATTACGAAACATACAAAAAAGTTAACCAAGGAGCTGGCCTGCTAAGCTGGAAGTTGTATCTCTCTGCAGAAGCAGCCCTGTATCAGCGCTCCCAAAAGCACAGTCACTGTGGCTGGCCAGCATCCAAGCCCAGGGTTTTCAGCACCCCTGGCAGATGTGTGCCCAACACGGAAGGGGGAAAGGAGAGGGGGGCTCCAGGAAGGCTGTCAGCAGACTTGCTGAAGCCTGCTGATGCATGGCACCAGAGTCACCAACTGTGATCTGGGCCAGGCTCCTCAGTTGGAGTAAGCAGAAGTAAGATCAGCCCAAGTTTCTTACCACAGTGGCTCTGTGTTCAGCAATAGATTCAAGGGCAGCCTTTTGTTTTGCTTCTTTCTCTTTGAGCTTTTTTTCTTCTTCAGCTTCTATTCTTGCAACATCTTTAGCTAGTCGAACACCTTCCATCTTCAATCCCTCACCCATGTGTTCAGCTAATCGACTAATCATTTTGTCCTGTCGTTCCTGTTTCCGTCTGCAGAAGAATATAAACTTCCATAAGATACCTGGGCAACATACCTGGTGGGTCTACCTGAAGCTACCAAACTCAGCAGTCCTGCTTCTAGAGTTCTCTCCTCTTGCCACACAGGCTGGCCCACCCACCCAACTCATGATCTCCTTCTGTTCTCCTGTTTGGCTTATTTTTATATAATCTGATTTAGCAAATAAATGTTCCCTGTATTCTTGTATCACTAGTTTCTGTTGCAATAATGAGCTGGATCACTCAGTAAGGATTCCACCTAGCATCTTGCCGCCAGGAGAGGAATGCATTGGTCAGAAGCAGGAAGGGAAGAAAACTCTTAGATTGACTCGGTGGTATCATCATGTTGTACCCTCAATGTTAAATTGATAAAATATCTCTCCTTAATAAGAACACAATGTAGTTAATTAGTGTGTGTGCCTTGTTAAGAAGTCAAATATTTTTTCTTGATCTGACTCAGAGAAGTATAGCTTATACTCAAAAATATTTTCATCAAGGATCTTAATTGTCTTTAATTGTTGAGGAGTTGGAGGTTTGGCAGGCCATATGGAAAATCACTCTTCCCAATACACTTGTGCAAAGCTTTGCACTTTCATAAGCCTCTGTACTTTGAAGGGTGGAGAGATTGCTCCCTCACACTCTTACTAAGGAATTACTAAAAAATTTCCTTTTTCTCCTGAATTCCCTGTTCTCCCTATCAGTAGAATTTAGAATAACTTTTTAGAATAACTGTTAATTGTGTATATCGTCTGAATGATCTGAAAACAACTACAGTATAGTTTTTAGATGATTTACAGTTTATACCCTAGCATTGTACCTACCTACGCATTTCAGCTTCTTTCTTTTTTCTCATATTGGCAATAATTTCCTTTGCTCTAAAATGAGCTTTGATCCGATCATCTTCTTCCATTCGTTTTTGTTCCTCTATTGCTTTGATTATTTTCTGGTCATTTATATACTCCTGTATGGGCAAAATGGTCCTGATGTAACAGATGACATGTAGAATATCTGGATCTGAGGTAGCAGCTTACAGGAATCACTCCCTATTCCCCCTCCTCAAGTTTCTTTCAAAAACAGAAGAGAGGAAAGGGATTCTCAGGAAAGGAGAGAGAAGACAGGAAATTTCCATTTGCTTCTGCCTCCCTATTCAAATATGCATCAAGAGGAGATAGTAGATGTGAGGATGGGGAGAAGGAATTGACCATCAAAGAGCTGCTTCTCCAGTCCATTGCACAAACAAATTGCTGTGCGATGCAGAGAACATTATCCCATGCTCCCACTGACACACGTGGGCATCGGGGATGGTGAGTGGCAGGGGACTGTCCAACCACCACCCACACACACGTATCATTCTGCTCCTGGCCCCACCTCATCCAAAACTATCCCAGTCTAAGAGCTTAATCCAAAACACAGCTGAAGAGGAGTTTTCTATACTTCTATGTAAAAAATCAACTGTCTTTTGCTTGCTGGCCAGAACCGTTCTGAGGTACTTCTAGTTTGTACTTAGTAGGATGCCTTTAAAGATTAAATTAGATGGCAGCAGGTCTTGACTGAATTCCTAAACCTCTCCAACCATAAATATAAAGTGAAGTTAAAAAGATACTTTTCAGTCTCTGTCTAGTCCTTCTTTCTAACAAAGAAAAATGGGCTTAAAACAGCAGGAAAGTGAAACTTAAATCCAATTCTGAAGTCAAAGAGATACTCCTTGATGTCTACAGCCAAATCTTCAACCATAAACCAGTCAAAGCATCAAGTGCCAACATCCCTTCAGTCAACAGAAGGGAGGCCTCCAAGAGGTCTTTCTCAAAAGCACAGAGGAAAGACATGGCCTGCAACTGGCAGGGTAGGCATTTGATGCCATGCTACTAAAGCTGTCAGCAAAACCCCTGTTGCCAGTTGACCCGTTTATTTGTGGGCTTTATTTGAGTCCAACCATCACAGCCAAGACGAAACAAGCCTTTTGAACTGTCTGCTTTCCTGCTACTTACATGATACAGCCTCCTGCGTTCAACTTTTTCCTCATGTTTCTTTTCTTCTTTTCTCTGAATTTCCAGTTGGTACAGTTGGATCGATCGCTGTATTTCTTCTTCTTCTCTTTTGTTTTCTTGTTTGGCCAGATCTGCCTGACGCTCACGCTCTTTTATTCTGAAATGGAAAAAGGTGAATAAATGGTCTAGGAACTGCATGAAGTAATGAACTGCATAACCATAGGTACCTTGCAGTGAGGAATGTGATACTTTGAGTTGAAGGTAGGTAGAATATCAGAGGTGAATAACAGCATGACTGTTTGTAGTGGTAGCCTTGGTAGAAATGAGCTACATGGTATGCTCACAGTTTGCAGTCTCGTGGTGACAGGTTTAGCTGGATGACTCATTAGCACCACTGCATTATTAACACTCTGGCCTATATCTGCAGCATCCTTGGAGAACAAGATTTCCCCAGTATGACCCACCATACCTGTGTTTCTTCTGGGCATGCAGGCAGCAGCTGAAGCTGGTAGTGTTCTATACTAAGTTCTGCAAGGATTCATGTGTTGTGCCTGGAATATGTAAGACCAGGCTTTGAACCCTTCCTCTGCCTCAGGAAATTTGATTCCTCTATCAGACCACCAGGGCCAGTCCTATAAATACCACCATGGACCCCTCCATAAGATGTATGGAAGAGCTGAGAGAAGGAATAGAAGTGACAGTAATGCCTTCTCTTTTTGTGCAGTCTGGAAGCTTGTTATGGGTAAATGGAAAATCTAATTTAACCTTTTTCTTGTCTGGAACAAAAACTGAGCGAAATACACCTAAAATACATTAACAACATTTGGATAGTGATTTGACTAAAACCTGCTGATGCTTGCCAGAGGCGATTTTGCATGCAGACTGCTGGCAACTAAAAAGGCATATAGCTTTTCCCTTCTGGGCAAGATCTCCTGTGATCTTCTTTTAAAGGAGTGGCGTTTATGAATCAAATTCATAGTAAGTTTCTGTAAAAACCTCATAGAAGGTATTTTGAGAAGAGTTTTTTGAGAAGTAAATAATGAAGTAGGGTTGCTTTTAATTATTACTTACTGTTCTAGCTGATCTTTGTATAGTGCCTTTTGATTCATATAATGCTGATGTGCTTTTTCTTGCTCACTGAGAATATATTCTTTAAATTTACGTTGCTCTTCTTCATAATCCTTCTTTTTGCTGTCAGCTAATCTTGACTTTTGAAATTCCACTTGAGCATCTCTTTCTTTTAGGACCTTAGTAAGTAAAAGTGCACTCTGCAAGAGAACATTTAAAGTCATTTTCATGTTCAGAAGTCTTTAAAGACATTCAGTACAATTTCAATTTTAAAAATATAAGTTGTCAACAAACATGGAACTGTCTCATTCTGTCGTCCTGATAACATAGGTAGGTTTTTACACGATCAATAACCTCCTTCCGTTTTGCTGCTTGAAACTGTGCTTCTTCTCTATCAATTAACTTTCTTTCTTCCTCTTCCTTTTCTTCACGTAATTTTTTGGCTTGAAGTTTCTGTTGTATCAGGTTCTACAGTGCAGACAAAATTAGAAATCACATTTAAATTTTGGATTGGTTTTTTATTTTGCATTTTAGCTTTAAGTAAAAAATACAAATGTTTGTGTTAGATATTAAATGTATTTAAACGGCATTTAGTTAAAATTCATATTCAAAGGCAAATGTTAAACAAAGGGAGTACAGCTAGAAATGTTACATTGAGTGTTTTTGTATATACAAAAGTGACTACCCTTGCTTACAAATGTATGTTGTACTTACCAGAGTAGCATTGGGTGGGTCTTTTCCAGCAGCTTTGGAGTCCAAGTGCACTTCTTCCTGTTCTTTCTTCTCATCGCTGTGTGCTGCTTCTCTAGTGCTGCCCAGAATCCTTTCCCATTCTGCTTTTGGGAATACAATTACCTGACGAAGATCTGCTTCATTTGGAAGGAAATACTCATCTAGAACATTATTTTCTTTCAAATTATGTGCTGTGGAGAGGGGAGAAAAAAAAGGTTATTTGATATCAGAAAATCCAATAATCAAATGTGTATCAGGATTTGAATTCTCTCATGGTAACAATACTAAGTTATCCTTAATATTAGTTAGTCCCCCATCCCCAAACCCCAGAGCTAAGACAGGGTATCTGTGTCTGTAGTCTACCTATGACCAGTGCATGAAGTTGGAAGGTGACACTGACTGACTGGGCTGTTTGTATGTCCCCTTGCCTGTTAGTGTGTATGTGTGGGTTTGGCTTGTAGTAACACACTTCCCAGGCAGTATTCGGGCATGATTCTTAGAACAGCCGGGAGCAAGGACCATTCCCAAAATGAAAGGGACAATATTGGTAAAGCCATTCCACTGGCTGGATGAGGCAGCAATTTGGGCACAGACTGTGCCTTACTACCCTTGTCTAGCATATTCATCATATTTACTGAAATCAATCTGTTGTAGAACAGTTTCTTGATTTGTTGGCAAGACTAGCATTTCTTTGTTGCATTAGGCTTACATACACGTGTGCAGGCATAAATGCAGCTTTTCTAGGTGATGTGCAGGTTTTGTGAAATGCTCTTTCGAGTGTCACCACCATTTTTGAAGGGAATGGCACTCTGTACAGAGTGGCATCCTATAGAAATTGTGTGTTTGTGTGATTTGCAGCAGACTGACACGCCGTATCTGAAAGGTAAGGAGGCTTTCTCTTAGAGTGACACCGGTGTCAGAGTCTGTTTTCCAGATGCCGTTTTCCAGATGCTGACCAGTCTCCCGACAGGGACCAGACCCGATCCTCTCCCTCTGTCCTAGGTGAACACAGCCTTGCCAGAAGTAAAGGCGCACTGATGCGGCGGCGCCCTGCAGGCAGGAAACTGCCAAGCCCCTCGTTCTACCCCAGCTGCTGCCCTTGGAGGTTACTGGACCGGCGCTGTGTTCAGGTCAGTTCTCTCCACTCAGTTTCTAGGGAGAAACAGCCCCTCTTGCCGCCTGCCGCTGGGGGAGCTTTGGGGAGAGTCACGCTGGGCACCCGTAGGGCCTCCCGGAGCCGTNCCTTCCCCTCTGGGGTGCGGCCGCGGCCGCTCGGGGGCTGCCCGCGGGTACGGCCCCGCCGGCGTGGCTGCTCTGCTGTCTGGGGCGCTGGCTGCGGGGCCCGACGCAGGGCTGACCTGCCCGGGAGGGGGTGGCAGATTCAGCTTCACGAATGGCTGCATTTCGTTTCGGTTCGTTGGCTGCTCTGATTTAGTGCGGCCTCTTTGAAGGCCCAGGCTCCATCTGTTCGGTGGACGTTTCCTTTTGAAATACCTTCTGAGGCGTTTTGCCAGGAGAATCCCAGTTCGGTTGCATTGGCAAATGCTGATGGAGAAATTAGTACCTGCTCAAACTGATGTTGCGTGAGTACAGGAAGATTGATGCCGTGTTAGCAAGTATTAGTAACTGCAGCATGAATTTAGATACTGTCACAGTAACTATTTTAAACAGAAGCTGGACACCGAACTTTGGCCTTTACAGACTGCATTTTTAGCTGCAGCATAACTTCCCATCGCAGTAGCGGCTATAAATAGTTTACTTTGTTCAGATATTCTCTTCCAGAACTTTTCTCTTCTGAGCACAAGGTCAGGGTAGGAATATACTACTTGTGTTTATATAAATAATATTCTTTTTTGTTTGTTTTGGAAACTTATTTTCTCACAGCTATGAAATTTCTGTTGGTTTTTGATTTTGACCATACAATCATAGATGAAAATAGTGACACCTGGATTGTGAGATGTGCTCCTGAGAGAACACTTCCTAATGGATTAAGAAACTCTTACCAACCAGGACACTGGACAGAATATATGGGCAGAGTCTTTGTCTACTTGGGAGATAATGGTGTCAAAGAAGATGAGATGAAAAGAACTATGACAACAATTCCTTTCACTGTGGGAATGATAGATCTTCTCGGATTTATTGGCGAGAACAAAGAGTTGTTTGATTGTATAATTGTTTCAGATTCTAATACAGTATTTATTGACTGGATTTTGAAAGCTGCTGACTTCCATAAAGTGTTTGATGAAGTGTTTACAAACCCTGCAGCATTCAGCAATACTGGCTATCTTACTGTACAGCACTTCCATGCTCACCATTGTGCAAAGTGCCCTAAAAACCTTTGCAAGAGGAAAGTTTTAAAAGAATTTCTAGATAAACAGTTGGAGCGAGGAGTAAGTTATACACAAATTGTATATATAGGTGATGGTGGGAATGATTTATGTCCAGTAATGTTTTTGAAGAAGAATGACATTGCTATGCCCAGGCAGGGGTATACCTTGGAGAAAAAGATTTCTGAACTGGCCCAAAGTCTCAGTCCTGTACAGTGTTCTGTTCTGGTTTGGTCATCTGCGATTGACATTATGTCTTACCTGAAACTGCTTATAAAGGAATGATTCAAATGATAAAAGGAAACGGATGCAGTTACATTTGAACTTCCTGGGTCGGAAAAACCGCATGCATATAAAAGCTCAAAATTGTAAAACTGGGCTATTATCTGATATTATGTTTTTTTAAACACAACATAAAACTGTTTATGTTCAATCCTGGTAATAATGGGAAAGTGAAGTAAAAAAGGCCTTCTAACATAGTACACATTCCAACACAAGTGGAGAAGGGGCGTTGGGACAGGACTTGTCATTATTTTTAGTCTAGTCCCTCCCGTCCAACTCTTTACCAACTATATAACTGACCTTTGCAGTTCCACACACTTAGGGGAAGGAGTAGGATTACTGCTCAAAAGAATGAAATTCTTAGAAAACATTAGGTGCCAGGAGCATGGTTCTGGAGCTGTTGTCTTTTATACTTCTTTGATCTGATGGCAAATTATTTGCTTGTAATCTTGTTTAATCCAAAGATGCATTTATAGTCTCAATCTACTAAATATTTTACCAAACAAAATTACTTTTTAATAGTTTGTATTATCTTGTATTGTAAAGACAATAAAGTTGCTGTCACTGACAAATGCAGCACAACTAGTTTGTGTCATGTATTCTGCTGGCCTGTGTGTCTTTAGGCACCTGTTATTGTAAGGGCCTGGAGAGAGCAGACACAAGTGTAGGTGTCAGCCTTTGGCCTGTCAGACCCTTTCTCTTCTGGAAAGCTTAAGGATGTTGCTCTTTTATTTAAAGAAGAGTCTCTCTCCCATTCTGACTACTGCCCCAACAATGTGCTGCTGCCACTCTGTACAGAGCTGACACTGGTTTGATCTTCCATGCTGACAGCTCTGAGTCAGCCAAATGCCTTTTTCCTCCGTAGTTTCTGCTGCAGTGCACAGGCCCACAGAATGGTACATATATACACGTTTACTCTGATTTTATCTATTCATTCTCCTATATATCTATAGTGTGATGTCTTACAGGCTGGAAGGAAACATCTATGTCCATTTTAACTTTTAAGCAGATTTGTTCTGTTTAAGTAGTTTTAAAGAATCGTTTATGAACATGCAGCCTTTCTGTTTACCACTGACCGTGAGATGAGCCCCAGGTGTTGGACTGTGCATATAAAGGTATTAAAAATAAGTCTCATTAAAGTTAAATAATGTGTTTTCATGCCAAATGTTTTCCTTCTTCTATCCCAGAAAAGGTTCAAAATGATGATGTAGTCTGCTATTAAACTGAGGTCACTTTTAGCTTAGTAGTGCTTTAATAACTGAGAGATCAGTCCAGCTTTAACAGCACCTCAGCTGTAGATGTCTGAGGTGTAGCTCAGCAGCCTGCAGTTGCCGTAGCTGTCTTCCTTTGTTTTCTGTGCAACCTCGTTCTCATTTTCTTACAGACGTTTGATGATGCCAGTACTTTCCTTTTCCTTAATTGAAGATTTTTGAGTGGTCTTGCCTGTTTTCAGGCTGATAGTTTATATATATTTCCTTTGTGTACTTCCTTCCTTGCCTCACCTATTTTACTGTATTTTAGAAGGTTGCTTTGAATAGTCTGTTGCCTAAGATGTCTTATTACTCTAAGTAATAGAGTTCTCAGGAGCCTTGCTTTAGTGATGGATATTTGATAGGTGTGTGAGATGTTAATCTTTGGGATCTTGCCCTATTGTCTTGTGCAAGGGCACAAAGACATCTAAGGACTGGTGGGTCTCAGATTGTGGCAGGTTTAAGTTGTCTGGTTTACAGGCCATACAAAAGAATGGTAATGGCTGTTGCATAGGGCAATTTCATATGTTACTTTGGGGTTTAAGTTGTTGCCATTGTTTAACCCCGGCTGGCAACTAAAAGAGCTGCTTGTGCACTCTATCCCCCCCGCTCAGTGGGGAGGAGACTTGGGGAAAAAAAATTAAACCCCGTGGGTTGAGATGAGAACAGTTT
>VZRQ01009256.1:162214-172635 GCA_013397975.1 Machaerirhynchus nigripectus | reverse complement strand
TCCACCCCACCGCCCTCCCAGCCCACCCAGCCCTCCGCAGCGCCCGCCGTCAGCTGGACTCCACACGCGCAAAGGCAGGGTTTGCTTCCAGCCCCACTTCTGAGCCCCCCCTCGGCTTTGGAGCAGCTTCATTAAAAGGAAACACAAACCAGAAGCAGAAGGAAGCACTTTTAAGTTGCTGGCAGCTTTGCCTGTCTATGAGTTATGAGGTCTTGCTTTATTCATGGAGCAGGAAAAAAATGCTTATCTCCTCGGAGTCCATTATGTTTCATTTGGAGCCCGGGTGCAGTCGGTGCTTTGGCAGAAATATCCCGCTGCCCCGCTCGCCCTCCCGAAACTTTATCTCCCTATTTCATTACTGGGAGTTGCACTCGCCCCGGTTTATCAGTGGTGATGGAGTGGTTTGCTGACTTCTCTGCTGTCCTAGCAAAAATGAGGATGGAGACATTCTGCTCCAGGTTCCTGCTATTTTCAGAGACCTTGGCTGCATGATTTATTCATAAAAAAGCCATTATTTATGCCAAAGAAAGAAGACAGAATGGGTTAGCTTTTTAAGTGCTTATAATGCATTATATGGTACCTTAGCCTGCCAGACATCATTTATAATTGTAGAATCCCTTAACCTCCTTTTTCTGTTTTCCCTACCCTTCACATCAGTGCAGAGGGTGATAGCAAACTCGGTAATTAGCAGAAGTTGACAGATGTGGCAAGGAGAGGTAAGGTGAAATATCATCGAAGGAGACATTTCTCCAGCACCTAAAGTGAAGGAAGACCCTCCCTCCTCCCAGCCTTGATCTCCCAGCACAGGCAGAGCAGGGAGTGAGCACCACCACGGAGCTTTAGCTCCTGGGGCCTGACTCTGGGGTCCATCCCAGCCTCTGCATCCCGGCCTTGGTCTTTCCTGATGGCCTGTGAATCTCCCAGCTGGCTCCTGTCCTGAGAAACCCGTCCCTGCTCTTGCTGGCAGAACCTTGGGATGCTCTGAGTTCCTGCTGATGCCACGAGCGCTCTGGTCCCATCAGCTGCTCCCCACCACTGCAGGCCCCAAGCCCCTCTGACTAAGCTCTTGCACAATGAGAACAAATCTCAGCACAGCATCAGCAAAAAAAAATTAAATATGCCCCAAACCTGCAAATGTGGTGGAGTTGAAGAGCAGAGAGGCCGAGGGCTGCGGCTGGCAGAGCTCAGGGCTGGAGCCACAGCGGGAGCTCTGCTGACACCATCACAGTGCCAAGGCCACCTTTTGTCACCAAGCAAGGTCGTGTTTGTCACTCTCGGGGCTGTGCTGCGCTTCTCCAGGTGAGAGCAGGTCACACCCGAGCTCGGCTGGGCAGGGCCGTGGCAGCCAAAGCGCTCCTTGCCCACTGCTCCTGCCACCAGCCCCCACGAGGTGGGAAATGCCTGCACCCCCACGCGCCTCCAGAGATGTCACCCCTGAAAACGAGGCACTAGGGGGGACTTCAAACATCTCACAGGATCATTAAAGTCGGGAAAGCCCTCCAAGATCATCGAGTCCAACCATTAACCTGCTTCCCGGGCCTGCTGCTGTCAGTCTGTGTCCTCTCCTCACTGCTGAGGGTCTCACCAAGGCTGAAAGCAGTGGGAAAGGGATTTAAATCCCGGCGGAGAGCGCAGCATTCCCGGTATAACCCATTCTGGAGTGGGTGCAGGTAAGATTTTAAAAGCAAATTTAAATCACAGCTATGAAATCTGAGTGTTTGAGGCAGGCTGGAACAGCTGCCCTGTGCCTGTGCCCAGTGCTGAATGGATGGAAGGAGGGAAGGGGCTGTTCTTCCATGCGGTGGAGGTCAGGGGGCTGCCCAGTGTGTTCCCCGTGGGGTGCAGTGTGATGGCCACGGGGCCAGAGCCCCCCACCGGGTCACCCCAGGTTTGGGGGGGTTGTGCTGTGTTTGTTCCCACCTGGAATGAGACGCCCACGCTCCGGACTGCGAGACGAACCACAAGGAAAACAATTAGAGATTGGAGGTGAGAGGCAGCCTTCCCCTCCGGCTGCTCTCCTGGGCTGGATTCAAGTAGGAGAAAATCCCCATTAAAAGGCAGTGCCATTTCCAGGCTTCTCGAGTTCAAAAGCAGAGACAGAAATCTCAGCTCTGATTTTGCTTTTTAAGCCTAAGATAAATAAAAATGTAAGAGACGGGAAATAATGTAATGTAATCATCAAGGAGAAGAGAAACCAAAGGCTCGGCTCTCACACACACACGCAAATATAAACACACGCGCAGAACACATTTTAAAACCAATTAAAATCCCTTTGCAGAGAAAGCTCTTTCACCCACTCTCCGGGATACAGGCTATCTGCTTCCTTGGCGCGCTGGATATGAATAATTAAAAGCTAAACATATGTTAAAAAATGCAAACAGTACATGATCCTGGAAACTTCCTCTCCTTATTATTATTTCCACAAGAAAGCTGTTAAATGGTTATAAAACTCATGAAATGTGCCAGCCTTGGCGTCTCATGTGATTCCCTGCTCCGGCCAGGAAGGAGTTAAAACCATTTGGCAGAGACTAACCCATTAGGCCTAATAATTATGAAATTATAGAGGTACTCAGGTGACTGTTAATTTCACACATACTGTTCAGCTCGGTGGCTAATGAGAGCCTGAAGAACTCAAGTGCCTCATCTTTCTTGTTGAATGGTGACCTGCAATTAATGAGCTTCTGCAAGAAAAGGCAGCATTTTGCACTTGGGGCTAATAAGATGGCTTTTGTGCAGCAGCATTGTGATACCAGGAGCTTTCGAATGAAGATTAAGAACTTTTCTCCTTATTTATTTATGAGCTCCACGCAGTCCAAGGGACCACACATGCAGAGAAGCGGCCCTGGTGTGAGTCTTGGAAGGAACTTAAGAGCACAGTTGCTCCGAGGCGATGGCAAAAACGCTCCTTCTCCTGCGCTGGGTGGTAATGAGAGGGAATTGTGGAGCCCCAGCCCTGGAAGTGTGCAAGGCCAGGCTGGAAAAAAGCAGCCTGGGATGGTGGAAGGTGTCCCTGCCCGTGCAAGGGGGGTGGGATGAGATGGGCTTTTAAGGTCCCTTCCAGCCCGAACCCTTCTGGGATTCTGTGATTCTCTGAGCTAACGGGAAAACAACTGCAGGGTGATCACCCGTGGTGGGGAGGACGGGCAGAGGGTGTCTGGAAAAAGAAACAGGCCAAGATCCCCTTTTCCCTCATGGGTTTCCACACCAGCCCTGCCACAAAGACCCCAAAATAAGCCCCTCCTGTGACCGAGCACGGCTCCTGCCTTCGTGACAGTTTCCTGTTCAGGACCTGAAATCAATCCCAGAGGTTTCCAGAGGCGCCACTGCATTTTCTGGCTGTTTCCAGGCTTGCGTAAGTGCTGCGGAGAGTGCCTGGCTGGGATGTGCGTGCAGGCATCCCCAGGGCTGCAGCTCCTGGGCAGCAGAGCCCAGGCCCCAGCCAGACCCACCCAGCCCAAACAGAATCAGTGAGGCTGGAAAAGCCCTCCAAGACCATCGAGCCCAACCCGTGACCAATCCCCACCTTGTCACCAGAGCGCTGAGTGCCACGTCCAGGCGTTTCTTCTCCAGGGATGGGGACTCCACCACTGCCCTGGGCAGCCCCTTCCACGGCTTGGTCACCCTTTCCATGAAGAAATTCTTCCTAAAATCCAACCCTGGCCCAGCCTGAGGCCGTTCCCTCTCCTCCTGTCCCTGTTCCCTGCAAGCAGACCCCGACCCCCCCGGCTGCCCCCTCCTGTCAGGGAGTTGTGCAGAGCCACAAGGGCCCCCCTGAGCCTCCTTTGCTCCAGGCTGAGCCCCCTTTTCTCCAGCCTGAGCCCCTTTCCCAGCTCCCAAACCCAAACAGGCTGCAGCTCTCCAAGCACAGACATTTGTCAGAACCCAGGACGTCCGTGCCCTCGCTCTGGCGGTGTTTGCACAGTTATTCTTGGTGGCAGCATTATCATAATCATTATTATTAACACCAATTTTGTCTTTAAATGCCTGCTTGCATTGACATTTGCTTTATGCACACACACGGAGCACTAACCCCCCCCCAGAGCCGAAGCCAACCAGCCCTGCAGGGTGCTCCCACCATCACCTGTGCTGGAGCAGCTCGGAAATGTCTCCTGCCACAGCCCTGGCCGTTCCCCCTCCCCGAGGTGACCCTCTTGGCCCCCCTGCAGGCTCAGGCATTCACAGACAGAGGAGAAGCTGGACCAGCACACAGGTGGGTTGAGGGCTGAGCTGGGATCCAGGAGGCAGGGGCTGCTTCCAGGGTCCTTTTCCATGGGCTGGGAGCCCGTCCTGAGGAGATCTAGTTGTGCCTGGCTCTGGTTTGTGCTCCTGCAGTTCCCCGTCACTGAAACCTGTGGCCTCGCCAACCTCCTGGAGACTCCAGCTCCTCTGTCAAGAGATTCCCAGAAAAAAGCCTAATGGAGATTTCTGGACACCCCAGCAAGGCCTGTCCCCTCTTGCCAGGTGGGTCCTGGTTCTCCACGGGTTCGTTCCTGTGCTGCTTTTCCAGAATGAGCTGAAGGTGGTGGGTCCCAAGTGTCTCTCAGTCCTTGACAATGCACAAAGGATCAGAGCAGAGTTTGGGCTGGAAGGGAACTCAAAGATCACCGACAGAGGCTGTTGACCATGCTCCAGCACATCCAGACTTCTCTTTGAAACCACGGAGTACAGCTGTGCTTTCCTTGGCCCCGGTTTTCCTTTGAGGCTGCAAACAGAGCACTCAGGTCCTGGCAGGTCCTGGCAGGTGCCTCCTTGCAGTAACTCTCTGCCACTATTTCTACAGTTTATTCTGCAAGGGCCTGGCACAAGAACGAACCTCTGCCCGTGGCACAGAAGAGCCCAGGGAGCCCCACACTGGCCAAGGGCGGCCAGGGATGACCACCCAGAACCTGCAGCCAAAGCAAGACCTCCTCTCTGCAGAAAGCAGGTGTGCAGGTCATGGAATCACAGAACAGTTCGGGTTGGAAGCGACCTTAAAGATCATCTAATTCCAACCCCCCGCCACGGGCAGGGGTGCCACTCACGAGATCAGGTTGCCCAGGTGCTCCCTGTCCCTTCTCCTCACCTGAGACATTGCCCATGTCCTGCTCTAGCTGACACTGGGGGCTCATCGGGCCTGGGTGAGGCACCAAGACTCAGCTGCTCCAGTGAACTGCGGAGAGAAGGGGCATTTGGGGAGCTCAGGGAGGTCTCTGGGGCATTTCTGTGTTCCGTGTGGCATCCCCCGGTGCCCTGGGTGAGGTGACAGCCAGGCAGGGGCCACTGATGGCAGCAGGAGTGAGATCAGAGGTGCCCACCAGCTCCTGCTCCCTGTGGGCACTGTCACGCCCATGGGGACAGCCCTGCGGGCAGTGTCACACCGCAGGGACACCTGAGGGCTCCTGAGGGCTCCTTGGCCCTGTGGCTTCCCTGGGGGTCTCTCCTGTCACTGTGAGCGTGACCTCGGCCCGCAGACCCAGCCGTGGAACCACGGCCGTGCCACCGGGGCAGAGCTAAGGTCACCTGTGAGTTTGCAGGAGATGACCCTCCTTTCCAGGAGCAGTGCATTCCAGCGTGTCAATACATCCCGACCCCGCACTACTTCCCTGCGCCCCTGCCTCCATCTCAGCCTCACAGAGTCACAGAGTGGCTCGGGTTGGAATGGATATCAAAGCTCATCCCACCCCTGCCATGGGCAGGGACACCTCCCACTGTCCCAGGCTGCTCCAAGCCCCGTCCAGCCTGGCCTGGGACACTGCCAGGGATCCAGGGGCAGCCAAAGACTCCCTGGACAACCTGTGCCAGGGCCTCACCGCCCTCACAGGGAAGAATTTCTTTCTGATGTTTAATCTAAATCTACCATCTTTCATCTTGAAGCCACTCCCCCTTGCCCTGTCACCGCTTTGCCTCACAAAACCCCCAAAGCCCTGCGAGATCCCCTCCCAGCACCTGGGTTGCTCATTCATGGGATACCCACAGTCCCTCTCCTTCCAGCCCTGCTCTCTCCCTGTGTGACAGCAGCACCCACCCTCCTGTCTGCCAGAGGAGGCTCATCCCCAGCCACCCCTGAGGTGCCAGAGCACCCCTGGGGCAGCTGCCCCTCGCCAGGTGTGGGACCAGCCAGCCTGAGCCAGCGAGAGATGCTCGCCTGCAGAGCAGCATCCCGAGCTGGCACGGCCTCGGCTGCATCCCGCCCTCCTCCCGCGGGGTGACTCCTGCCAGCTGACAGAGACAGAGAAGTGTCACATCAGGGGCAGCTGCGCCGTGCTGACGAGCTGGGGGGAGGACGTGGGAGCTGTCAGGAGCTGGCACTCGGCTTTCCATGGGTGGCCTTTGGTTGTTTTGCCGCCTTCTATTCAGAGTCAATCATGCGGCCACGAGCAAGGCACCCTTCGCCGGAACCCAGGGCGAGAGGCACTGGAATGGATCTGACAGGGTGGGTGACGGCTGCCACCCCGCTGAGGCTCGGGTGAGCCAGGGGAGGGAAGGGAGAGCTGGGAGAAGGTCTGAGCCCTCAGCCTTGCTGGGATGGGGAGGGCTGAGGGGGCTTGGCCACCTCCCAGCCCTGTCCAGCATCTGCTGCTCTCCTCCCGGCCCGGCCAGCATCCCTTCCTTCAGCCAGATAACGAGGGAACGAGTCAAGCTTGCAAGAGCTTGTTTGATTAATTGTTCCAGAGCTTTTGAGGGAATCAGAAGCTGACGTTTATGGAAGTCCTGGCTGTCCTGTCCTGTCCTTTCCCAACCCCAGGAACTCTGGATCACTGCCTGTTGCAGCCCTGGGATGGCCCTGTCCCAGCTCTGGGTCCCCTGACCCCACTGGGTTGGCTGCTGCTCCTGTGTTGGCCTGAGAGCCTTCCCCACTGCCACCCGTCCTGTCGGGATGGGGACACTGGAAACGTCTCCTCCTCCTCCATCCAGCCCTGCCCTGCCTCGCAGAGGGATTCTCAGACACCCCTAGAAAAGATGCAGGGTCTTGCGGGGGTTGTGAATGGCTCCTGTCCTGCTTTGCTTTCTCCCATTTTCTGGGACCTCAGCACATCCCAGGAAGGGGAAGAGCAGGTTTCTGCTGTGGCACCATCTGGACCCCCACGCTCCCCTTGGAGTTCCTGAAGGCCCTGGGTCACATGCGTGGTGCCACTGAAACCACACCGCCCTCAGCACCTCTGCCAGGGCAGGTGTCTGCTGGGCAAGAGAGATGAAGGACCTGTCTCGTGCCCACCAGCAAACCTGTCCCTTGTCACCAACGATGGGACATCCTGTGCAGAGCAGAGAGTGTGTGGAGCACTGGGGCCGAGCTGCTGACATGCTGGAGGATGAGCAGACCAGGGGGGATCGTGGCCCTCATCATCCTCAGCCAGGAGCAGAGGCCAGGGAGAGCTGCGGGGAGCTCAGGGGAGCTGGGGGTGGCTGAGATGGTGTCCCCGAGCAGGGGTGGAGAGGGCTCTGGGGGACTCAGCAGAGAAGGCAGCGAGGGCACTCTGCACTCCTCTTCCCTGTGGTGGGAGGCAGGGAGGAGGAGGGCAGGGGTGGCCGTGTCTGGCCAGACCTCCCCCACAGTCCTGCATCCCCAGAGCACAGGAGGGGGAGCTGGGGACCACGTCTGGGTCATCCTACAGCGTGCTCTGGTGTCCTTCCCTGGGAGGGCCAGCAGACAAACCCAGCACGAGTGTGAGTGCTGCCCTTCAGGGGGATTCTTCTCCCCCTTCACGTTTTGTCCTTGACGGACTCTTGTTTCCCATCTGGCCATCTGGGCTGTCCTGTGTCACTGCCAGGAGCCAGCCCGGCCCCAGGGCCACTGCGGCCCCCTGTGCTCACAGCTCCCTGCCAGCATCTCCTGGGGGCTCTGCCTGAGTGGGGTGGCCCCCCTTCCGCCTGGGCAGACTCTGAGGATGTGGTGAGAGCAGCTTGCCCTGACTCTGCCAAGGAGCTGGGGCACCAGGGGCTCTTCCTAGAGCCATAAACTTCCTGGCTGCCCTTTGCCTCAGCTTCCCCATCCCCACGATGTGGGCGGTGAGCTGTCTCAGGGGAATGGAGAGGGGTGCTACCTTTGCCCGTGAAGTCCCCGCAGCAGGCAGAGCTGGAAGATGCACTTTTCTGTGACCAAGGAACGCTGGAGGAACGGAGGTGAGATGGGGAGGCCCCTCAGCTGCACAGAGACGGGCAGGGCAGCAGAGTCATCGCTCCAGGGCGAGGGCAAACCGTGGGGGGCAGAGCCGTCCTGGGGTGAAGGGAGCCCCGAGAGGAGCCCCCCGTGCCGTGGAGGGCAGGACAAAGCCTCGCAGAGACACGCAGCGCCTGGGCTGCTCAGCTCGTCAGAGGGAAGGCTGAGAAGTGTTTTGATTGCAGCGTGTAAGTGCCTTCATGGGGATAAAATCCCAGGTACTGAAGGGCCCTCTAATCTGGCTGTGAAAGACAGACCAAGGACCAGCAGCTGGAAGCAGATCCACGGGAGATATATTTAGAAATGAGGCGCGGTGTTAATGGAGGCGCAGAGAGGGGAGCGAGTGCCCGGGGATGACTCAGACCACGGTTGGACCCCCTTGGCAGAGGAGCCGAAGCCAGCCCGAGTCAGGGGGTGCAGATGGGCTGCCTGGGGGAGACTCCCGGCACAGATGTGGTGGTGACAAGGCCGTGTGGCCCCGTGACACGGATGGGGAAACTGAGGCACGGAGGGGCAGACGTGGAAAAGCCACGTGCAGGGGTTGGCAGGGCCGGGTGTTTGCACACGCGAATCAGGTGTCTGTGTTCAGGTGTGTCCCCTGGCAGCCTGCTGCTGACACCCCGTGCCACCTGAGGCACCCCGGGGTAGCCCACCTGGCCGCCATCTGCCACGCCAGAAGGGCACAGGTTTCCCGTAGATCCTGTGTCACCTCTGCCAGCCCTGTGGAGATGTCTCAGGGCCCCCAGAGCTTCTTGAGTTGCACCGGGCACCTCTGCCGAGGGCCTGGGTTACACGCCTCCCCTGCAAACCCCGCTTTTGGCACAGTAATTATTCCGCACAGACACGCAGGCGAGCGAGGCCCCGTTTCATGTGCCTCTCCCCAGGCACTTCATTACATCAGCCCGACATGAGGGCTGCTCTGATCCCAAGCCCCTGGCAGGCTCCCTCCTGCCTCTGGAGAGCTGCTGCTGCACGTGTGGCCGCTTCCCCTCGCGGCACAGATGTTCAGGCAGGACATCTGATACGGGAGGATTAGGTCAGTTGTGTAACGAGGTGTGTAAGGACTCAGGTAGCCCCGGTCCCTGTCAGGTACTTGGGGCTCTGAGCCCTGCAGGGTCCCTGTGGGTCAGACACTGCTGTGAAATGGGGTTGGTGGGGTGAAAGTCATCATAAACTCATCACAGAGACGTGGAATGGTTTGGGTAGGAAGGAACCTTACAGACCATCCTGTTCCACCCCTGCCGCGGGCAGGGACACCTTCCACTCACCCAGGTTGCTCCAAGCCCCGTCCAGCCTGGCCCTGAGTATTTAATCTGTGGGACCTGGCTGCTCCTGTCCTCTCTGGTGCTGGAGCAGTGCAGGGAGGTGAAGGCAGGAGCTGAGGCAGCTGTGCTTTAAGGCTCTGTTAGCTTCAGGGGACAGAGCAAGGTGCCAGTCCCACTCCCCAGGGAATGGGCACAGCTCCGAGGCTGCCAGAGCTCCAGGAGCATTCGGACAATGGTCTGAGGCACAGGGTGGGGTTGTTGGGGTGTCTGGGCAGGGCCAGGAGCTGGGCTGGATGATCCCTGTGGGTCCCTTCCAGCTCAGGGTATTCTGTGATTCCCTGATTCACTTCGATTCCCACCACTGGAGATCCCAGCTGACACAGAAGGGCTCATGTGAATCGTGGGACTGTGCTCTCCGTGTGCTGGAAAGGATTTAACTTTCTCCTACGGGAAGATTTGTGGGCGCAGAGCCAGACCAGAGCCAGGGACACAGCGGGAGCTGCACAAAGGGCCGCGCACTGGAAAATGCGGGCTCGCAGCCACCCGAGTCACACCTGCGAGCTGCTGCGAGCGGCTGAGGCAGCGCCAGCAGTGCCCTTTGAATGAGCTGTGCACAAGCAGGTGTGTCGTTTAGCTGTTGTCTGCAGGCACCAAGACACATGCCCAGCGTCTCTGCCCTGGCAGGCTTCGCG
This sequence comes from Machaerirhynchus nigripectus, assembly GCA_013397975.1. NCBI lineage: Eukaryota > Metazoa > Chordata > Aves > Passeriformes > Dicruridae > Machaerirhynchus > Machaerirhynchus nigripectus. The sequence continues at coordinate 162,541 of VZRQ01009256.1, read as the reverse complement.
TGGAAGGCGCTGTGTCAAGTCTCAGCTGGGTGGGGAGGGCAGCTGGGAGATGCCCTCAGCCCTGGCATGCCAGCCTGGGGAAGGGCTGCTGTGCCCAGGGCTGGGAGCTGCTGAGTGCCGTTGCCTGCCAGAGGAGCAAACTCAGTGCCAAGCTTGATGGAGAGAGAAGATCCTGCTGCTGTGCTGTTTTGCAGCAGCAAACTGTGGATGAAGCTGTAAAACCCCAGGTAATCCCTCAGTTCTCCCAGCTCTCCGGGGCTGGGGAGGAATGGCAGGGTCAGAGCAAGCAGGAGGCTTTCCAAAACTGTGTCAGGGCTCTGCATGCCC
>VZRQ01009256.1:125981-162169 GCA_013397975.1 Machaerirhynchus nigripectus | reverse complement strand
GGCCCTGTCGCTGGCTGCAGAGCTGGGAAAGCCCCTGCCAGCCTGCCTGGGAGGTTTGGTGATGCCGTTTGCTGGCAGATCTCCATCTGCACAACCTATGGTGCTGACAAGCCCCGCTGAGGACTGGGAGGGAGCCAGCGTCTGGCTGCCGACCATCTCTCCCCTCCCCGGCTCCAGCAGCACAAAGGGCTGCAAATCACCACTAAAAAGTAGCTGGTTTGTGTGCGTGTGTGCCCTGGGGACGCCCCGCCACCTTGTCACTGTGGCACGGTCACAGGTTGCTGCTCCGTGGGCGCATCTGGTGCCAGGAGTGTGCCTGTCCCACAGCGGTGCCAAGGAGGGGCCTGGTTTTGGCTGCTTCTCTCATCAGCCTCCTCTGGGAATCCTTGGCTCCCTCCCCAGCAAAGGAGCCCCTGTGACCAGGCTGGAAGACGACACTTCCAGGATTACCAGCCTCGTTGGAGGCCTCTAAACCTGCAGGTGATGACTTCACCCTGGGGGAAGGTGTGGCGTGAGTTACGGTGGGAAAGGTAACTGTTCTTTAAAAAAACCCAGCATTTATTAGATGTGGGGGCTGGGGGCAGAGAGGTGTTTGGAACAGCATCACAGCAAACCCTGCTGCGATCCTACATGCCCAGCCCACTCCCCGCAGCTCTGCCCCCGCTCTCTTTTCTCTCAGGTGGTTGTTTTGGTTCCCTGGCTGGGGAGAGGTGCCTGGGTCAGGTAACGAAGGCTCTTTCCAGTCCACGGTGCTGCTATCCCCTCCAAAGCCACGCTGTGGTTCCATTCCAGACACGAACCCACGGGTGTGTCCCCGAGCTCAGGAGCTCAGTTAGGTGACTCCTGCAGCCAGTTAAGCCTCTGGTGCTTCGAGACCCCCCAGAGCAGCCCGGACGGGAGCTCTGCTCTGCTCTAAGCCGGGAGTGCGGCATGGAGCCGGCGTGGTGACAGCCACAGCGGGGCTGGGACATCCAGAGCATCGTCCTTGGGATGGTGGGCGGAGGTGCGGAGCGGGACTGCCGGAGCAGGGCGGGGGGACTGGCCTGGTTGACATTTAAAGGTCCCTTTCAACCCAAACTCCTCCGTGAGTCTCCGAGCCCGGGCTGGGGGGAGCGGGGCCGTGGGGGGTCTGGCTCGCAGCGCTCTCCTAACGACAACCATCTCTTGTGGCTTCCCCCCAGGGCCCCGCGGCGGTCAGGACCTGCTGGAGAGGGGCTGATGAGCTGCAGATGGGGCAGCCTGTGCCCATCCGTGGCCAGGGCGCCGGGAAAGGGAACGGCAGAATCCCCGCTCCCTCCCTCCCACCGCCGTCCTCGGCAGGGCTGACATTTAGGAGGGGATCGCTGCCCCTTGCCGCGGCAGCATCGCCCTCCCCAGCCCTCTCCCCAGGAATACTTGAAGCACCGGGGGAGACAGGAATTCACAGGAAAGCTCACTGGCCTTCCTCCAGTCTCATAAGCATGACAATTGCTCTCTCGCCTGCTCTGTTTCAGATCCTACCCTTAACATTTAACCACTCCCCATTAATTTCCAAATTGCCACACACATCGCGGAGTCATTCCTTCCCCGCGCTGTTCTCAATGCCGAGGCCGGGCTATTCCCAGGGAGGCCGGGGCCGGGGGGCAGACCTGGCTGCGGACCCCCGGTCCCGGGAGGGAGTATGGGAACAGGAGGAGAAGGGAGCTGGGGACCCGCCACTTGGCTTTGTCTGGTGGCAGACACATGGAGCACATTAGCAGCCTTTCAGTGGAAGTTTGATCGATGGGGAAGGCTTTCTAACTGACTATCAAAGCACGCATGGTATGTGAGAAGCAGACACCAATTAGTGATGTCTTTTTAAAGGCTGCCTTGTTAAGAGGGGAATAAGGGGAAAGAATGAAATTGGCCAGAAAACATGGAGCTATTTAACCTTAATTAGAAGAAAGGTGTGGGCTTTGTGAAAAGGCCATTTCTGAAAGGGGTTTTTCTCCCTGGGTATAAAGAGATCCTGCCTACTTGTTAGAGACTTGTTAGAGTTTATAAGGCTGGGCAGGAGGCTAACTTGTAGAAATGCCTTTTATGCCACTTGAATGTGTGGCTTGCTTATTATAGTCTGCCATCCTGCCAGGGTGGCTGGTGGAGAGGAGAGGAGAGAGCAGCACTGCCAACTGGCTATAAATTTCATGAACATCATAAATGTAAGTGCTTTCTGGAGAGCTGTACAGATTGCACATAAAAGTCCCCCTTCTGTCCCTGTAAACTAAAAAGAGGGCTTTTTTGGCAAATTAAAAATTGTAGAGTGTCTTCCATGCTGAGCTAGGAAGCAGCCAGGCTACAAATCCACAGCTCCAAAGCCACGGCCGCGCAGGGAGGTCTCCCGCACACGCTGGCACCGCCGCCCCCAGTGCCACCGTGCCCCCGGGGGGAGCGGGACGCGGAGCCGGGGGGCTGCAGCCAGCGCCGGGCACCCAGCGGCAGGACCTGGCGGATGCTGTGCTGCCAAAGCTCCTCAGGGCTCGTGGACGGTGCCACCTCGGTGCCTGTGCGGCTGCCAGCAGCGGGGACAGGGCAGAGCGCGTGCTGGACTGAGGCTGCGGAGACACGAGAGGGGCTTTTCTGGGAGCCGTGGGACCGAGCGCTGCTCCTGGCGCTTCTCCAGCCCTCCCCGTGACCTCGGGGGACTCACGGCACCTTTGGGACTCGCTGGCTTGGCTGGCGGCCGGCCTGGGCCGGGCAGTGCCGGACGCGCGGCGCGGTGCACGCAGCAGCCCGGGGGCTGCGTGGCGCCGGGAGCGCGGGGAGGGGGACACGTGCTCGTCCCCCGCTGCGGACCCCGACACCGGACGCGGTGAATAAGCACAGAAAGAGGCATTTTCTCCGTCAGCCGAACAAGCCCGTGCTTTATCCCCGCCGCTGCTCCGCTGCGCGCTGCCGGGCCGTGCAGCCCTGCCAGGAACATTCCCAGCCCGCTCCTGGTAAAGGCGCAGCGCTCGTTCCTCGCGGGGCTGCGCGGCCCTCGAGGGTCCGTGTTGGGATGGCGCCTGCTGTCTGCACAGCCAGCCGAGTTCAGCTGCTCGCTGCACGGATCAGGGCTCTTTTTCCCCCTTGCTGTTTAATAAGGACCATAAATATCCTCTAAAGACTGCACGGAGCTGGCGTTTAGAGCAGCGCACACACAGGGAGGTGCTCCCACCAACCACCTGAGGCCTGGGGCAAGGTGTTCCTGCACAGGGAGCGGGAGAAAAGGCTTCCAGGCCAGGCTGCCAGGCACAGCCAGGCTCCCCGCTCCAGGGAGAGCAGGTGGAGGAGGGCTCAGCACCTCTCTGGTCTGGTTCACTGCTGGCTCAGCCTCCCTGCACAGCCGTGAGGGCTGCGCTGCTTGCTCAGGGTCAGAATTGATTTTGGGGGCACGGCCAAGTGGGACTGGCCAGGAGTGTCCCCAAAAACACACTCACACAAAGTTATGGGGCCCTGCCATCATCCTGTGCCAGTGAGGGATGTTTCAGTCCCCTGAGGAAGCTTCAGCCTTTACTTCCCAAGGGCTGCTCCCGTTCAGCATCAGCTCCTGCCCGGAGCCTTGTGGAGGTGGGAGAAATTTTATTTGGAGGAGACCACAGCAGGCACAGGTCCCACATGTTTTGCAGCTTAGTTCTGAACCGTGGAATCCTATAATATCCTCTCCTGGAAGGGACCGAAAAGGATCAGCCAGTCCCGCCCCAGGCCCTGCCCAGACACCCCAAATCCCACCCTGGGCATCCCTGGCAGCGCTGCCCAAACGCTCCTGGAGCTCTGGCAGCCTCGGGGCCGTGCCCATTCCCTGGGGAGCCTGGGCAGTGCCCAGCCCCCTCTGGGGGAAGAACCTTTCCCTGATCTTCAGCCTGAGCCTGCCCTGGCCCAGCTCCAGCCGTTCCCTGGCTCCTGTCCCTGTCCCAGGGAGCAGAGATCGGAGCTGCCCCTCAGGAGGAGCTGCAGCCCCCGCTGAGCTCTGCCCTCAGCTGCTCCTCCCGTGGCCCCTCCTGACCCTTCATCATCCTCGTGTCCCTCCTTTGGATGTTCTGTAATATCTTTGGATCCTTCTTTTGTTTTGGTGTCCAAAACTGCCCCCAGCACTCGGGGTGAGGCTGCAGCAGCACAGAGCAGAGCGGGACAGTCCCCTCCTGTGACTGGTGCCATGCTGGGCTCGAAGATGGCATTGCTGTGGCTCCTTCCCTCAGCCATGAGGCTTGTCCTGCCATCCCACCTCCTCGAGGGTCTCCTGAGCCAAACCCATCCTCTGGGAGGGTGAGGGTGCCAAGCCCTCGGGGCTCCTTTCCCTTTCTGCAGAGCGCACGTGCCTGAGATCCCGGCAGCAGCGGGGAGCTGTGGCTTCAGCTAAATCAGAACCAGGGCTCAGCAGGGCTGCTCTCCAACGTGACAGCACGTCAGCGTGCGCAGGAAGCACCCTCACTCTCAAATCCAAGGAAAAGCACGTTTCTTGGGCCTGAGAGCCGATTCCCTCGCAGCCACCCAGTTTCCCAGCTGTGACACATCCCACAGGATCCCTCAGCCCCCGTGCTGTGGGTTTGGGCAGCCCTGCTCTGTGCCTCTCTGAGGTGCTTTCCCAGCAGGAGGCTGGAACTCCCGCTGCATGCCGGGGTCTGGGATGAGCAGGAGAGATGGGTTGTGCTGGGAAAGCAGCCTGTGGTCCTGTGGTGCTGTGCACGGGTACTCAGGCATTGGCACGGCTTCGTCCTGAGCCAGCCAGCTCTGGGACACCGCGGAGACACAGCATGGGCACAGAGCCACAGCACCCTGAGGACCGTTCCCAGCTGGCAGGTTGGGCTCAGCATCTCTCTTTGGAGGCTCGGGGAATTCCCTGGACATCAGGGGGACTTGTGGTGAATTTTATCTGGCTTCAGTTTGCAGCAGCTCCCCTGGGCACGTCGAATGTACCACATAGAGGGCGAGCCCCGTGTGTGCCCCTGAGGCCGTGGGGCTGGGCTGCTCACACTGGGGCCGTGCCAGGACGTGCCAGAGGTGAGCCGGCAGCCCAGGGCACACCTGCACACCCTGCCATGCCCCCCACCCCCCCTTCACCAGTCCCCAGCTCCACTTTTGGGCAGCTGAGTGCCGGAGGGGACCATTTCCACCTCTGTGCCGATGCTCCGGATGCCGCAGCCCCTCTCCCAGGCCGGTGCTCCCCCGTTTCCCCCGCGGGATGAGTGGGTGGCAGCCGCGGAGCAAGGGCAGACGCGCCGGTGCCAGCCGCTCCCAGCCGCAGCGACGGCACAGGGTGAGGTCCGTGCAGCCCTTCCGGAGGGCGATCCTCCCCCCGCCAGGCTGCAGGGACCTGCCAAGGGGCAGGGACATCAAACCGGAGCAAAGCCCGGCGTTCTGGGTGGGCAGCTGCCCGTGACGGCGGCTCAGGACGGGGCTGTCACCAGCGGGGCTCGTGTCAGCCCGTTCCCAGCTCAGGAACGCGCTTGGGAGCGTCCCCAGGGGCGCACGGGTGGCCGCGCCGGGGTGAGGATGTCCCCACACTGCATCTGGAGCCCCGGGCAGTTTTCCTGGGGGCCTTGTGCACCCGCAGAGCTCTCCCTGAGCCTCCTCACGGACCCCCCGCACACCCGTGCCGTGCAGGGACGGGCTGGGTTAGAGCGTGACCTGTCCTCAGATGACTGAAGCTAAACCGAAATAACCCCGGCCCAAGCCAAGTCGGACTGCCAGGACAGCCTTTTGCATCAGTTCCCTAAATTAGAATAATACTGAAGTGAAGCTGGCACGGGGACAAGCCTGGTGCTGGGAGGGAGGCAGGAAGGACACCAGCAGATTCCCAGGCCCCTTTCGCAGCGGTGGGCTGGGGTTTCTCCGTCGGGAAGGGGCTCTGGAGGCAGGGCAGGGCTGAGGCAGGGCTGGCAGCCCCTGCCTTGCCCAGGGAAGGGGCTCTGGAGGCAGGGCCGGGCTGAGGCAGGGCTGGCAGCCCCTGCTTTGCCCAGGGAAGGGGCTCTGGGGGCAGGGCCGGGCTGAGGCAGGGCTGGCAGCCCCTGCTTTGCCCAGGGAAGGGGCTCTGGGGGCAGGGCCGGGCTGAGGCAGGGCTGGCAGCCCCTGCCTGCAGTGCAGAGCCAGTGGCTCTTCCCCGGGAGCACTTCACAGCTCTCCTGCTCTTTCCCACCGGGAGAGCTGAGGCTTGTGAGTGCACTGGGCGCTGCGGGCAGCGCAGGTGTCACCGGGGAGGGATCCTGCCCCCCGCACCTCACAGACCCCGTGCCACCCGCGGGGACACCGCAGGGACGGGCCGGTCCCCCTGCCTGGGGCCAGGGGCTGGAGCAGGAGCCGGGGCTCCCGTCCCACCCTGCTGCTGTGACATCCCGGGGGGCCTGGCCTGGGCACAGCCCTTGTCTCCAGCGGCGCTTTCAGCCAGCAAAGGGCATGCGGGGACAGTCCCTCACGTGTCTGCAGGGCTGGGGAGGGGCTGCCCGGCCTCGGGATCTGGGGGATTTGGAGCCAGGCAGGGATGAGTCCCCAGATCAGAGGGGCTGAGCTCACCCCTCCCTGGGAAGGGGGTGCAGTGAGCGGGGGGCACCTGCTCCATCCGCAGCCCCTCACCTTGGCCTCAGGCCTCTGACCCGCAGCCTCAGGGCTTGGTGGAGGAGTCTGGGGAGAAATGCAGTTTGGGGTGTGGTTTGATAGGTCTGAGAGCCCCGGGCCTGCTCCCAGGGCCAGGGAGAGGGGCAGGGGAGCATCAGGAACTTTTTTCAGCTCCCAGGTCGAAGACATCGGGGTTCTCCCTTTCCTTCCACGTGCCAGGGGTCCTGCTTGGAGCCACCCTGTGACTCCGGGGAGGCTGGATGGTGTCTGTCACACTGTCCTTGCCCATCTGTGGTGGCAGGGGCTCTGGGATGCTGTGGGCACAATAAGCTGTGCCCCCCAGCAGCAGGGCCGTGGGCAGAGCACGGCACTGGGGGTGCACCTTGGCACAGACCAAATGTGCTGAAATGGGCTCTGCCAGAGCCGTGCAGCCTTGCCCTGCTGCTCGGCCGGGCACGGGGGGGCAGGAGCAGGCAGAGAGGTGTGGGGGCGAATCCCTGCCATGGTCACAGAGCCACGGAATATCTGGGTTGGGAGGGACCCACAAGGACCATGGAAGCTCAGCTCCTGGCTCTGCAGTGCTCGTGCCATGCAGTGCACTGCAGGGGGAGCAGAGCAGGGTCACAGCCTCCCACAGGGCCTGGGGTGCCTGTGGTTCCCCTCAGGACCCCCCTAAACACCCCGGGGTGTGTCATGTTGGTGCCACCATGTCTTGAAAGGCTGGATCTGGAGAGTGCCCGAAGGGCTGGAGAGGTCCGGAGCAGTGGGTGCTGGATTTCAGCTCCAGGAGGGGCAGAGGATGCACAGCTGGCTCCACACAGGCTCCTGCCACCCGGAGGTGGCACCGTGGGGACCCCGCAGCTCTCAGGGTGACGAGAGCCAGCTGCAGACCACCAGCCCCTCCCCGGAAAAATGCCCTGGCTGAGGCACAGCTCAGTCCCAGCGAGGACGAACGCAAAACGTCAGGGGTTTGGCAGGAAAGGATTCCTGGGGCAGTTCCAGCCCGGCAGAATGGAGAGCTCAGCACGCACAGGAGGGGGCCGGGTCCCTGGAGGCAGGGACAGGGCAGTGCCACTGTGAGCTTTGCCCTGGCTAAAGCGGGGATCAGCAGGGGACTGTCCCCATGCTGGAAGTGCAGCCAAGGAGCCATCGTCGCCCGGGGCAGCAGGGCTGCCATCCGGGGGTGTGCAGGGCACGTGGAGCGGCTCAGGGGGCACCTGCCACTCAGCCACCTGCGATGCCAACCCCTGCCACCAGGGCAGTGCCAGCTGCTGACAGACACGAGTCTGGTGGCTTCAGGGACGAAGTTGTTTTGCTGCAGGTGCGATGAGGAAATTGTGTGTCTGGTGTGACAGGGCACAGATTCACTCTGATGGAATCGGAGGGCGTGCTGGGGGCTCAGAGGATGTGCAGGGCTGAGGCAGAAGTCAGGGGTCGTGGAATCCCGGAAATGGGTTGGGAGGGACTTTAAAGCCCATCCAGTGCCACCCCTGCCTTCACGTTGATGGATGCAGTCCCCCCATCACAGGGTTGGATGGGATGTTGGGAAGGAATTCCTGGCTGTGGGGGTGGTGAGGCCCTGGCACGGGTTGCCCAGAGAAGCTGCGGCTGCTCCTGGATCCCTGGCAGTGTCCAAGGTTGGACAGGGCTTGGAGCAAGCTGGTCTAATGGAAGGTGTCCCTGCCCATGGCAGGAGGTGGAATGGGATGATCTGTAAGGTCCCTTCCCTTTCAACCTGTTCCATGATCCTCTGATTCTCTGATCCCACCACGTGCACGAGAGCGTTGTCCAAGCACCTGTTGACCTGTGGCAGGTCTGGTGCCGTGTCATTGGCCTGGGATGACAGCAGGGTTTTTGTGCCATCCCTCAGACCTCGGGACAGGTGGGGAGGTGGGATCCACACTGGCTCCCCATGTGAGCTCAGAGGATCAGATGGTCTGTACCACAGAGCTCTCTCCAACTTGGCCATTTATTTGTGCCTTAAACAGCAATTAAGAAAAAAAGTGGAGCTGCCTCAGCCTGCGAGAGGCTCTGCCTGACTCCTGTCTCCTCACTGCGGTGCTGCTCTGATTTCCATCTCATGCATATCTTATTTAACATTCTGGATACTGTTTTGAGTGCCCCAATATTTTAAAATAAATTGCTGCATGTAAAAGACTTAATGTCACATTCTGTTATTCTGACTGTTAAAAGAAAAGTGAAATCTTCAATGGGGCCAGTGGAGCAGAAGCAATCACGCAGAGGGAGGTCCTATTAATGTGTATTACGTTTCATTATTGCAGCTCTGCATGTCAGGCAGCTTCTCATCAGAGCTCACGCAACACATCACAGGCTTAACTCCTTGCGAGCAAACGGGGGGGGCAGCTTTGAAACTCCTGCTCTGCTCCTCGCCTCCCCAGCGTCATCTCCGTGCCGCCATTCCCGCCGCTCCCCGGCCCTCCCGCCCTTCCTCCCCCGAGGAGGAGCTGGGCTGGGAGCGGGAGGAGGCACCCAGGGAGATGAGAGGGAGGAAGGGAGGATGGAGTGGGAAAGGCGTGACGGAGAGGGAATGGGATGATAAAGAGGGTACGGGATGATGGATAGGGAAAGTGATGGTGGTGATGGGACTGGGTGATGGAAAAGGAAGGGGATGATGGAGAGGGAATGAGGTGATGGAGAGGGAAAGAGAAGATGGAGAGTAAGGGATGATGGAGTGGGAATGGGATGATAGAGAGGGAATGGGGATGATAGGGAATGGGGATGATAAAGAAGGAATGGGATGATGGAGAGCTCCTTGCGAGCAAACGAGGGAATGGGATGATGGAGAGGGAAGGGAATGATGAATAGGGAAAGAGAGGATGGACAGAGTAAGGGATGATGGAGAGGAAATTGGATGATGGAAAGGGAAAGAGATGATGGAGAGGGAAGGCAATGATGAACAGGGGAAGGGATGATGGAGAGGGAACGGGATGACAAAGAGGGAAGGGGATGATGGAGAGGGACACATGGGAAAAGCAGCAGGGAGAGGGGATGGGAGATGGTGAGCAGAGGAGTCACACACAGGAGTAGAGAGTCCCTGTGCTGCCAGCCCATGTCACCTTCTCCCAGCTCCCAGCTCCATGGGATATCCCACCAGGGGATTCATCCCAGTGACCCCCTACCCCTGAAGGTCTCTCCAGCCCTCAGGTGGTTCAGGCTCTCCCGCCTCTTGTCTGGGCTTATTCCCATCATCCTGCCAGAAATCGCTCCCTGGACAGACCCCAAAGCCCCCCTGGGCTGCAGGGCTGTGATTTGTGTTTGATATGGGGAAAGCACTCTCACGGTGGGGAGGGGACGTGGGGAGAGGAGGGAGGTGCAGTCTCGGGTCAGACACAGGCTGTGGGTGAAGGGGAGCTGGAGGGAGCCAGCAGCAGTGGAGGGGATGGAAGGAGCCTGCAAGGAAGTGGGAAATGCCTGATCTAAATTCCAGGTGGTCCCAGGAGGCTGCTGAGCTTCATGTTTCCCCATTCCCTGCGATGGAGAGACCCCAGCTCCGCTGTGGTCCATAAGGAAATGGGATGAGGGCTGGAGGGGCTCTGGGTGCACTGAGCACGGGGCTGTGTGGGGCCGTGGTGCTGCTCTGGGAGGGAAAGTCTCTCTGGAGCAGGTGAGATGATAAAAACAACCTCCAAAATCCCTGCTACAGCCCGCTGGGGATGGAAAGGGCTCGGGGTGGGCAGTGGGTCGGTAAATGCCACTTTTCTGGGCACAAAGCCTGAGGAAGGCGTCACAGAGGGACCAGAGTGGCATTTCCCGTGCTCCCACCATGGCCAGCCCCAGTGTGACAGTGAGGAGCACTGAGGTCCTGGCAGAGCCTCTGGGCGCCTGCCTGCCCACAGGGGCTTCCACCCTCCTGCCCGCAGGAGGAATAAGTGTGAAAGGTTTGCCCCTAATCCCCCATTTTCCCAGGGCATCCCTTCCTCTCTTCACCCTTCTCCAGGGCACCACGCCCCAGGTGTGGGGTGGGGCACCGAACACGAGCTGGGCAGAAGCAGAGGTTTGTGGAGGGGGTGCTGGGCAGAGCCTCCCCCAGGGGAGCGTGCGGGGAACAGGGGACAACTTCCTCCCTTGGTGGGAGCTGGGGAACCTCAGCTGTGCCCGAGCCCCCAGTCCCTGGGCTGTGCCAAGCGTCCCTGCTCTGCAAAGGACTGCAAAGCGTTTGTATTTAAATCACCGTGCAGAGCCGTCCCTACAACCTGCGGGGAGCAAAAGCCACCACAGGCCGGGCTGAGGCTCGGTTCGGTGTCACAGTGATGTCCTGGGAATGTGGGACCTGGGCCATGGCCGGTGGCGGGTGTGCCCCAGCCCGGGGGATCCCACCGATGTCAGGAAGCACACAGGGGAATGGGCAGGAAAGGCTGCAACAGCACGGGAAAGGAGATTTTAGGGCAGTGGGGAAGGAGGGAATGTGGGGTGGGGCAGGGAGGGCACAGGTGGGTGCTTCAGGCCTGGAGGTGTCCCTGTGTGTCCTTGTGGTGTGAGGGGATTGGGAAGGCGTGGGGGACGGTGAGCCCTGAGCCTCCAGTCCCACTCCTGCTCTCCTTCCCGGTGGCCTTGGTCCCACAGGACCGTCAAGGTCGGACAAAACCTCTGAGGTCATCGAGCCCAAACTTCCACCACCGAACAGCACCACGGTGTCCCTGCCCTGTGTCAGAAGTGCCACACCCACCCGGTGCTGGGACACTGCCAGGGATGGTGACTCCGTGGGGCCCCGGGGAGCTGTTCCAGCCCCTGACCACCCTTTCCATGAAGAGATTTTCCCTGATACCCAACCTGCAGGAGCAACAGGTGCTGAGTCAGGAGCATTCCAGCCCCAGCAGGCACTGGGAGCACACGAACCCCACAGAGCCACGTGTGGGGGTCACCTCTGACCTCCCCCCCGGCACAGGCAGGGCTGGACGTGCTCTTGGCATCTTGGGCTCAGTGAGAGCATGCTGCCTGTGCCACCTGCCCTCCCCAGAGGTGGAAAATCCGCTTGGGATGGGCACCAAGGGGCTCTTCCCGGAAATTTACTCTCCCTCTCGGCATCCTGCCAGTGCCAAGCTGGAGGGTGATGCCCAAGCAGGGGGTGTGAGCCCATCTCCAGGGCGTCTCCTTGGCAGGGAGCAGTGGAGAATTCTGTGGCTGTGGCTTGAGGGAGGAGTGCTGGGAGTGTCAAGGTGCTGGGGCTGCTCGTGGAGCGGCAGAGGATTTCTTCTGTGGAAAATAAAAATCCTGAAAAAGATGTGCATTGTTGTGGCAAACAAAGCTGGGTGGCTTTTATTTCTGTTTTCTGTAGGTTTGATTTGTTTTCTGCCCCAGCTTTTCCCAGCTTTTCTTCTTGTATTTGCTCTCTTTTCTTTTTCCTCTTGTGGTTTTGAGGGATTGAGGCTTTCCTGCTGCAGCAGTTAAAGTTTGGGTCAGGAATTCCAGGGGAAAAGAGCTTATTTTCCCCTTGAGTCCACTTCAAGTTAAACACCTGATGCTCCCAGACCTCCACCCCAGCTCAGACCGGGGACTTCCCCAACGCTGCAGCTGGAGGACGATGCACTTCTGCTGGGAGGTGCCGCTGTTGGCCAGGGCTGTGGGTACTGACCCTTGGGATGGCCACCCTGCAGCCCAGGAGTGCCCCAAACCCCCCTGATGTCCCTCGAGCTGCTCCCACTCGTGTGTGGGTCCCTCTGGGCTCAGGTCTGTGGCAGGGATGAGGGGACAGCAGTGCCACCTCTCACCACAGCTGCCTCTGCTTCGCTTAAGATCAGAGAATCTCGTGAGCTGAAGGGATCATCCAGCCCAGTCCCAGGCCCTGCCCAGACACCCCAAATCCCACCCTGGGCATCCCTGGCAGCGCTGCCCAAACGCTCCTGGAGCTCTGGCAGCCTCGGGGCCGTGCCCATTCCCTGGGGAGCCTGGGCAGTGCCCAGCACCCTCTGGGGGAAGAACCTTTCCCTGATGTCCAGCCTGAGCCTGCCCTGGCCCAGCTCCGGCCGTTCCCTGGGTGCTGTCCCTGTCCCAGGGAGCAGAGATCGGAGCTGCCCCGCGGGAGGAGCTGCAGTCACCTCTTGTTTCAGTCTTTCAGAGAAGATGTTAAAACCAGAGACGAGTCACCTGCCCAGAGCTGGTGTATTCCTCCCCCTCCCCTTGCTGTCCCTCCCCGAGTGCTGCAGCTGCTGGTCCTGCTGGCCTGACTCTGTCCCCCTCACGGTCCCCAGCAGACCTGGTCCCCACCCTGGCCCCTCTCCTCCACCCCACAGAGACCCTGCAGCAAGCTCAGCGTTTGGGGACTGCGGGGGGACTGAAGCCAAGGCCAGCAAACACACACGGGGGGAGATCTCCGTGGCTGAGGGGAGGGCTGAGGCTCCAGGGGCACGGCAAGGCACGGCGTGTGCTCAGCGGTGGGCAGGGGGAGGGAGGGATCCTTGCTCTGCTCGGGTTGGGGCTACAAAATGTGGCACCAAGGACACTTTGTCTTCCTCGTCATCTTCATTCCCTGACGTGAGTGAAGAGCACAGACAGAATGTGAGATCAGACACATCGTGGTTCTTCCAGGTCCCTTCCAACCCAAACCGTCCTGGGATTCTGTAATTTTATGGTGTAGAGGTGCTGGTTTTAGAGCCATGACCCCCAGTAAAGCAGGAGAAAGGTCCCCAGCCCCCTGGGGCTCCTTGCTGTGCCCTGGTGTCCCGGCAGTCCCTGATCTCCAGCCCTGAGATCAGGACTGATCCTGGCCTGCGATCCTGGGCTTGTCTGCTCTGCCTGCACCGAGCCCCTGCCAGGCCCTTCTCACGCCGCCTGGTCTGCCCAACACCAGTCTGCCCTGGAGGGGTCTCACCCCGGGCACCATGTGCAGCTTTGGTTAAGGCAGGAAAGATTTTGGCTGAGTTTTTCACACCCTGAGCCTCTCCCAGCGCCATCCAGAGCCCACATGGGGATGTGGGAGAGGATCAGAGCTTGGCTTACCTGGATTCCTGTGCGCTGAGCTGTAAGAGCAGCAGTAGCAGTCCTTGGCCAAGCACAGGGGACAGGAGCTGGTTGGACCCTCCAACAAGACTGGCCTGGGCTGTGCACGTCCTGGTCACTCTGAGGTGAAGCACAGCCCATCATCCTCACCAGGCTGCTACCCCGAGCCACACTGGGGTGTGCCTGACCCAGGGCACCCTGCAGCCCTGCAGTCACCTCCATCCCAGGCTCCAGAGCCCCCTGGCTCCTGCTTTTGTCCCCCAGGGCTGGCCTCGCTGTGATGCCTCCCGTGGCTGAGCAGGAGCTGCGAGGTGACCCCTGACATTAACCTAATTGTTCCCTCTCTTTGATTAGATGCACCACAAAGTTGGTAAATGGATCAAATTAAATTTGAGTGGCGGCAGCACAGCTTTGGAACGCTGATTAGATTTGAAAATACCACATTTAAATATCTTAGCATTTGTGGGGATTAGGAGAAAGAGGGGGAGCGTGTGAGTGGGGGGGAAGCGGAGGAGGGGGCGGTGGGGGACAGGCAGTGCCAGCCCCCCATGCACAGCCCCGGGCTGGGGTGCCCGGCCTGGGCCTCCCACCTGATGGGCATCAGCACCAGCTCCTGGCCCGGCGGGTGGCAGGATCGGGAGCTCTGCTGCGGGTTCTTCGAGGTTTGGCATCGCTGTCAGGGCTGGGCTCCCCCCACGCCGCTGTCCCCCCGTCCCCACCACTGGCTCTCAAATGTCACCCGGCCTCGCTGAGGTTTGTGCTGCACAGTGAACCGTGAGCAGCAGCAGAGCCCGGGAGCGGGAAGGGAAGCTGGAGCCCGCACAGGGAGGCTGGGCCTGGGTGCTGCGTGTGGCTCCGGGGCACTGAGCCCTCCCTCCTGTGACACCGCAGGGCCAGCCAGGACACGGCCCCCGGCACCTGGCACCCTGCTCTTGCCTCCCCTCCACCCACCCAGGGCTGGACACCCCGTCCCAGAGAGGGCTGGGAGTGCCGGGGCTGGGCTGGGGTGTGATCCTGGGCAGGCTGCGCTCGCCCGAAGCCCTCCCAGGGCGTGCAGGAAAGCACACGGGGGAGGTGCTGGGGTGCTGCAGGGCTGGGGTGTGCGGGGTGCAGGGAGGGAGGGAGGGCGGGCTGGAGCACAGTGTGTGTGTGCTCCGTGGAATGGGCCGGACATCGCACGGGGGTCACTGCCAGGGAATTTGGGCCTGCTCTCGTTCTCAGGGATCATGTGGATGGTGGGAATGTGTGGAGAAACACAAGTGGCCTCAGCTGCTGGTCCCACAGGGGACGGGGAGGCACAGCTCCCACCTGGGTCTGCAGGGGTGGTGCTTGGCAGCCTTGCTGGCTGAAGGACTCTGCCAAGGGACATGGACCTGTGGGAGTGTGTCCTGGGGAGGCCCTGAGTTAATCCCAGGGTTCTGGAGCCCCTCTGGAGCCAGTCTGGGAGAGCTGGGGATGCTCAGCTGGAGAGGAGAAGCTCCAGGGAGAGCTCAGAGCCCCTTGCAGGGCCTGAAGGGACTCCAGCAGAGCTGGAGAGGGACTGGGGACAGGGCCTGGAGGGACAGGACACAGGGAATGGCCAGTGTGTCCCTGTGCCCGTGTGTTCCTGTGTATCCCTGTGCCCGTGTGCCCCTGTGTGTGTACCTGTGTGCCCCTGTGTGCCCCTGTGCCCCTGTGCCTGTGTGTCCCTGTGTCCCTGTGCCCGTGTGTCCCTGTGCCCCTGTGCCCCTGTGTCCCTGTGCCCCTGTGCCCGTGTGTCCCTGTGCCCCTGTGCCCCTGTGTCCCTGTGTCCCTGTGCCTGTGTGNTGTCCCTGTGCCCGTGTGTCCCTGTGTGCCTCTGTGCCTGTGTGCCCGTGTGCCCCTGTGCCCGTGTGCCCGTGTGCCCCTGCCTGTGCCCGTTCACATGTGCAGCACCCCGGAGCTCTGGGCACGCTCAAGGTGTGGGAGGGGACAAGGACAGCTCCGTGTCCAGGGCCCGTGGCCGCTGTCACCAAAACACCCGCGCGTCCTTCAGGGTGCGCAGTGCTCTGCGAAGCACAAACATCTGCAGCACATCTGGCTCCCATCAGAGCGACTCTGAAATATCTTTACAAGAGCCAGAGGAAGAAAGGAGAGAGCAGAACTCCTGCTGGGGCTGTCCTGGGCACCCCAGCACCTCGCACCACGTCCCCCCACTGCCCGGGGCCAAGTCCCTGCTCACCTCCTTCCAGCCCTGCTCCAGCTGGGAGAGCTCCAGGAAGGGCAGAAGCAAGATTCAAAAAGGAGAACCAACCCGGTGTGGAAAGGGGGAGGATGGGAGGAGCAGCCAGGGCTGGAGAGGAGCTCTGTGCTTCCAGAATTCCCGCAGCCGGCAGAGCTGGAGCTGCAGGGAGCAGCTGGGAGTGCAGGTGGCAGGAGGGGGCTGGGAGCTGGCTGGGCACTGCTGTCCTGGGAGGAACGGCAGCTCTGCTGACCCCACAGCCTGGCCACTGAGACAGCCAAAACGAGTGTGGAGTCCTGCTCTGTCCTCACACTGCCCAGTCCCCATGTGCCCGTCTGCCACCAGATCTCCAGGTGGCCCTGGTCCATCTCTGAGCATCCTCTTCCTCCTGGAGAACACTCGGACACCAGAGCTGGGGGTCCAAGAAAAGCTTTCTGGTAATGGCAACAAGATGTGGGGGATTCAGCTGTCAGCAATAAATCCCAGCCCAGGGAGGATGGTTAAATTGCGAATGTCCCACTGGAAATTTTGACATTTCAACACTACTTCCATTCTGAGAAAAAAAATAAATGTTTAAAAGTGCAGAGTCCCAACACCTCCATGAGGTGTGAATGCAGGGGTGGGATGGAAGGACATGACTTCACCTGAGCAAAATGCTTTTGTCTTCCTGAGCAGGAGCACTGACTTCGAAATGGGGTGGTTTGGGTCCATCACAGTCTGTGGGGGAAGCCACGAGCTCTTCCTCCCATCCCAGACAGCCAGGATGTGTTGGGACAGGCTGGGAGATGCTGGGCGGAGTAACTGGGAACCCGCTTCTTGGTCCTGCCTGGATCCTTATCCTGAGTGCCAGGCTCTGGCTCCTCCACCCTGAGGTGCTGAGTGCAGGGACACCGAGTTTGTGAGGACCAAGGACTGGGCAAGGTAAATGTCAGATTTATGGGGCTTGTGTGAGGTTTGCAGCCTTGGTGCTGGCAGATCTGAGAGAAGTGGGGATGGCTTTAGACTGACGGAGAGTAAGTTTTGTTTGGATCTTAGGAAGGAGTTGTTCCCTGTGAGGGTGGTGAGGCCCTGGCACAGGGCGCCCAGAGAAGCTGTGGCTGCTCCATCCCTGGAACTGTTCAAGGTTGGACGGGGCTTGGAGCGCCCTGGAAGAGTGGAAGGTGTCCCTGCCCGTGGCAGAGGGGCTGAAATTACGTGATCATTAAGGTCCCTCGGAACCCAAACCATTCTGGGATTCTGTGACTCAATCCAGGCGTGGAAAGGCTGAGCTGAGCTCTGCTTCCACTGCTGGCCAGGTGAAGTGTGGGTGCTCCAGCTGCTCCTCACCCCTCTGCACCCTCTGAGACCTCCCCCGCCCGAGCCAGGACATCCTGCAGGGAAATGCACGGACAGACTTTGCATCGGAGTTTCCAACCTCCTGCAGCACTGCTCCATCCCTGCCCCTCCCGGGCTGCGGACACCCAGGAGCTGTTGGACACCACGCTTGCCCTGGGGCTCTCCCGTGTGCTGGAAGAGCTCAGGAGGCAGTGCCGGGGCGTTCTGCAGGGGAGGAGGGCTTTGCGCCGGATCTGTTGGTGCGCTGAGCCCGGAGCTGCGCGGGCAGAGCGTGCCCGTGCTGCCGCGCAGGGCTCAGCGTGGGTGGGTGCAGAGGGCGGGGGCGGCTGTGCGGGTGGGTGTGTGGGGCACACGGTGCTGGCAGGGTCTCCTGACCGGGAACACGGCCTGGGCGCTGGTGCGTGGGGTGCATTTAGAGTTAGAGCCGCGTTAGGGTTAGGGGTGCACACAGCTCTGGGGCTCAGTGCCGGGGTGTCAGACCCACCCCGTGCCCCAGAGCACGGCCCCAAACCAGCTGCAGAACCCCTCGGTGTGGGGGGGATAAAAGCCTGACCCGGAACAGGAGGGTCCTGCGCACCCCCATGTCCCCCGAGCGCTGTCCCCAGGCAGCAGGGAAGGAGCACAGGCATTTCCAGCGAGAGCTGTGCGGGGCTCAGATGAAAAGCTGGGAGAGAGGGAGCTGCGGAGGCTGGGAGGGGAGTGGCGGGCAGACAGCAGAGTGGATTTCTGCTTGAGTGGTTATTATACCGTCGATTTGAAGAGACAGATGACGGCAGTGGCAGAGGAGGCAATAATTGAAAGCGCCATGAAACATTAATGAATGCCCAGGGACTGGATCAGGAGTTGTTAACGCTCACTTCGCTCTCTCTGTCTCGCTCTCTTTTTAAAGTCAAAATTGTTCCACTGCCCTCTAGGCGAAGGATTTATTTTATTTTTTTTTTCCTCCCTGATTTAAAGGTGTAGGCGCCCACCAAAGGAGCCCTGGCTCGGTGGCTGAGTACATCTGCTCTCCAGGGGCTCTTCCCGTGGGATGATTATGGAGAGCAAACTGGAGCTCGCATCCCTATGGAATCAACAGGTCTGGCTGGCAGGGAGCTGATGGGAGAGGTGAGAGGAGCCTCGGTCAGCGAGGGGTGGCAGCGAGGGGTGACAGCACCGTCCCCTGTCCCCTCTGGATGCACATCCACAGAAACCGTCGCTCCCATGGGATTCGAGCCAGCCTTCCTGAGCTAAGGGCTCGTGCACGAACCCACCTCCCCGCAGGCAGGCAGGGCGAGCCGAGGTGCTGCCCGTGGCCCGTGGCTGCTCAGAGGAGCAGGGCAAGCAGCCCGGAGAGCATCCCTGCGCCAGGAGTCCCTGCTCACGGCTCCGCAGATGCTCTCCGTGCCGTTCGCCACTTAGCAGGGCCTTAGGGGTTGAGGAACAAAGAGCTTTTAGCAGAGCTGTCAGCAGCACCGGGGAGGTCTCTGACCTGCAGGTACCGGGCTGTCGCTCAAGCAGGGCTTAGCCAGAGGCTGGGGATCCTCCAGCTTCGCACGGAGGGATCTGACATCATTTAGTGCTTGCTGCTCTGGCCCTAAAAGGAAATTAAAAGCCCTTGCCTAAAGGAAGGGTAAAGCGGAGGTGAAGCAGTAAGTACCTCTTCCCTCCTGCTTTTCTCCCTGGAGACGAGCAGAAGGATGACACAGAGGGTCCTTATGTCCCCTGAACAACCAAGGCAGAGGGAGAGAGGGGGCGTGAGAGGGAACAGCATCTATTCAGGGCACAGGGACGCAGGAACCAGCCCCTGGGGACAGCAGGGCTTGTGGACTGGCTTCTGCTCCCTGGGGAGCGCCTTCCCCAGCCCCCATGTGGGCATGAGCCACAGCTCGTGGGAGCTGGCACCCCTGGATGGAGCAGGGAGCGGTGATGGCCACATTCCAGCCGCAGGGCTGCTTGGGGACGGGACACCGTGGCAGGGACACGGCCAGCCCAGGCTGCGCTCACGGGGACCCGAGGTGGCCCCGTGCCAGTGGGATGTGGAGGCAGCTGCCCAGATCTCCGCGAGACACATCCAGGCTGGAATGGGTGCACCGGGTGCGAGGGTGGGGCAGCGCGGGGCAAGCACTGGCCAGGATGGGGCAGCTGGCCCCGTTGTACTGTGCTGCAGCCCAGGACAGCAAAGAGCTGTTGGGGACAGTCCCGGACACCTGCTCACCCCAGGAAATCCTGTGGTGGCTCAAGATCCCCGAGCACTCAGTTTGTCTCCTCCAGGAGCTGATCGCTGCAGGGGCAGCCCCGGCTGCTGCGGGGCCAGCGCGGGGCAGGAGCGGCTGAATGCCGCGGTAATGACCCTAACAGCTCCTAATGAGGCGCGAGCCCAGGTGCTCTTCACCATCGCCCAGGTGAGGCCTGGCGGGCGCTGTGGCGACAGCGATCGGCGGTGACAGCGCTCAGGAGCCCCGCTGCAAATTGGCACCGTCATTCCTCCTCAGCGTCAGCGCGGGCTGCGCTGGTGCAGCCCCGGCTCACGCAGGGAAAGCTGCTCACATCCCAGCTGGGTCCCTGTCCCTGGTGTCACCCGGTGTCCCACAGCTTTCCCACACTGTGCATTCCCACAAGCTGGACTGGGAAAATGCTGGTTGGGAAGTGCCACTTCCCCGTCCCTCGGTCCCACCCAAAGCGTCTCCACCGTGGGAGCTGCTGCGGAGGGATAACCTCGGCTCTCGGGCTGGGCTCCCGCCACCACAGCCCAGGGAGCAGCGTGCCAGCCCAGGCTGGCCCCACAGGCCTCTGGCCTCAGCCCACGCCACCTCTCCTCAGCCTCTGCCAGCAACCCCAGGAGGGTTTGGGTTGGAAGGGATCTTACAGCTCATCTCGTTCCACCCCTGTCATGGGCAGGGGACACCTTCCACCATCCCAGGTTGCTCCGAGCCCCAACCCGGCCTCATAAAAACCCCTTCAATATGAAATGCAAGAGGCACAACCGAATTTTGCCTGTGAGGCCAGGGGTTTGCACACCCTTTGCTGGCACTGGGGGGGCCGAGGTGTTCCAGGGTCACAGAGGAGCAGTTTGTTTCTGGAGCTCTTCCCAGCTGTGCTGCTGGGCTGAGGGAGGAGCTGAGCTGGAAAGAGCTGTGCTCGAAGAGGCACAGCAGGGGCACAGGCAGATGGGAACAAACCTGCTCCTGTCTCAAGGAAAAACACAGGACCACTGCAGCATCGCTGAGGAATTCACGGCTTTGAGCACGGCCGAGGCAGGGCAGGTGTTAGGTGTGAGCTGACGGATTTGCTGCACCACGGGAAGCACCAAAACACACATCCAAGGGCTGTGGGCAGCTGCTGCCTGTGCCAAGGGAGGTGAGGAGGTCCTGGTGGAGAAAGTCACCTCTTCTTCCCCAGGAGCTTTGTCCCCAGGAGCTGATGGGATACTCTGCAGTCCTGGAGGTGTTCAAAAAACAAGGAGATGTGGCACTTCACAATATGTGGGCGTGGGGGTATTTGGTTCAAGGTTGAACTTGATGATCTTGGGGGTCTTTTCCAACCTTAATGATTTTGTGTTTCTCTGGGTGGGACTGCAGTGTCTGGGGAGTGTGTGCTGTGTGGTTCCTCCCAGACAGAGCCACGGGGTGTGGCTGAGTGTGACCAGGAGTGCTGAGGGACGATGTCCTGTGCCTGCACACCCTGGGCCTGGCTGAGAGTGACCAGGAGTGCCGAGGGATGATGTCCTGTGCCTGCACACCCTGGGCTTGGCTGCTGTGAGGGTCCCTGGAGCCAGAACAGCGGGACAGAGGGACAGTCACACCGGCTCTTTGCTAAGGGGCCATGCCTTGTGTCTCCAGCTCCCCACCTGTATCCTCCAGGGCATCCTGTTACCTCCTTGTTCTTCCCTCTCTCCTGCTGGTCCCTGATGTTTCAGCTCTGGAACGGTTTCCCCCCTCACCTCCTGCTCGCTCTGACTTTCAGCCTGGCTTTCCAGGCTGCAGCATCAGCCCCCTCCTGCCTTATTCCACCCATCCCAGTCACCCTCAGAGCATCTCTAATGCCTCCGGTGGTGTCACTCAGCCCTTCCCTGGTCACACGGAGGGGTGACAGAAATGGGAAGATCCTTCCCCCTTGCTGATCCAGGCTCCCATCCAGAAGTGTAGCAGCCCTGTTCACATCCCACACCCCTTTCCCACCAAGCCATGGCTGTCACTTCCCGGGAGAGAATTGCCAGGGAGGTGCCGAGTGTATTTTTAGCTTTGCCGTTCATGTCTGATAAGTGTTTTGACCTTTTTGAGCAGAGCTAATCATGCCGTCTGCTCCTCATTGCATCTCAGCTCGTGCTCTGCCTGTCAGGGAGCTGAGGGAGGAGCTGCTGGCTCCCCACAGCACCCAGTCCTGGTGGGAGGGGGTCCCTTCCCTGGGAGTGCTCAGTCTGCTCCAGGTGTGTGCCCTGAGCAGCCCCGCAGCCTCGGGTGTGTGCTCTGCGCGTGGATGGGATTGGAATTCCTAAAGAGATGGGATCAGAGCACCTCTCCACTGGGGCAGGGTGCTGGGTGGGGAATCGCGTGGGGTGGTCAGTGTGGTCAGTGTGGTCAGTGTGGTCAGTGTGGTCAGGAGGCTGGGCTGTCCCTGGGGCTGGAGATCCCTGGCCATCTTACCTGACATCCAACCCCTGGGATCAGTCCAGGCTGAGGATGAGCAGAAGGAGCAGCTCTGGGATGAAGGACTTGGGGAGCTGGGGGGTGAGAGCTGGCCCTGCCCCAGCCGTGTGTGCTGGGACCCAGAACCCCCCTGTGCTGGGCTGAGCCCCCAGCCTGGGCGGCAGGGGAGGGGGGATTCTGTCCCTCTGCCCTGCTCAGGTGAGGCCCCACCTGCAGAGCTGCCCCAGCCCTGGGCCCAGCCCAGGAAGGACCTGGAGCTGCTGGGGAGAGCCCAGAGGAGGCTGTGGAGATGATTAAAGGGATGGAGCAGCTCTGCTGTGAGGAAAGGCTGGGAGAAGAGGAGACTTTGTCATGACCTAATTGTGGCCTTCCAGCGCCTGAAGGGGCCGACAAGAAAGATGGAGAGAGACTCTTTACAAGGGCCCGGAGTGACAGGACAAGGGGAAATGGTGTCAAACTGAAAGAGAGGAGGCTTAGACTGGATATTGGGAAGAAATTCTTTACTCAGAGGATGGGGAGGCCCTGGCACAGGGTGCCCAGAGAAGCTGTGGCTGCCCCTGGATCTCTGGCAGTGTCCAAGGCCAGGTTGGATGGGGCTTGGAGCAGCCTGGGACAGTGGGAGGGGTCCCTGCCCATGGCAGGGGGGGAACAAGATGATTTTTAAGGACTCTTACAACCCGTTCTGGGTTTCTATCCTATGATCACTGTGCTGGCTCTTCTGCCTTGTTTAAACACAGCCCTGTTTTCAAGGGACACATTTCACCTCCACTGTGGTGCTCAGGGGACTGTGTCCCAAGGACAGCCCACCCAGGGCAGAGTGTGACGGCTGTTCCTGGTGTGGACAGCACAGCCCTGCCCGTGGCAGCAGCCAGAGCTGAGATGTGGCAGCAAAGCACCCAGAGAGAACATCAGCAGCCTGGGGACCGCTGTGGAGGTGATGACAGGGAGCTGAACCCTCGCCTGCAGCTCCCCCGTCTCTGCTGCTGCTGCAGAAATGCTGTGCCTGCCTCCTGGGCTTGCACCAGCCCCTGCCAGGGTGGGTTTGGTGCTGCGGGGCTCCCTGAGCCTCAGAGCTGCTCTTACACCCTGGTTTGGCGGGCAGAGCTCCGGGCTCTGTGCCACCGGCAGCCCCTGCTCAGCCATGCCGTGGCCGGGCTCGGGGACCGCCTGCTGGGGACACCGCTGCTGCACGGGAGTGCGCACGGCTGCGGGCAGGGCGAGGTGTGCTCCGGGCGTCCCCGGGGCCAGCCCTGGGAGCCGGGGGCGGGTGGGCTCTGCGGATCACGCCAGGCAAGCCTCCAGCCCACACTTAATCCTGCTGCCTGGGAAATTAGGCAGAAAATGCTCCGATTGAGTGTGAAGGCCTCTGCTGTAATTTGGAGCGAGCAGATGACACGCACTCGTCGTTGGAGGGAGATGAAAGCTTTTAGAGCTGGTGAGCACTAGCAAAATCTGTGAAAATCTCTTTTTTGTCAGGAGTGGTAGATACACAGGCAGATGAAAGACACAAGATAAAATTAGCCCAAATGCTACAGAGAGAAAGAGAGAGGGAGAAACGGGGAGGGGGAGGAGGATATTTCTCAGAAGACTCTTGGCAGGGAAGGTTTCGCCACTGGTGACTCAAAGGCGAAGGGGATATAAATGTGTGTGTATATATATATATATGTGTGTGTATGCATGGGAATAAACGTGTGGGGCTGTACTTGGCTGCACTCCCACAGCAGCAGCATCACCTGGGGCTGATCCTTTTGGGAGCAGGAGCTTGTCCCCATCTCTGCTGTGACAGGCAGGGAGCCCTGGCCCTGCTGCCCATGGCCCCTCATCCATGGTGGGACTGCAGCATGTCCATGGGTCTGGGCTGCAGGGCTGCTGAGGACGCAGGACATCCCGCCTCTGACAGGAGAAAACCACACTGCCCACCCCAGTGGATGGTGTGACTGTGCTGACCAGCGCCACACGGTCTCTGAGGTGCCTTTAATTCCATTTTTCCCGTGGTTTGGTGGCTCGGATGGAAGTGTGCAGCTCCAAGGCTGCAGCAGGGCCCGGCTGCGTTCAGAGCAGCACAGAGGAGCCACAGGAGATGCCCTGAGCACCAGTCCTGGCTGCCAGGGGTTTGCTGCTGTGGACCTTCACCCTGGGACAGCGGCTGGCCAGTGGTGGGGCAGGAGGGACCGGGGTGGCTCTGGCCGCAGGTGACCGATCTGGGTCCCCTCACTGCTGCTGCCTTTGCAGGAGACGAGGTCCCTGTGGGGTGTCCCACTGAGGTCACAGCCAGCCCTGCTCCCCTGGGAGGGTCGGGGTGCTCTGAGCCCAGCACCCTCTCACAGGCCCTGGGGTCATCGGAAAGCAGAGAGGGAAAACCCCTCCACAAATCCCTTTGGCACTGCTCGGGACTGCCCTCTCCGCGGTGGTCAGCAGTGGGGTGAGGGATGGGCGCTGAAGAAGGGGTCTCTGCTCTCAGGCCTCGCTCTCTGCACTGGTGGGTACCAAACCCAGAAGAGACTTTTCCCCCAGCCCAGTGTTTGCTGCCCAAGGACAGTTTTGCTGCCCGAGTTTGCTGCCATCAGCACTGCCGCAGATGTGGCACCCCAGGGAGGGTTCTGCCCCTCCTGGGACGCTGCAGCCACACCGTCCCCACCCCCCGAGCGAGAATGCTGAAGGGCAACCCCGCAGTGGGTGGGTGTAAGGAGCCCTGAGCTCCAAAACCACCCCTCCAAACCAGCCAGCCCCCGTGGGCAGCAGGGACGCTGCGGGTGCTCCCCGCCAGCCCAGGCAGCAGGGGCGGGAGGACTTCCCATTGTCCTCACGATGCAGCCCCGGGAGCTGCGGCACCAGGAGACTCCCTCGAGCCGCAGACACCCACCAGCGTGAGTCAACAGCAACATTAATAACGATCAGAAAAATCCCAGCGCTCCCTCCCCCGCCTTTCTCGGTGTGCCATCCAGCGGGACGTGGGCTGCCGGGGAGTCACGGGATGGGCATCTGGGGACAGCAGGTTGGCTCCTGCCCCACTGCCTTGTCACACGGCGCTGCTGGGAACACGGCGGGGATGCAGGCGGTCCCTCGGGAGGGTGGGTGATGGGTGGGAGGTGTCCTGAGCCCGGGATGAAGCGGGGGATGCCCAGGGGTGTGCGGGAGCGCGGTGCCAGCGCCCGGAGAGCTCAGCGGTGCAGGCGGCTGAAGGAAAGAAATAAATAACCCAGCCGTGAAAGAGAAGCATCGGCCAAAGCCTCCCAAGAAGCCGTCTGTACTTCCCAGCTGCAGCCCCATTCCCTGGCTCGGTTATCCCTCTGGGAATGACAGCAGGGATGGCAGCTCCTGCAGCCCGGCAGAGACGCAAACCTCTCCCTCCTCCAGTCCTCCGAGTGCTCCGAGACGCCTTTCACCAGCAGAACAATTAGAAATCTAATTCCTATTTCTCCTGCTCAGCTAATTGTCTGTGGACAATTTGATTGTAAGAGTGCCCAGCGATGCAGAATAACCATCTTATTTCTGCTAGACATTGCCTTTGCAATTAGCGCTATTGATTGCATCGCCGTGTTCTCTCACCTGCCGGGGCCCGGGGGAGCAGCTCTCACCTGGCTCATCCCTCCCAGGGTGACGAGGCCGTGTCCTCCCCGCGGCAGCGCTGCCCCTCGGCCATCAGGTCCCACTCTGGGCATCGGGAGGCTGAGGGCTGTGCTCCGGCGTGGCTCCGACGCTGCTCTCTGCTCCACAGGGAGGAATTTCTCCCCCCAGGGCTCACAGCCACCCAGGAGGGTCCCCCCAAAGCCGCCAGGGAGCTCCCGCTGAGGACACATCTCTGCCTGCAAGGAACTCTAACCAGCCAGGCTGGTTAGAGCTGGGAGGGCTTGATTTAAAAAAATATATATATGAAACCAAAAATTCAGATTTGACAACACCAAAAAGTTCCGGATGAATATGTCAATTCTGCTGAATGGTTTGTTTGGAGGGAAAAAAAACCCCAAAAGATCAAAACATTTCATTTCAGCCTATTCAGATTGAAATGTTTTGATTTTTTTTTTCCTCTTCCAAATGACTTTGTTTCAAAGTTTCCCCTAATTTTATTTTGCTAAACATCAAAAAAAAAAAAAAATTCTGTGAAATGGCTGTGGTTGGAAGGAAATGCATTGGCTTGGGCACAGCCAAACCTTTGGTGTAACCGCCACCCTAAAAATTCCCTCCTCCCTTGTTTTCATTTATTAGAATTTCCAGGGATTTTTGTTTTCAGGCCAGCTCTGAAGGACACATGGTTGTGCTTTCCCTGTCACGAAGCAGTCACAGATCTCCTGCTGCCGACAGGGGCTGAGTTGTCCTGGGGGGCTGCAGACCTGCTCTGCCCCCCAGCTTCAGCCCTCCCTGCCAGGGCTCAGTGTGGGACCCGCTTTGTCCCCAGGATGTGCCCAAAGGGCTGTGCCAGACACTGATTTTGGAGCCAGCCTGGCTCTGGGCACCACCTGGGGAGACCGAGGGCCTGCTGGTGCTCAGGGGAAGCGGGGCTGGGAAGGAGTGGGGTCCCTGGTGACGCAGCGGGATGCGGAGGCAGCTCCCAGCTCTGCTCCAGGAGCTGGAGGAGAAGATGCTCCTCTGATTCAACCCATTGAGTCACCCCCAAACAGCCACCAGCCCTGGGCCAAGGCGGCTCCAGGCTCCAAGGCCCAGATGGCTGCAGCAGGGAAGAGCTTTCCAGAGCAAGAAAGATAAAATAGCAGGAAGTGTAAATAGCAGACTGTGCAATTAACTCCCCCCCACACCAGATTTCTGCCCCAGCAGAAGGAACAGCCAAAGTGTTCTGTCCATCCTGCTGCCTCCAGGCACTTGGGAGATGCTGCTGGGCCACACATGCAGGGCATGGACCCAGCTCCTCTCCTGGAGGTGCTGCTGGGCCACACGTGCAGGGCAAGGACCCAGCTCCTTTCCTGGAGGTGCTACTGGGCCACATGAGCAGGGCAAGGACCCAGCTCCTCTCCTGGAGGTGCTGCTGGGCCACATGAGCAGGGCAAGGACCCAGCTCCTCTCCTGGAGGTGCTGCTGGGCCACACATGCAGGGCATGGACCCAGCTCCTCTCCTGGAGGGGCTGCTGGGCCACATGAGCAGGGCAAGGACCCAGCTCCTCTCCTGGAGGTGCTGCTAGGCCACATGTGCAGGGCATGGACCCAGCTCCTCTCCTGGAGGTGCTGCTGGGCCACATGAGCAGGGCAAGGACCCAGCTCCTCTCCTGCAAGCCCTGCTTGGAGTCCCACCTCCACCTGGACACCCTCAGCAGGGAGCACCGGAACACCCGAAATTCCTACAGCTGTGATTCCCCATTAGATGGGCAATGGGACATCCCAAGGCATGGGTCACCCTGGGCTGGCCACAGGGTGCCTCAGCAGCTGGACACAGGGAGCAGCCTTGGGCTGGGAGATGCTGGAGCTGAGCAGGGAGGAGCAGCTCCAGGGGAGGGCGAGGTGCTAGGAAGGAATTAACGTCTGGATCTATAAAACACTTGGTCCCAATTATAATAATGCACTGATTAGGGGAACTCAATAGTTCTGCTGGTGGTTAATGGCAGTAATTACCCAGATATGACTACAGTGGCAATATTAATAACTCTGGGCCATTAGTATTTGTGAGCAATGAGCAGAATACACAGCCCTGAGCCTCGGGCTGGGCCTCGCTCTCCCCTCCAGCTGCAGCCTGGAGCAGGGCTGGCAGAGGCTGGAGTTCAGCTGCAGGGGAAGCAGATCCAGGACCTGGCTGACATGTGTCATGTCCAGAAGAATCACAGGATCATTAAGGTTGGGAAAGACCTCCAAGGTCACCAACTCCAAGCTTCAGCTGAGTCCCACTACACCGACTAACCCGTATCACCAGTGCCACGTCTACTCGTTTCTGGAATACTCCCAGGGGTGGTGCCTCCACCACTGCCCTGGGCAGCTGTGCCAAGGCTTGACCACCCTTTCAGTGAAGAAACTTCCATAATATCCAACCTGAACCTCCTCTGACACAAGCTGAAGCCATTTCCTCTCCTCCTGTCCCTGTTCCCTGCGAGCAGAGGCCGACCCCCCCGGCTGCCCCCTCCTGTCAGGGAGTTGTGCAGAGCCACAAGGGCCCCCCTGAGCCTCCTTTGCTCCAGGCTGAGCCCCTTTCCCAGCTCCCTCAGGAATTCTCCAGCCCCTTCCCACCTCTGTTCCCTGCCCTGGACATGCTCCAGCCCCTCAGGGTCCTTCTTGTCCTGAGGGGCCCAGAACTGACCCCAGGACCGGAGGTGTGGCCTCACCAGAGCCATACAGGGATGTGGCCTCTTGTCCCTCTCTGGTGAAGCTGGGAATGTCCCTGCTGGGAGCAGGAGTCACTTGCTGTGCTGGTGCTGCTGCAGCCTGGGGCCCCTGGTCACTTGGGATGGCACAGCCTGTCCCCTTGTCCCCCTGCAGAGCTCCTGTCCTGCAGAGTGGGTCACTCGTGTCACACAGACACCTCATTGCGGGCCTGTTTCCTGGGGCTGGGACAGGGACAAGGGCTGAGGGCTGGCCTGGTGGAGAGGAGGGAGCTGGGGTGGATCCACTGCAGGCAGTTCTTCCCAAGCGTGATGAACGACCACCCTTGGGCAGGGAGGATGGGGCATGGAGGAAGGGCCCCTGAAAGTGGCTTGGAAGAGTCTCAGAGGCCAAGGGCTGGGAGTGGTGGGCGCTGTTTCTCGGAGGAAGAGGCAGGATGGGGCTGGAGCAGCCACCACTGGTGTCACCCACCCACCAGGAAGCTCCAGGTCCCCGCTGAAGCTGTGCACAGAGAGCCCCACAAGCGCCGTGATCCCACCAGACTGCGAATCCCCCGCGGTGCTGCCCTCCCTGAGCCTCGGGCTCGCTCACACGGACCTGTGCTGGCTTGTCACACCACGGAGGGGACAGACGGTTCTTTGTCCCAGCACCCTCTCTCACAGCGCTGCAAGGGGCTCCGGAGGGGGAAGCAGCTTCTCCATGCCCAGCCCAGCCTCCCCCTCGCCGCCTACAGCACCGTCCCCGGGGTCAGGTTACCCTTGTGGCTGTCTCCGGTTGTCTCCTCGGCTTCCCCGCTCCCTTCCCCATCTGCGGCCGAGACACCCGGCTCCTCCCGCCTGGCATCTGCGTCCCCCCAGGGAGCCCCCGCGACCGCACGGCCCGGCTCTGACTCCAGCCTCGGGCTGTGGTTTCTCAGCTATTTCTCAACAAAAGGGGCGATTAATTGCTCCCTGCTTTAGCCCTTAGCAGAAGATAACTCCCACCAGCCTCCAGGAGTCTGGAGATGGTCAGGAGAGCGAGGACGTGCTCCTGGGGAGATGCTGAAACTCCACCCGGATGCTGTCAGCTTTCAAAGGCCAGGAGGGCTTGGGGATGGGGACAGCAGGGTTTGGGGACGGGGACAGCAGGGCTTTGGCCAGTGTGACCAGGCAGGGATGTTCCCTGCCCTGTGCACTCCAAATCCAGCCTCCAGCCTCCTCCGAATCCCCAGGGACCGGTGGCACTCGGTGTCTCCAGCTCAGCCGTAATGATGGGAGTATTTAGCGCACAGCGCCGTGTATTCAAACACTCCGGCAGTCAGAGACACCCTGTCACCCAGGTGACACGTCTCTTACACGCTGCCAATTTAGCAGCCGCGGCAGCAAGACGCCCCTGGAATCTGGGTTAGCGCTGGCAGCCGCGGCTGGCGGCCCCGGCTGCGAGGGGAGGCAGGGATGGGAGCACACGGCATCCCCTCGGCCCCCGGACAATCCCCCAGCACACCCGGGTCGGGTGGGAGGCCTTGGCAGCGCCTCCAGTGGGGAGGCTCAAAGCAGGCGACTTAAAATAAAAATAATTTTTTAAAAAAATCATCTCTGGTTATTTTCCACTGAAATTTTGTGAAGAAATCTTCTTTTTCTCCTTTTCCCTGCATCGCCATCAGATTCTCCCCTCCCTGCCAAACCCTTTCCTTTCACAAATGAAAAACCCCAAACAAAAGCTGTCAGGACAGAAGATGGTGAACATGCCTGGCTTCTCAGCAGCCAAAACCTGATTTTCCCAAACCAAGCCCAGAAATATTTTTTACCCTGAGAATTGCCAGCCTCTTGGTTCCCATTACAGAAAAGGGAAAGCTTTTCCACAGACCCTGCAGAAGTCCCTCAGTGAGCGACCAATGCTTTGGCGTAATTACACAGTGATTAAGCTGTTTGCAGCGGTTTCACTCTGCATGCCAAAGGACAACACCCTGTCCCTGTCACATCCCTCTGGATCTTGTCTCCTGCCCTGGGCAGGGGCCAGACCCCGGGGTCTGGGGTCACCCCGTTTGCAGGCAGAGCACGGAGGGTGCAGGCACCCCATGGCCCGGACTGGCCAAAGGGATTTGTCCCAAAGTGACCCATCCCTGGTTCACATCCGTGGGTGAGGAGGTGCAGGTTGGAATTAGGAAATGTCACTGCCATGCCTGATGCACAGCCTACAATTACACAGCTCCTGGAACACCTGGAACCCAAAGCTCACATTTCCTTGGTGAGCTGCAGTGGTGGATTAGACCAGGGATTTTTTTCCATGTCTTTACTTTGTGCCTTTACATCATTTCATATTCAATTTTTAAGCTTCGTCAAGGCTCCTTTTGTCCGTTCCTTAATTCCTGCTGCCTTTCAATGTGCCTCAGCTCACGCATCCTCCCGGCCCAGCCCATCCCCAGGTCTGGGGACTCGCAGCCCCACTTTGGAACCATGCAGGCAGGCACAGCTGGTGTGGGCTGTGAGGGTGGGAGGCTCTGGAGATGTCTCCCTGCTCCTCTCCACGTGCACCAGGAACACGCTGGGATGCTGCAAACCCTGCGCCTTCCCTTCCTTTCTGCACGCTCTGTTCCCATTCCAGGCCACCTCCAATCCCTGTCCTGTGGCTGGGGCTTGCAGAGGGCTGGGTAACTTTATGATCGATAATAACATTGGTAGTTATTCTTGTCGAGAGAAGGTTAATTGCACCTCCTGCCTGGGGGCACCAGCTGATCACCGCGGGGGCTGGGAAGGCATTTTCTGCCTGTGCTCAGCGTTTCCCAACCCCACAGGCTGCAGGATGCAGGCACGGACCATGTGCTGGAGCATCAGGTGCTGCGGGGGGAGGGGGAAGCAGGGGAGCACTGCTGTGACACTGCTGCCAGTGGGGTTTTAGGGGAGCTCTGCTGTGACCCTGCTCTTGGGGGGCTTTAGGGGAGGACTGCTCTGGCCCTGCTGTATGGAGGAATTAGGGGAGCACAGCTCTGACCCTGCTGTCGATGGGGTTTAGGTGTCAGGTCCCACACAGTGATGCTGCCCCAGGTGGGATCATTACCCACCTCACGGCCACCCAGTGCGCTGGGATGCGGTGGGAAGGAAGCCCCCGCACGCACTCCCAGCGCAGTGGGGTGTCTCGGGGCCACCCTGGCCTCTCCAGCCTGACATGGGGACCCAGGAGCCGCCCAGCCCCCTGCGAGGCAGTGTCCCTGAAGCGGCGGTGTGGCAGTGTCATTTTATGGCTTGTGGCTGCCGTGAGGATACAGCCGGCTGTGCACCCAGCGGGGGGAACAGCCAGAGGAGCTGCGGCCGCGCTCCCTGCACGGATCCCAGCGGGCAGCAGCTCCCACGCTGAGCTGTACTGGGCAAGGGGGCAGGAAAGGACTCGATCTCCCACGCTGCGAGGGTGGCGGTGGAGCAGAAAGTGAGGGTGCTGCAGAGACCTCTGCAGTTTGCAGGGACATGGTCCTGCAGGTCTGTCTGTCTGTCTGTCTGCGAGCTCCCCCGCTCCCCTTCCTGTCCGTTCCCAGCCATCCCAACCCCCCTTTTCCCTCTCTTTCTCACTCTTGCATTTACAGTCTGTGCCCGTGGCCTCGTCTCCAGCCTCGCGTGTGACCTACTTACACACAGAGCCCCAGTTCTTGCCTTTTCTCTCCCGAACAATGCGGGGGCCCTGCTGCCACGCCGCCTGCTCCGAGCACAATGCCAGCGGCTCCGGGGAGCCTGTCCCCGAGCTCATCCCTTGTCCCCGAGCTCATCCCTTGTCCCCGAGCCCCCGCGGTGCCGCATCCGTCCCCGCCGCCGTGTGCGGAGCCTCCTCGCAGCCGGCCGGGCTGTTCGCAGCCTGCGGTCAGCGCCTCGCACGGAGCCTCCCGCCCCGCCGCCGGCACGGGGAGCAGGGCATGCCCGGCTGCTGCCTCCCGGGCTGCCCGCAGACAGCACGGGCAGCGGGGCAGCCGAGCTCGGGGTGCTCCTTCTCCCAGCCCTGCCCGGGGCCAGCCTGCGGCACGGCCAGCTGTGCTCGCCCTGTGCCAGTGCCAGCCTGGCCCTTCCCGCGCGGAGACGCTCCAGGGGTCAGGATAAGGATGTCACCCTTCAGAGGTCCCTGCCGCAGCTCTGAGCACCGGGAGCTGCCACTCCGAATTTGGGTTCAGGACAGAGGTGGGAGAGGCAGGTGAGGTGTGTGCCCTGCAGGTGATGCTGTTCAGACCCGGTCCTAGGATCAGGGTTGGTCAGGGGGATGGTGGCCTGGCAGCAGGCAGGGGCAGTGCCACCAGGGCTGTATCGCTGTCCCGGATCAGGGTGGCTGCTGCTGACTCTGCTCCCTGCTGAGGGCATCCTGGGGGGAAGACCCACTCCCCATTTCAGAGTTGCTTCTCTGGGCAAAACCATCCTGCTGAAAATCCCGAGGGAAATGGGGACAGCTCCACGCACAGAGGCACACCCAGGGAGCGTGAGCACAGGTGGGCACACACTGGGCACGGGCAGGTCACGGTGCCCAGGTGTGTCCCTGCTGTGGCTGCTCAGGACAGAGCTGGTGTGATGGGCAGGAGGCTGTGCCAGCTCAGGTGCAGCTCCAGGGGTCTGTGATGTGCTGCTGACACTGCCCAGAACATGGGGATGCTCCCACTCAGCCCCAGCCCAGGCTGCCTGTGGGTGTGTTAAGAGGAGGGGGCTCCCTGCCCCCACTAATGGGAATAACAAGGTAATTAGGGGCTGCTTAATCAGGGCCCTGTTGCTATGCAAACACTGAGTCAAGAGATGCCCCTGTCTCGCCCTGCACACCTGGTAAGCCTCGAGAGACAGAGATGCTCTCCGGAGATTCATGGCTTCTCTGGGCTGCCCTGCTGCTTGTCACAGAGCAGGAAAAAAGGTTCATCCTTCCTTCCTCACCACTCTCCTCATCAGCTCTGTGATGGGGAGGCGTGGAAAGGGATTCCCACCCCGAGGAAGGAGGCAGAGGATAAATTCCCCTCTGCTGAGGACCCGCTGGCTCACGTTTGGCCTTCGAGCAGTGCCAGCAGCTCGTGTCTGCTCGCCTGGAGTTTTCCACCTGCACGTGGAGATGACAAATTTTTTCAGCCCCATGGTGTCCCCAAAGCAACTCCAGTCCCATCTGCCTGGGGCTGTCAGGGACGTCTGAGGCAGGGCTGGGGGCTGTGGGGAGCTGGGGATTCAGCTCCAGTCACCCCCCACGCAGCACCAAAGGTGCCCATCACACCCCAGCTGCACTTCAGCCCTGAGCAGAGACCTGTGGCTGTCACCACACACCCCTGCGGAGCAGAGAGCACGACACGGCGTCACCTCAGCACCTCTTTTGTACAGCATGCTCAGCCACAGCCTGCTGGGCTGCTGCCTCCCAGTGCCCCAGCTGGGCTGGGGGCCCAGGGCTGGGTGTGCCCGTGGCTGAGCTGCTCCGCTGCCGCAGAGGCAGGGCACTGACAGGGGCTGTAAATTGTCAGGCCCTGTAAAGCATTTAATGATTTTGAATTTATCTGCATCGATAAATACATGACAAGGTAACAGTCAAATAAATACCCATTAGTGCACTTGCTCTCTTTTTTTTAATTACGAGCTCGGGTGTAACCAATCATTTTCTGCTAAGCAAGCGCTGCAGGAAATCTTCATTAGCACCAGCCCTGGCGAGCTCTGCAGCCTGGGGAGGAGGGAGAGGGCCAGGAGGGAGGTTTGGCCCCACTGCAGCCTGCTCACCCAGCTCAGGGGGATGCTGGTACCCACTCGTCCAGCCCGGGCTAGAGGCAATGTCAGGAGAGGAAGGTTTGGGGCAGGGATTTTTCAGGGGGAACCTTCTTGCTCTCTGCAGCTCCCTGGTAGGAGGAGTCAGGTGGGAGTTGGGCTCTGCTCCCAGGTAAGGATGACAGAACAAGAGGACATGGCCTCAAGCTGTCCCAGGGAAGATTGGATATGAGGAAAAGTTTCTTCCCTGAAAGAGTGGTCAAGCACTGGCACTGCCCAGGGCACTGAAGGAGTCATGGTCCCTGCAGTGTTCGAAGGGTTGGTGGATGTGGCACTTCCTGGTTCAGTGGGCACGGGGGTGTTCAGCTGAAGGTTGGAGGTGATGGTCTTGGAGGTCTTTTCCATTCCCATTAATTAGGGAATTAATGACTCCCTAATCCTGGCTGGGGGCTCTGCACACCCCAAAGGCAGCATTTGCTGGAGGCAGGTGCCAGGTTATGGAGGCGTGTGCAGAGCTGGGGGACCTCACTTGCTGCTGGGCCTTTGGGTCACCCTCCCTACCCCCTGCACACTGGGCCATCCAGGAAGTGCCAGAGGGGTGCAAACCACCCTGGCTGGCACCTCAGAGCACGTCCTGTCCTGCCAGGTGCTGCACCCAGGAGGGGGCATGGAAAAATACACGAATGCTGTGAAAGGGAAGGGCTGTGAAGTCCTGGAGCTCCAGCTCTGGTGCTGCTGGACACCTCTGGCATGAGCCGTGGCACTGCTGTGACGGTCCTGGGTGCAGGAGAGAAGGAGCTGGGTGAAAGGCACATCCCCAGCTGGTGTGGCCCTGCGGGGATGGGACACAGTCCGGCCACCAGAAGGTCACTGTCCTGGGCACAGAGCCAGAACCAGGTGTGTGAACGAGTGGGGTCAAGGGCAGAGCCCGCCCTGTCCCTTTCCAGCCCCCCCTGCACCCCTCCGTGCCAAGCCTCTGGCTCAGAGAGGGCACAGGGAGAACACGGCCCCTTTGCTCGGTCTGATTTCTGTCTGCCAACATTTTTCCAGCAGAGCAGCTTCTAAACTCTGAGCATCTCCTGGGAACACGTCGATCCTGATGATATTTTTCTATGGAGAAGTGTCAAATCAAATGATTTCAACTTTCACATTTTGTTTCAATAACGTAGAAAGGTTTTTTTCCAATGAGAGGCGAACATTTCAATTTGACATTATCGTTTGGTTTCATTCCATTTGGGCTTTTATATTATCATATTACTCCAAATCTACATTTCTAGCCTATCTAGTGTTTTACTGTTTAATGATTTAGCAGCATCAAAACCCAGCGAAACGTTTTGATATTTCTGGGTGAATTTTCCCCCCCTCGAGATTTGTACATTTTGGGAAAGTCTGCGTTGGGAAGCCCCCGGATTCCGAGGGGATGGAGCTGCCATCTTGCAGCTGGCTCCGGCACAGAGCGTTGTGTGGAGGCAGCAGCAACCAGGGGCACTCTGTCCTGTGCTGGAGCCGGAGGAAGGACACAGCTGTGACCTGCTCCGTGCTGCACAGCCATAAATAGTGAGTGGCAGGGCTGGGAGGGAGGAAGGTGAAGACATTGTACACAAAGTGGAGGGAAACTCGCCAACACGAGTCGGGAAACAGGGTGCCCTTGCCACCCAGAGCCTGTTGTCCCTGGAGAGCCAGGGAAGGCTGGATGCAGGAGCGGAATCCACGGAGCAGGGGATGAGCAGCAATGCACAAACAGGGTGTTCTTGATGGGGTATTTGGGGGGTGATGGAGAGCTGACAGGATTTTCCCTTCATGAACCAAGGGCTGGGACACGTCTCTGCTCCCCAGCACCCAGTGAAGGCAGGAACCTGCTTTCGCCTTTGCTGGAGCAGCGCTGGGGGCGGAGGGACCGTGGCTTCACCTCCTCCTTGGGGCACTGAGTGCATCCCCCTGGTGAATCAGAGGCTCCCGCAGCTGTGCCAGGGCTGCGCTGGAGGAGGCAGGGTGGCAGCCTGGGCACTGCCCCTGGACCCGTGCCCTGCAGAGGTGGCTCACCCCCTCCCCAGGCAGTGCGAGTCCGCAGCAGGGTGTTGGGGTGCCCCGTGCCCCGAGTGCCACCTGCCCCCATGCACAGCCTGCCAGGCTCCTGCCCCCCGCTCTCCCACAGCCCTGTTGCTCGCAGGGTGGATTAAAAGCTGCTTTAATGGATATTTATGATCCCCATCACAGCCTTTTACTGCCTGTCCTTTCCCATTACGGCAGCGCGGGCCCAGGCCGTGGGCGGGGAGGGGGCTCGGGCTGCACGGGGGGAGGGGGGGTTTGGCTGCCTGGAGCCATCAGCAAAGCCCTGACACCCCACCAAGGCTTCAGACAGGTACCCCTGGGCCGGGGGGCTCCCCCAGGGATCTCGCAGCAAAACCACCCCTGAGTACCCCCCTATATCCCTGAGTCCGACTCTCCAGCTGGGGAAACTGAGGCAGAGGGCGGAGTCAATGCCTTTGCCATTGTCCCCAGGGGTTTGGGTGGTGTCACACGCTGTGCACGCGGGGCTGGGGGTGCGCAGGGGCAGCAGAGCGAGTCAGGGGGGGAGCCTGAGAG